>LPNX010826323.1:213179-371643 GCA_001517045.1 Pseudotsuga menziesii | reverse complement strand
TATTGTCTCAGATTGCTAGTTCCTCTGCAGCAGAGAGGAATTGGTCTACATATAGCTTCATCCACTCTATCAAGAGGAATAGACTTACCTCTAAGAGAGCAAAGAATCTAGTTGCAGTGCACAGTGCCCTACGTCTTTCACATAGGAAGACACCAGAGTATCAGATGGGACCGACTACACGATGGGATGTGGATCCAGAGGATGATGCACAGATAGATGAGGAGGAGAGACTAGATGAGGTGCAGCACGGTTTGGTTGGTGTGCCATTGGTCACTCCTGAGGTTGAGACTGAGAGTGACTCTGACTTAGATGGTGACACTCCCATAGATGGTGACTTCATGCAGCAGATGCATCAGGAGGACCAGTCCATGGAGCTATCTCCTTGATGCACTTTGAGTCTTTTCATGATTTATTTTTGATACTTTTAGTTTTAACTTTAAAACTTTTATTTATTGTCATTGATGAACTCAGACCGAGTCTTTAGACTTTGACTCATCACTCATTGACTCTTGAGTCTTTAGTACTTTACTTACTCTTCAGTACTATTTTGAGTATTTACTATTTTTTGCCAAATATGAAATATATTATAATTATACTGCAATGTTTACTAGTCTAGTGTTCAGTGTTTAGTGTTTACAATTTATCATTTATGATTTATGACATATGTGACATGTCTATGATTTAGATTTATGATTATTGATTTGTCATTTATCATTTTATGTTTATGTTTATGATTCGAAGTTGTTATGGAAGATGTGCATGTATTTAAAATTTAAAATTGCCATTGTGAACTGAATATCATGTTTACATTGCACAATGATGAATTTCAATTTAGCATGTATTTATTTTTAGTAATTAATAATTTTAGAGATGCCCCCCCTATGTTAAAATTTAAAGACCCCGACGCCCCCCCGCTCCCTAAAATACCCCAAAATTTGGGGGTGCCTCTACACGTCCCCAATGTGCGTTTCCCCGCTCCCACGCCCCCCGTCCCGGATACTTGGTGGAACACTGGTAATAATCTTTAGATTATACAATTAAAGACTAATCCCCTTTGATTTTTCTTAAATTTTGAGGGAAACTACTATATAGGTCGCTAATGTTACCACGCTCCCACGTCCATATGTCTTAGAAAATTAGTGGAACATTGGTCATTTCTTGAAAATTGATAAACATTTTGTAATTTCTAATATCTTGTTGACCATTAATTAAGCAAAATGGAAAACCCTAGCCACTAGCGAGTTCGTTGTCCTCGAGCCATCTGCATTAGTTTTCATTTGAGCCATCTATGTAAGGGAGAGTGTGCCAATGAGTGGTGATCCAGGGTTTAGAGTGTAGACATCCAACTAAAGGAGTCAGCAATCAACGGAGCATAGGAGGCCCAACGGGTTTAACAACTAAAGGACCCAATGATCAACAAAAAGCAGAAGATGCCCAACGAGTTTAAAGTTTCGTTTGAGGCACGAGGGTTTCATTTTTTGCCACATTGGGGTGAAGAAGTTTCATTTGAGCCCTGAAGGTTTCTAATTTGCCACAATGGGGTCAAGAACCTTTTTGGAGGCCACAACAATTTCTTATTGTGGGGATAATAGGGTTTCCATCTCCTAGTTTCATTGCACCTCAAATCGACTCTCGAGTGAGCCACACGCATTCACCTCTAGTCCACAATTCATCATTCATCTCGGTCCTCAACCTATTCACAATGAGTCCTGTAGTGTGGAGCTAGAGAGTGGTGTGGAGGCTCAACTAGTTTGTTGTTGTTGCCAATAGGTAAGGGCACATTTTTTGTTTTCAATATTATTAAATATGTTTCAATTTTCAATTTAGTAAAATATGTTTTAAATATGGAATTGCATGACTTTCAATTATCATTGTTCAGCTTCATGTTTGAAAATGAAAATACAATTCACTGCATGTTTTTGTCCTTTGTTTAAACATGAAACTAAACAAAATTCAAACTTAAAAAGTTCAAACCCAACACATATCCAAAATCAAAATTAGTGAAAATGAGTCATTCTAATGTCTGGCAACAGCAACAGCAATGACTATGATAATGCCGCAGAAGTCAATGAAAATGTGAGGGAAATGGGAGAAACAAATGCAAGGGTAAGCAAGGCATCAAATGAGTGTGAGGCTTGAGCATGGATCAGATTCTAAAGCCAATTACGACCCACCAAAAGACTAATCTCATTATGCAGAGGGGCCATTCAAACTTCAAAAGTTAAAACCCAACACATATCCAAAATCAAAATTAGTGAAAATGAGTCATTCTAAATTCTGGCAACACCAACAACAATGACTATGATAATGCAGCCGAAGTCAGTGAAAATGTGAGGGAAATGGAAGAAACAAATGCAAGGGTAAGCAAGGTATCAAATGAGTATCAGGCTTGAGCATGTATCGGGTTCTAAAGCCAATTCTGACCCACCAAAAGACTTATCTCATTATGCAGAGGGGTCATTCAGTCCTCAAAAACTTCTATTGTATGTGACCAAACAAGTAAGATGCAACTCAAGTAAGTTAAAGGCTATCGGTGGCTCACATGTAACTTTTGTGGTCATCCCTAGGTTGGTTTGCTATATAGTAGGGTTAGGCAAAATCTTTTGGGGGTTCCAAATAAAAGAGTAAATGTATGCCTAAAGCTAATAACAACAACTCAAAAATTTGAACTTTTTGAGGCTGCAAATGGCAACAAACACAAAAGAGATATTTTCAAGCAAAAATTTCACCTCGCAACCTAACCGTTCCATAGTTATACCTCCACCATCAACAATTGGGGCTACTTCATCAAAAAAGCAGGGTTCTACATCTTGTTATTGTGCTATATGTGGCACATTGAATGGGATGTACAACAACATGATGACAGAGATGATGCCATTAGCAAATTTCTTTTTGCTAACGGAATCCCCTTCCATGTTACTTTACCTATTGCAGGTCCATTCTTTCTTAGAGTCGTTGATTGTTTTGGAAAGCACAAGGATGCAACTTTCCAATTTGAGCTTCTTCGAGATGCTATAGAAGATGTTGGGGCTGACAATGTGGTGCATGTTGTGACAAATGCAAATTGTAGATCTGTTGGATTATTAATTCAGAGCAAATATAATCACTTATATTGGACTCCTTGTTGTGTGGATGCACTCAATAATGCACTAAAGAACATTGCTAAAATTCAATCGGTATCAGACTTGGTGACGGTCGATAGATGTGCATATGTTTATGTGCAACCACCACACCTCCTTAACCATGTACAGGGCTCACACAAGGAAAGAATTCCTCAATCCTAGTGATACTGTATATGCTAGCTATTTCTCTTATTAGAGAGCATGTTGGAGGTACAAACACCACAACAGTCCTTCGTTGTGAATCTGGAGTGGGCAAGGTGGTCAAAATCCAAGATAGACTTGGGGAAGAAGGTTAGGCTTCAACTGTTGGACAATGATTAGTGGAAAAATTGTAGATATTTGGTGTCAATACTAACCCCTATTATGGAGGTCACCCCATTAATCTAATTCAAATGTACCTAGTCTTGGAGAAATCTATGAAACTTGATAGCATGTTGGGTCATGTGAGGGTAGCCCATTCGCCAAAGGGATCCCTCATTAAAGTTTTATGGGACCTAAATTCAACCCATCATTCAACGTAGATGGGATTGCATGAACATACCTTTGCACATGGCAAAAAGCCTCATTGACCCAAAATGACATGTGGAAAGGCCTGGAAGAGTTCCTCCAACTAATGATCTTGAGGTAAAGAATGATTTTCAAGATCCAATTGGAACGATGTATTTTGAGAAAGGTTCAAAAATTCAAAGATAATTTGATCATTTAGGTCTTAGTGGACCCTTCAACAAGCTCAATGTTCGAGCAGAGCGCAAAAATCTAGGACAGGATACTTGATTGCTTAGTGGAGGGATTCATAAGGATGGGGCTCCAAAGCTTAGACATCTTGCCATTCTTTTGTTGTCTCGAGCTGCTCGTTCCTTTGTAGCAGAGAGGAATTGATCCATATATTACTTCATCCACTCTATCAAGAGGAACAAAGTTACCTCTAAGAGTGCAGGGAAATTAGTTGTTGTGCATAGGAAGACCCTTGAGTATTTGAAGGAACCAGCAACACGATGGGATGTTGATCTGGAGGATCATGCATAAGTAGATAAGGAGGGAGGAGGGACTTGATGAGGCACAGCTTGGGTTGGTTGGTGTGCCATTGAGCTTGACTGGGAATGCAAATGATTCTAATTTAGATAGTGGCCATCCCATGATAGATCCTGATATCTTCATGCAAATGGATAGACTAGTGGAGCATTGCCTAGAGCAGTGTTGCTCATTTGTCATTTGACATGTTATATTTTTAGCTTGTTTTTGTTTTCAATCTTCATAAGCTTTCCTTAATTTTTAAGATTTAAGTGCTAAGAAATTTAAAATTTTGAAGCTTGATAGTAGATACATAAGATTGAGAGTTCAAACTTCAGAGTTTTATGTTTTGAAGTTTTATTTTTCATATTTCAATATGGTTATAAACTTATATTCATAATTTCTGATTTTCATTTGATTGCTGATTTTTTTTACTTGATATATGTTCTACATTTGTATTAGTTGCATTGATCACTTATGTAGTTATAAATTTATAATTTATTATGTTACATTGTTATTGATGATCATGATGTATGCATTAGTCTAATAAACTATAGTTTATTAAAAAATTAAATTTCAATGATTATGTTTCAATTTGCATGTAATCTTATATAAATTTTGTAGTATTTCTTACATAGGTTGGTCCCACATCCCCATGTCCCAAAAACTTGTGGAATGTTGGAGATAAGTCCACAATATATTATCCAAGTCATGATTGATAACATTGCTAATTACGAGGTTGCTAGCAATTTCCCTATGAAAAAGTATCCCACCTGGTTTTTTACTCCACGTGGCACTCGTTGCATTGTTTTGATTTGTGTTTTATTAATCGACTGATATTTTCCCCAATACTCCAAATAAGTTTGTTTCCAATCTCTTGATAAAACACCCTCAAATTGCCTAATCAAGCATCTGCATATGATAAAGATGTAAATTGATGCATCCGCATATGATAAAGATGCAGCTTTATCATGTGAGTTGGTGGATGGGTTCATCCAAAAGATAGGTACACAGCATGTTATCCAAGTCATAAAGGATAGTGCTGCAAATTATGTGGTTGCTAGCAGTTTCCCTATGGAGAGGTAACCTTGTTTTGGAATACTTCTGCCACTCATTGGATTGATTTCATTTGTATTTTTTAGTCCACCAATATTTTCTGCAATACTTCAAATTAGTTTCTTTCTATCCCTTGACAATATATTCCCCAAAACGACATTTGCGACATTGGGTGAAAGAGCCCCAATTTGTCTAATCAAGTCCCTCTTTAATCATGTCTAAACAAATGTTAAAACCACCTCTTGACTCTTATAGATGCTTCAAACCACTTCCTAGTCACATTTAAGATTCATATTCCTTGATCTCAGCCCCAATTTCTCCATTTGGTTGTTAGAGTTTCCTTTTTGGGTGATTCCCTCTTGTAATATTTGCATTTTCACTGGTCAACTTAGCCATTTGCATTTGTATTTTATTTTTCATCATACCCTCACAATCCACCTATTGATCAGCCCTATCCACCGACCAATTGTACTAGCAAATTCTCATTCAACTTTCACTGAAATGATAAAAGAAACAACTATTTTCCCTAAAAACAAAAGATTTGCCCATGCTCCCTACAGATCACAAGTATAACCCAAGAATAGGTAGAAAGCAAAAGCCCAATTCTTAATTTTCGGGTCAAATATGTATGCCTCCTAATAGATATTTGAGTGTCAATTGACATCTTAACTCTTACCCTCACTTTTTGGACATCTAATCTCTTAGGTTTTCTCTTTTGACTCTTGGGTTTCCCTCTCTCCTTATCGTCTGTCTGCCCTCCTCAAGATCTTTAGGAAGTTTATCCTTCTGTTTATTGTCTGTTATTTTAGGAGGTTTATCCTTTTGTTTATTGCACATTATGTTAGGAGGTTTATCTTTTGGTTTATTGCAGCCTGCAGGTTATGTAATAGGCAAAGTTAACAACACCGGAACCAACCAAGAGTCAAATTGATACAAAACCAAAACTAAATGTTAACTGGTTTGTAAACCAATCTACTTTAAAATACATAAAATATTCAAAATTTAAAAAAAGGAATATATATTCTTGTACATCAATGTAAGAAGGGCAAGCAAAACATAGTCGTCGATGCCTTGACTCGAATGTATGAGGAATAATGGACGCCTAATTGTTATTTCCTTAATGGTGCCTACTTGGATAGCAAAGGTCAGCCAAAAAAGGAAGGTTAATGCCAAGTTCATTCAATTTCCCAAACAGCTATACAAAGATGCAAATCCCCCTGTAAGCTACACTTGGTAGAATGACACATCACATTATAAAGGGTGTATCTTTTTGGGGCAAAATAATGCTTAATGGACAAGATGTTGACAAAATTGCATTCATCCCCCACACAGGTCACTCTAGCTCTCAAAAATCATATGAACAAGTTAAGAGTTCATTCATTTGGGATGGCATAAACAATGGCATCCATACCTTCATGGTTAAATGTGACACATGTCAGAGGAACAAGGGTGAAAGAGTGAAGTCACCTAGAGGTATTGTGTCCCCTCCCAATACCTACAACAATGTAGGGTAACATTTCCATGGATTTTTATCATTGTCTACCTAAAGCAATAAACAAATCTACCATCATCAGATGAATTCAATTTCCCAAACAGCTATACAAAGATGCAAATCCCCCTGCCAGCTTCACTTGGTAGAATGACACATCACATTATAAAGGGTGTATCTTTTTGGGGCAAAATAATGCTTAATGGACAAGATGTTGACAAAATTGCATTCATCCCCACAACAGGTCACTCTAGCTCTCAAAAATCATATGAACAAGTTGAGAGTTCATTCATTTGGGATGGCATAAACAATGGCATCCATACCTAAATGTGACACATGTCAGAGGAACAAGGGTGAAAGAGTGAAGTCACCTAGAGGTATTGTGTCCCCTCCCAATACCTACAACAATGTAGGGTAACATTTCCATGGATTTTTATCATTGTCTACCTAAAGCAATAAACAATCTACCATCACAGTAGTTTTTCACCGCCTTTCCAAATAGGCACACTTTTGTACCTTACAACACTCATTCAAGTTGTCCACGATTGCACAAGTCTTCATGGATTGTATTTTTAAACTAGATGGTGTGCCTGATTCAACTATAACGTATCACAATACTACATTCACTAGCAAATTCTGTCACGAGTTGTTTAAATTATAGGGCACCTAATTAAAACTGAGCACACATATCATCCCCAAACAAATGGTCAAACAAAGGTGATCAATAAGTGCCTGGAAAGTTATTTGAAGTGTTTTGCATCAAATTGCCAAGGCCAATGGGTCAAATGGCCCTTTGCAAAATGGTGGTACATTACCACCTATCATGGTGCTATTAAAATGTCACACCATGAGACTATTTATAGACAAAAACATGTGTGGTCTCATACTTAACGCAAGAGCTGATATTCTTCGTACACTCAATGACAATTTGGTTTTGGTTCAAAATTGAATGAAGCAACAACCAAAATTGCACAATTCACAATCCAAACTATCACAATCGTACATTCACTAGCAAATTCTGTCAGGAGTTGTTTAAATTATAGGGCAGCTAATTAAAAATGAGCACACATATCATCCCCAAACAATTGTCAAACAAAGGTAAGCAATATATGCCTAGAAAGTTATTTGAGATGGTTTGCATCAACTTGATAAGGCCAATGGGTCAAATGGCCCATTTGCAAAATGGTAGTACAATACCACCTATCATGGTGCTATTAAAATGTCACACCATGAGACTATCTATAGACAAAAAAAAACATTTGTGGCCTCATACTTAATGCAAGAGCTGATATTCTTCATGACAATTTGATCTTGGTTCAAAATTGAATGAAGCAACAACCAAAATAGCAATGCCCAAAACACCACTTTGAAGGAGTTGATCAAGTTGTTTCTCCATCTCCAACCCTATAAGTAAACATCAACCCAAAAGAAGAGCCACAAAAAGCTAGCACCCAAGTTATATGGCCCCTATCAAATACTCAAACAAATTGGGCAAGTCGCTACAAATTTGCTCTTCCAACCCATTCCAAGATCCACTAGTTTACATGTACTGTTTGAAGAAATTCATAGAGCCAAAATAGCCAAGTTTAAACCATCCTTCCCAAACTTTGATAAAGAGGGTTCCATTTAGTTGCATCCCTATGCAGTACTAGACAAAAGACCCGTTATGGACACTAAAGTCATTAGGAGTTAGTTAATTAATGTACCAAGGCCATACTCTTTGAATAAGGCCCACTTCTTAGTTACCATGTTGTTTATCAATGTAAAGGGCCATCCCTATTAAATGAATAGGGCTTGTTAGGTAGTTGGTGAAGAAATTAAATGACTTAATATGAAACTTTTCTTTTACACATTATGTCAAACACTTGAGAAACTAGGGTTTATGATTAAAATTTACTTCTCTAATTTAAAATATAAACCACCAACTCGAGAACTTTCCAAGACTGAAGCACGTCTTTCACACATGAATACACTGAGATTTTGGTTAAAGACTGAGCAAACCCTAACTCCTAGGGAAAACCCTAGAAAGAAGAAATTACCATTAAAAGGAGAATCTCATAATTCTTCCCAACAACACAGAAAACATTTTCTTCCAACCCTCACATGAAAAATACCCAAATTCACTTCAACAGCAACTTACCTTGATTTTTGTTCAAACAGTACTGTATAGCCTGTTGTACCTTCACATGTGTCTACACAAACTGTACGGGTCTGCCACACGCGCAGACTGTATAGACTGTACTTTTCTAATGCCTCGAGAATCGTGCCCAGTCTGCAATTAATGCAGTACATCCCCATCAAACTATTGTACTTTCTGCCTCGATTTCTTTTCCTTCACACATGTGTTGTACGGACTGACAAGTGCATTAAATGTTGTTGTACTTTGTTGCTACTTGCATTGGGAATCATGCCACCTTAGGGTTTTCTCTCTCTCTCTCTCTCCTCATTGATGATGGTGTCTTTAATTTGTCCTTTACCCTAGTTTTATACATTAAAAATTGTAACTACTTCTCTAAACACCTAATTTGTGGTTGAGATTCATTTACAAGATCTAGGGTCATCATTAAATGCACCCTCATTTAATAATAACTCACTTTAATTATTAAATGTCATTTAAGTGAGACCCAATACAATAAAGTACAAAACATCATTTATTTATATATAATTCCACTTTATACATAAATATACACAAGAGACAAATTACATGTCCTCTTTATCACACCAAACCAAAATTATAAAGAGGACCTTTAGAGTTAATTTTCTAACACTCCCTCCTAACGAGGAAGGTCACCAACACTATCTCCATCTCTAACTCCTGCAACAGCACCCTCCTGTTCTAGAATCAATCTCGAAAACAGATGCTCTACCTCGAACTGAAACTCTGAAGCCTGAGACTCAATCGGAGTCTCATCCAACTGCTCAAATGAACCATCACTAGAATGGCTGAGCCGTCTCCCAGTGCTCTGGAGAGAATCGTTCTCCTCTTCAAGACCATATCTATCTGATCTAACACCATCCTCATCTTTTGACTCTGATAGCCACCCTCCTGCTCCTGATCCTGGTTGTATAATATGCCCTCTCAGGACATATAGCCTGTCCCTGCGGTCACCCAGTAAAATGGTGGTCCCAACTGGCTTGTCTATCTGATACAGGAAGACATGGCCAGACCTAACCATCATTCCATAGCCATCATCCTCAAAGGATGAAACTGAGATTTTGCTAACTCCCATCCCAAGTACAAACAACACTCCATGTCTTTCCATGATCTCTCTGAGATCTAGTTGAAACCTGATAGTTCCAACTCCTCGTATGGCTATCTGGGGACTATCAATGTCTGTGTGGATAAAATGTCTCCGCCCCAACATTGTGATTATCTGAAAGGAGTCATATGTCTAGATGCATCACTGACAACAACCCAGACATTCTCAAAGGATGAACTTCCTACACTAGAATCAATTGAGATAAGAGAAAACTCTTGCTCAAATTTCATGGCATAATCTTCTATCGTTGCAGAGGCTGCCACGTCTCTTTCAGTCTTATCTTTCACAATCTTTTTCTCAAGACATTTTAAAGAATAGTGTCCCATCTTTCCACAATGGTAGCACCTAATCTGACTATGGTCTTTCTTCTTCTTGTGTCTTTGTTGCAAGGGCTACATCATGCTCCACCTCCTCGCTGAATTGACCACCCAGAGCTCCCTCTCGAATCTCCTATTGGGTAAAATCATCCCACAGCTTGGACCAATCCGAAATTCTCTCTACCAAAAATAATTTTGACAAAAACTTCCAATTTCTTGGTGAAGCCCTTTAGGGCTATCCTCGCCAACTCTGAATCTGAGATAGTTTCTCCCATTGCTTCCAACTCATCTTTGACCTGAGCCACTCGAGTTAGGTTGGAGGTTACACTTTCTTCTTTAGTCAACTTCACATTGGGTAACTTGTCCTTCAACGCCATCTTCTGGTTCTCGCTCTTTGCCTTGAACAACTACTTCAAGGTGTCCCACATGTCATTGGCAGTCTTTTTCTCTACCAAATGTGGGATCATATGATCTTTTACCGCGTCCAAGATCACTCTCTGAGCTCTGGCTTCAAGGGCTTCATGCTCTTCTAGGTCATCCTTGTCAGTGGGCTTTGTCATTTTGGTGGCTTGCAAAGCTCCATATCTTCCATTCCTCGAGCATTGCAGTTATTCTAACCTTCCAAGGTAGATAGTTGGATATGCCATCCAACCTATCTTCGGACCTAATGCTCATCATCTAGAAAACAACTTACAACAAAACTTAAACTAGAAAGACGACACAACTGTTCTGTGATTCACAACTTTGAATACTAGTTCAACTTGGCTTTGATACCATGAAGAAATTAAATGACTTAATATGAAACTTTTATTTTATGCATTATGTCAAACACTTGAGAAACTAGGGTTTATGATTAAAATTTACTTCTCTAATTTAAAATATAAACCACCAACTCAAGAACTTTCCAAAACCGAAGCAAATCTTTCACACATGAATACACAAAGATTTTGGTTAAAGACCGCGCAAAACCCCAACTCCTAGGGAAAACCCTAGAAAGAAGAAATTATCATTAAAAAGAGAATCTCAGAATTTTTCCCAACAACACAGAAAAAAATTTCTTCCAACCCTCACAAGCAAAATACCCAAAATCACTTCAACAGCAAATTACCTTGATTTCTATGCAAACAATAATGTACGGCTTGTTGTACCTTAACACATGTTTGTACAAAGTGTACGGATCTGCCACATGTGCAGACTATACTTTTTGTACTTTCTGATGCCTCGAGGATCGTGCCAAGCCTGCAATTAATGCGATACGGCCCTATCAGACTAATGTACTTTCTGCCTCGATTTATGTGCCTTCACACGTGTGTTGTACAAACTTACAAGTGCATTGAATGCAGCTTGCATTGGGAATCATGCCACCTTAGGGTTCTCTCTCTCTCTCCTTCAGTCTCAATCTCTTCTCTCTCTACTCATTGATGATGGTGTCTTTAATTTGTCCTTTACCCTAGTTTTATACTTTAAAAATTGTAACTACTTCTCTAACCAGTTAATCTATGGTTGAGATTCATTTACAAGATCTAGGATCATCATTAAATGCACCCTCATTTAATAATAACTCACTTTAATTATTAAATGTCATTTAAGTGAGACCCAATACAATAAAGTACAAAACATCATTTATTTATATATAATTCCACTTTATACATAAATATACACAAGGGACAAATTACATGTCCTCTTTATCACACCCAAACCAAAATTATAAAGAGGGCCTTCAAAGTTAATTTTCTAATAGTTGGTACTCAATAAAGAATGAGTCATAGTTCTTAATCTAGGGGCCACTAGTGATTAGGGTTCGAGGTAGGTAGATACTAGAAACTAAAGGTAGATAAGATGAGATAAGATCATTTTATTGATATCCAACAAATGGCCTCTAAAGTAGGTCAAAGGGACTATTGTGTACAAAATGTTGTTCATACAAAGTGGGATCACTAAAATGACTCCTATGAAAAGCAAGACCCAAAAAGTAAAGTAGAATGGATCTAAAATACAAAATACAAATGGTACAAGCTTATCATGGTCTCCAAGAACCATCTCTCATAACATCCAAGAATGAATGGAGGAATCTCAACATACAAGTTTGTGTGGAGAAAGAACTAGACGAAGAGTTGGACCGTGTAAGTTGTTGTTGCCTAAAAGAGGGGGCCCATCGTCGTGATCAAGTAACTGTCAGTATGGGACCGAGGTTGGCAATGTTGATAGGGTCTCATGAAAGTAAAGGCAGTCCTTCGATTCTACAATGATAAGGGTTTGAAAACAAAATCATTATTTGTCTAGCTCTTGGTGCCCTTAGAAGATGGAATCATCGTGAAAAAGGTAGTAATTCATTGAGTGGAAGTTCGTCCAAGATGTGGATATGGTTGAAGGATGGGGGTGCGAAGTCCAACAACCTCCATCAGGTATAAGGCCACGCATCTTTAGTCAAGTTACTTGAAGATACTAGCCAGAGCATGAAGCTCCTTGACCAAAAGCTTCCTAAAAAGGAAATGGAACTACCCTAAGGTCTCATAGTATAAAGGGCAATAAAAAATAAAGTGCTCCTCTATCTCAACCTCTCAAAGATGGCACACCTAGTAGAATGTAGTAGATCGATCAATCTAGCAATCTGTCTCCACCCCAAATCTATGAGAGCCCACACTAAACTGGCTTAGGGGGATACTAATAGCATGCACCCAATGCCGAATTGTGTAAAGCACTTGAACAATGAGCCTATCCTTTAGATCCATTAAGTGCTCAACATAAAAGGCCATCATTGGATGTTAACCACCCAATAGGTAAGAGGCCTCCAAGTGCATCCAAGGAGTATCTAAACAAGAGAATTTGTCATCGCAATACCAACAGACTACAAAAAATACAAGTCTAGGATGAACAAGAGGACAAGTACTGAGATCACTCTCATCCCTTTTCCAAGTCAGTGAAGCTCCGGCCGCAGTGTAGGAGTGAGACGAGGCTAAATACAATCTCAAACCGAAAAATCCAAGCACCAAACTCCAAAAGTATGATGGGCTAATAGACTCTCTGGATGCATCTAAGAATGTACCGAAGGAGGATGATTTGCACTCTCTCTGCCAAGGCTTAGTTAGAATCTAGTAAACAAGGTCACCAATCCTCTAGAGTCTAAACCATGGATGTGCTAGACAAGGGTGTCCATGAGAGACATCTTGGACAATATCACCTAGGCATGGTTGTTGAAAAATTCTCTTAGAGGAAAGGCTACAGATCCATAGCCCATGTTTGCTCTAGGATAAACGACATGTCACAAACGAAGACCTGTGCACTGTATCCCCAACTTGACCTCAAACTCCTCCCTTGTTAAAAAAAATGATGATCCATGAAGGTCTTCTTCTACACGTTGAAGATCATGACCTTGATTTTTTTTTTAACCATGGAAACAACAACCTCCAAAGAGTATATCCAACAGCCTGCAAGCTAGATATACCAATAACTTGTGACTTAGCAGGGTCGAGACGTCCCAAAGCCCATAGGGGGTGAGCCTCTATCCCAGGGGTCGCCTACCCTTCAAGCCTTGTCACAACAGGCCAATGAGCAACCCTAGCCCCCGTCGATTTTGAACCTATGACCTCCAGGGAGATAACACATGTTCTTGACCATTAGATTATGACCTTGATTTTAATCAAGTTGAACATAAATTGACAAAGGTAATAGAAGAGGGCTAAGGCATCCAACTGTCTCTACAAACCCTTTGTAGATGAGGCCAAGAGGACCACACCATCAACAAAAAGTGGGATGGAAATCAAGAACTAGTGGAAAAGACACCCATCATTGTCTTGGAAGGACTCTAAGCTTCATATGTAGATCCCAAATTAAGTGGGAGATAGGGGGCACCCTTGTTTGTTCCTAATGGTATGATAAAGTTTGATACCAAGAACAATCTCGTATAAGTGCATGATGGAAGTTATTAGGGTCTCAAAAATGATGTCCCTGAGCAATTGAAACAAAGTCTCTAGCAACGAAGTCAATGCTTTCCAAATGTCTACAAACCAACAGTTGACTTTCTAAGAGCAATGCCTCGCCTCCTCAATTATGGCCAGAAGTATAAGAATGTGATTAATTGTTTGATGTGTTGATTGAAATCCATCCTTACTTATAGCTCTAACCTACCTCCACTTACTAGGACCTACACAAGAGTCCAATTTGTGGAACAAATGAAATGTACAATGTGACCAAACCACGATAACCTATACAAACCACATGGTTAAACAAATTGACCAAGTGGCAATCTAGGACATGAAGACCATGCTTAAAGAGTTCTACCTAGTACCCTTCCTCATATGTTGCTTTATCGATATTCACCACCTAAACTGCCTCCCAGATATCTTAGTAAGAGAACAAGTAGAAAGATTAGGGGAAGGTAATCTAGATTACGGGCTACTCCAACGCATCATAGAGGGAGGAGGTATGGGAAAACATGGATTTTGGAGCAAGATTAGGCAAGAGAAGATAGTTTGCCAAAAAAAGTGTGGGGTGGATGAAGGAAGCCCTCAACTCCCATCTCCTCTGTGAGATGAAGAGGCATTTCTTAAGGTATAAGAGATGATAATAGAAGCCTTGAGATTGAGGTAGGATGGGTGCTTGTAAGTGAAGGCGTGATGAAGCTAGTTGTGGAGAGTCATACAATCGATCCATGGGGCAAGATCCAAATTTAGGGGAGAGGGATTGGGACCAAGTGGAGTGGGAATAGGTTTTAAGTATAGCTTCCCAAATGGTGGATGAAAGACCAATGGATTTGGCAAAGGCAGAGTTAAGGGATGAGAAATGGGACTCAAATGGGATCATCTAACGGAGGTACAAAGTGAGGGTAGGGTGTCAGGGCTCCCCCCATCAAAGGGAATAGTGGTTCGAGGTGGGCCCAAAAGAGGAGTGGTCACAACGGGGGGCAACAAGAGAAAGAGAGGTGCACGACTGACCATGGGGATGGGGGTTACCGAGAAATGAAGAATAAAGGGCCACACTCACACCTCCACCATGAGGTAAACAAGTGAAGAAGCATGACACCAAGAAGAAAGGAAGTCATTAGTGATCAGTAGATCATGGATTATCCAAGCCACATGAGGCACCTATCATCCCCTGATATAGGTCCCAAAGCATCATTAGATAACTAGTGAAGTCCTATTGAATTTGGATCTATATCTTGATCGCAAAACACATCCTCTAAGTTGTCATAGAGAGGAATGTGAAGAGCTCTGGTGTAGGCATTGAAGTTGCCCAATAGAATGGCCTCACACACCACTAAGCACTAAATGACTCCATAGTACAAAGATAGGTATTAGTCTCTATGGGAATCATTGTGAATATCAAACTACAAATGAAACTAGGGGAAAGTAGCAAATTGCGATATAGATATCTTTGCAAAAAGGGGCTAAACCATTGAGTCGAATCCACATGAACCTAGCAAACTCATCTGAAGCGACCAAAGAAGCCCTACCCCAAAGGGAGTTCTTGGTCTAACAAGCCACCATGCATGAACCTTTGATCCCACTTGAAGATCCAATCTCTTGCCGAAAAGCGAAAATCCAATGATAACATGTTACATCTAGGAGTGGTCAAATAGGGGATATGTGGGTTTCAATGATAAAGAGGATGCCAAATAAATAAAGAGTGCCAAAAATCATTCCCGACAATTACCAAAATGACTCATTGTCATTACAACACCCCACTAAAATACTTGAGCCTGTTCACCTCTTCCAATGGGCTAGTCATACAGAGAACCCAGGCCAAGAGCACCCAAGGGGAATCCCAAATAATGGACAGAAGATCTCTAATGACCACCCATTTTCCTGCTTGGCGTGCTACTGCTACCAACTAAAGAGTTATGTAATGTTTTGTCAAGGATTACCATTGCATTGAACTTTGAAGCACTGCACATTTGGAGGTTGCACCCTCGAAGGGGCACTTGAACATTGCTCACTATTTAGAATAACAATATATGGTTACTTACTCTGCGAGGGTTCAATACTCTTGATCTGTTTCATTTACTTTCTACATTTGAATTTCCCTGGATATTGCTCTTAATACTTATATTACAATGGATCATCCTCCAATAACCCTAAATACCTAGCTCTCATTTTCCCAAACCACATAACTATTTAACATGGTTTCACCTTGCCTCATGCATCTGTATTATCTTGACACCCTTGCAACTTCTATTACAAATCATTTAATATTGAAATCATTACCAATCCTTTATTTCTTCGTTCTATCCTAATCCCTCCATGTCATCCCATTCAAACCTCTGAATTGATATCTTTGCTTTCCTTGGTCCAAACAAATCCTAATCATGAAACAGGAAAGGTTTGTTCATGTCGTATCAAGATAAAATGTAATTTGTCGTTTATTTTGATTGTTATTCTTGATATTCCTTCTTAGGAGACACCAAAAAACAAATTGTTTTTGCTGTATTATAAATTTCTCTTAATTTGTGTAACATAAGATTCTGTTGTTGTAGATATCCCGTTAGACTTGGGCAACTGATACATTACACACTTCACTATTTCGGATATTTAACATGCATATAATTACCAGTACCATGCAGCCAAAAAGATGAAATCCCATGTTACAAACAGCAGATGCCAGATAATAAAAGATTTGAATTCTTGGTGCCAAAATAAATAATAAATAACCTTTTCTTCCTGGACGTAGTTTAACTACTATAATAGAAGCCAAATTCAATTGTACTTTGATGGAGACATGGAAATAAACTAACCTGGAGGGGCTCATTTTCATCTGTAGAGCCCAGCATCTCACTGATCAGAATCTGTCGCTCAGTTGGACCTCCAAATTGTAAACATTTCTCAATAACATTTGAAGCAAACTTCTGTTGACTCATCTGAACTATTTGCCCAGCTAGTTTCTTGATTACAGCAGCACGCTCATGTGGTTTACCATGTTCAAGGACATGCTGGCATGAAACAAAACAAGAAGCAAAAGAATGAGATAGTCATACAAATTAAGCTTAATTGAATATATAATGTGTTATTATCTAAATGTGGATCATCATTCCCTAAAAAAGAGCCTGGCACACAACAAGTTACTTAAGTTGCAGTAAGGCTGTGCAAGCACCAATAGGGAAAAAGGAGATTCTTTCACATTGCATTCAAAAGACAGTCATGCCGACATTCAAAAAGAAATTCTCAATTAATCAATGAAAACGTAATCAATTTAATTTATTCCTCCATTTAAACAGTAGTGGTCCCTTTATAATTCATACTTAAGCCTTGTCTACCACTTGTGAGCAGCATTTTGGAACCATCTAATTAATAAAGAGAAATGTCAGAATGCATTTTGCAGCCATTAGATTAGTAAATAGAAATGTGAGCAGCCTTCTGCAATCCTCAGACCGGTAAACAGGAATTATCATAGGCTGAGTTCTCATAGATTTCAACTTTGAAATAGCCGAATACTGATAAATAGTTGTAATGAAGAAGTATCTAGTTCCTCAGAAGTCAACCTCAAGCCTGATTAGTTTAAACATTGGCCCACTTATGAGCAGCATTCTACCTTCCTTTTGTTAGTAAAAAGGAGTTTTATGAGTCATTGATACTTTACCAACTTTTGGTTAAAGTCAGAAGTATAAGACTATCAAAAGAAACAAACAGTAGAAGAAACGCTGACCTCACAATCAGTGGTTGAACCCATGTCTTAAAGAGACTAGCAGCACGGAAAGACAATTTAACAATGCATGGCCTGAATCTGATTGAAAATTAGAAGCTAAGTAAAATGTTCAGAGACCGGCATAGCAGATTCCAGCACAAGAAATACCAGTGCAGGGGATAGAAGATAACAAACTGCTTTTTTCAAGTTAGAGTAATCAGAAACTGGCTCAAGGGTTCACATCCAACAAAAGATTAATTAAACAAGGTTACGTATTTGTATTGGACTTGGCTCTAGGAGAACAAATGTGGCACCAGAACAACTCTCACATCTTCCTGCACAACGTTTTGTAAATGAGCCTCTATAGTAAGCATTATGTGGACTAACTAGTTACAGACTAATTTAAAACTTTCCTACTGACTGAACTTAATAGATTGAATAAACCTGAGGAAGCCACATTTAGAGATCATTGATCATTGATTTCTATTAGACAAGAAGTTGCAAACCTGTATCACATAGTTTCCATATTGATCTTGGGCCAGAGTGCAGACAGATTGCAAGATCTCATCCATCATAATACTCTGTATCTTGTCCTCTTTGCAGTGCTCCAACACTCTCTGTCACCATTACAATTTGAAGAATCAAATTCTAGCATGCAAATAACCAATGAGAAATTAAAAGGGGAACAATTAGTTGAATATTATATAACAATTAGACTCACCTGAATTACACGACAGCCATATGTCTGGGAGGACAGTGCCACAACTTGGCCAAAAAAGGCCGAAATAATGAAATGTATTTTATCTTGGGAAATACACTCAATACACTTCTGGATAACATGGTTCCCATTTTGATCTAGCACACAACGCATAACATGTCCATCCAATTCCTGGACGAGCTTCAATTGCTGGTCTGTATCAACAACCTCGACAGCCTGTGCAATCCAGTTCAAACATCCTACATGCCATAAGGTCTCAGAAGATGGTACAGCTGTAAAGTCTACAGCAATGCTTGAATAAATGCATTGTAATTATGCATTCAAAAATCATCTTTAAAGCCATTAAACATTTGCCAGTCTCGATGATCACACTATTGATTGATTCTCTTGGAGACCCCCCATCTCAGTGATGTCCTGGTGAAAATTATCGACCATCAGGTTTTTTCCAACAGTGAAAAGTGTACCAAGTTCCACTGGAAAGTATTGGAGGAGTTAGTTAAGGAATTCTCTATGTTTTTTTCTCGGCAATGGATTCTCTTAGCAATACTTTTTTTCTCAACAATGGATATTCTTAGCAATAGGATTTTATGTTTTATTTTTGTTCCAAAGCACTGCATTTTCTCGGCAGATATTCCTGACTCCTTTTATATTTTATTTTCTATTTCCATTGTCCAATCATGTCAAGCAATAACATTAATATTTTTTGAAGAAATATTTTGAGATAAAGGGGTGTCAAGGGTTCAAGGGGCAGTAAGAAATGATCATCAATTATGAAGTCTGCATTGGAAGGGCAGTTACAGAAGGGTTCAAGCCCATTTTAGTAAACCTTCTAATGAAAGAGTGGGACCTTGCATTAGTCCAGAAGAATGGCTAAAGTCAGTGAGAGAGCAACACATGGACAAAGGCTTACTACCTCCCAGTTGTGCATCCCATAAATCAACTGAATCAACAGTCAGAGGTTTAGGCTCTAATCATTATGCAACCCAGGGTATTGCTGAAGATAATAATAATATTACTGGTACTAGAGGGTCCACAAAAAATCCTTCAAGTTCAGTACCTTCACCCCCATCTTGTAAGAAGAGAACTTTTGTCAGCATGGTAAAAGAATATTTACTTTCTTCCAGAATCTATTTTTGCTCGGCTGGAATAGATCCAGTCAAGCAAAGCAATGGCAGGACCAACTTCTTGAACTTAATGACCCAAAAAATGTGACCAATATAAATGTCTTGGGATTGCCAACTCCACACAAATTCAAGCAACTATGAGAACAACTTTAAATGTATGTACTCCCAAGCTATTGCTGAAGATAACAATTATGTTACTGTTACTACAGGGTTCTCCACAATTCCTTCAAATTTCAATGCCTTCGCTGGATACTCTAGGCCCAAAGGAAAAAGAGAACTTTGCCGGATGCACTTGTTGATTTGATATAAACAGTAGAGAGGGCAATGATCTCACTACAAAGGTTTATATATGCATGTGAGACCCATTTAACAATACTGATTTCCCATATTTGCACCAGCCCACACAAAATCCCTTGCATCCTAGGCATCTACTTTGTATTTCAAAGTATTGGAAAAGATTGTTTACTTTCTTCCAGATCTTATCCTTGCCGGACTGGATTAGATCATCTCTTCCAGCAAAGCAATGACAGGGCCAACATCATGAACTTCAGTGACCCAAGGTATTGGAAAATATTGTTTACTTTCTTCCAGATCTTATTCTTGCTGGACTGGATTAGATCATATCTTCCAGCAAAGCAATGACAGGACCAACATCATGAACTTCAATGACCCAACAAATGTGCCCAATATAAATGCCTTGGGATTGCCAACTTCACTCAAATTCAAGAAACTATAAAGCACAACACGACTTCAAATGCATGTTATCAGCTCCCTGTTGATGTATATGTAACTTCGGAATGTATTCACTTATTTCATGTATTGTACCCCGATGTTTATTCTGGGAAGTATCTGTAATGTAATTGAGTCATGTCATGCCCCCGATGTTCCTATCGGGAGGTTCTATAATGTAAACAAGTCATGTCAAGTCATTGTGGGTAACCCTCCTATTGTTCAAGAGTTAAAGTCCCCGCAATTCCGGGGCCCTAAGGTTATTAGACTCTCCTAGAGAAGTCGGCCCTAGTGAGTTATTGTCAAGTCGGGAATTAGTATAAATAGAGAGTGAGCCTCTCTATTTATCACACACTCACTCACACTCAGTTGTAGCACACAGCTGAGAGAGAAGAAGTTGTTGGGGCTAGAAAGAAAGAGGCAACTGCTGTCGGGAGATCATCTTACTGTTTTGGGGTTTTACTTTTGGTGCTGATTCTATCTCTGAAAAAGTTGCAGGGTTTTCTCCATCTATGGTTTCCCCGAGGAAAAACATTGTGTTCATTGTCTCTTGTGTTTGACTGATGTGCTTGTTATTCTCTTAGTTAAAGATCCTAATATAATGCTAGCTTGAATGATAAAATCTAACATGGTATCAGAGCTAACCTGAGAAGAATACACTGTGCAGCTGCGGGAACTAGGGCTTCCTACTTTTTGGATCTCTCTCCACAGATTTTCAGCAAAAGAAGGTTGGGCTGACTCTCCTCCCTAGGGCACATCTGATTCCGAGTTTCTTCAGTTTTGGACCCGACACTGCTGCCGGAAATTAGGGCTTTCCATAGAAGTGGAATTTTTGAGTGAGCCCAAGCCTAGATTGATCTCCTCCTCAAAATCGAAGTTTAGAGATCAAGATCAAAACATTTGGTTGGGCAAAACTCCGAGAAAGTCAAACCCTAATCTGCTCTTGACCCAGCACTGCATAAATTCAGCTCCAAATCCAGATCGAACATCTTGACCTGGTAAGATCTAAATCTTTTGTATTTCCATTTGAGGTTCTCTAATAAAATGTCTCATCATACCAAGCTTGATGAAAAGCTTGAGGGAGCTGATAACTTCCGAGCCTGGAAGTATAGGATCTCCCTGATCCTGGAAGAAAATGAGTTGGACTCCTATATCAATGAGGAGGTTTCAGTTCCAAAAGGAGATGAGGCTAAGACCTTACACAAGAAGATATTGGGTCATGGCTAAGAGGATTATTGTTGATTCAATCAAGGATCACCTCATACCACAGGTGTCCTCCCTAAAGACACCTAAAGCTATGCTTGATGCCCTGACCAAACTGTTTGAAGGGAAGAACATAAACCGAAAGATGACTCTGAGAAACCAACTGAAGAATGTAAAGATCCAGAATGCAGAGACCATCCAGTCTTACTTTACAAGGGTCTCTCAGATCAAAGAACAGCTAGAAGCAGTAGATGAAGAAGTGGAGAATGCGGAGATTGTGATGACCAACTTGAATGGTCTCCCTAAATCATGGGACTCCTTTATTCAAGGGATTTGTGCCAAAAAAAAGCTAGTCAAATTTAGTAGACTATGGGAAGAATGCTCTCAAGAAGAAGCTCAGATAGCAGCTCGAGAAGAAAAGATAGGAAGTGAAGATCAAGCTCTCACAGTTCACTCCCAGAAAAGCAAAAGAAGTTCTCATCACTCCAGAGGTAAGCATTTCCATAAAAATAACACTAGAAAAGATTTGTCTAGAATCAGATGTTATACATGTGATGAAGTAGGACACTTTGCAAAAGATTGTCCTAAAAAACAAAATAAGAAAAAGGGAAACAAGAGAAGACATCATGCTCATGCTGCAGAGGATGATGAACCTTCCACAAAGAGAATCAGACAAGAAAGTGATGATTCTTCAAGCGATGAAGAATATGTCTTGATTTTCGCTCTCACGGGAAACATCACACATGGAAGCAATGATTGGCTTATAGACAGTGGGGCTTCCAAAACATATGACAGGATTCAAAGAGTCCTTTGTGAAACTATCAGAACATGAATCACCCCACAAGGTGAAACTTGGAGATGACTACCAGTATCCAATAAAAGGTAGTGGGGAATCCTCCTATAAGCTAGACTCTGGAAAGTCTATGAAGATGCAAGATGTATTGTTTGTACCAGGACTAAAGAAGAACCTCCTCTCCATATCTGCATTAGATGCAAAAAGAATGAGAGTTGCATTTATAGATGGCCAAGTTATCATGTGGCCAAAGGGAAAGACTATTACTGATGCAGTAGTGATTGGGGAACAAGAGGGAGGTCTATACATATTGAAGGGCCATCCAGAGCAAGCTTTGGTCCATGACACAGTAGAGCCAAATGAATTTTGGCATAGAAGGCTTGCACATGTGCATTACAGAGCACTACCACTTGCAAGCAAAGTTGTTGAAGGTCTTCCAATAATTCATGCAAAACATGATGGAGTCTGCAAAGGATGTGCGAAAGGAAAAAACACAAAGAAAACATTTCCAAGTAGCGAGAGCAAGGTAAAAGGAACCTTGGAAATCATTCACTCCGATGTATGCGGTCCAATAAGCGAGTATGTATACTATGTTTCCTTTATTGATGATTTTTCTAGGAAGACATGGATATATTTTATGAAGAACAAAGATGAAGTTTTCAGCAAGTTCAAGGTATTCAAAGCCTTGATCGAGAACCACACTGAGAAGAAGATCAAGACCTTTCAATCAGATAATGGCGGAGAATTCACATCAAATGAATTTAAAGAGTTATGCAAAGATTCAGGGATTAAGAGGGAGTTATCCACTCCATATAATCCACAACAGAATGGGGTTGCGGAAAGGAAGAATAGAATGATCATGGAAGCTGCAAGGGCTATACTACATGATCAAGATCTTCCCATGCATCTATGGGCAGAAGCTACCAGAACAGCGGTGTATGTACAGAACCGTACTCCACACAGAGTACTCGAGAACAAGACACCTGAAGAAGTCTTTTCCAGCAAGAAACCAGAAGTCAGCCATCTCAGAATATTTGGCTGTCCAGTGTACATACACATTCCGAAAGAAAAGAAGGGTATATTTATGGGATATTTATGGGATACTCTGAAAGCTCGAAGGCTTACAGAATATACTTCCTAGGATTCAAGAAGATTGACATCAACATGGATGTAACATTTGACGAAGACTCAACTTAAAACAAATCCAGAAAGAGACCTGCTAAAGAACCTGAAGAAACAAAAGCATCCAAAATTCATGACACAACCATGAACGAAGAATATCAAAAAGAAGATCAAGAATTTGAAGAACCTCAAGAACCTGTAGATTTACCTCAGGAGAAAAATCCTCACAAGAGGAAACCTGCTTGGGTATGAGAAGCTATCCAAGGTGCAGAAAGATATGGGGCTCCAGAAGAGAATCACAGAGAAAGAAAGAGGACCAGGTCCTACTCCGGGTATGTAGCTTTATTATGTGACTTTATCAATAAAGAACCTTCCAACTATGAAGAAGTGGCAGAAAGGAAAGAATGGAAGGATGCTATGATCGAAGAATATCAATCGATCATGAAGAATGATGTTTGGGATGTTGTCTCAAGACTAGAGGGGAAGTCTATTGTGACTTCCAAATGGATCTACAAGATCAAGCATGTTGCAGATGGCAGCATAGAGAAATATAAAGCAAGATTCCTGGCTCGTGGCTTCTCACAGAAAGAAGGAATAGATTATGAAGAAACCTTTGCACCTGTAGCCAGATACACTTCCATCAGATCAGTACTTGCTCTGGCTGCAGTGATGAAATGGAAGATGCACCAAATGGATGTCAAGACTGCTTTCTTGAATGGTGTAGTGGAAGAGGAAGTGTATGTAGAGCAGCCACTCGGTTTTGAGATACATGACAGGGAGTCTCATGTGTGTAGATTGAAGAAAGCCCTGTACGGTTTGAAACAGGCACCCAGGACATGGTACGGCAGAATTGATAGCTTTCTATCCAGTTTGGGCTTTACCAAAAGTAAAGCAGATTCCAACCTTTACTACAAGGTTGAAGATGGAAATCCAGTGATACTCCTACTATATGTAGATGATCTATTTGTAACAGGTATGGATGGGTTGATTGCTGATACAAAGAGGAAGCTTGCTGCTGAATTCAAAATGAAGGACTTGAGTATGATGCATTATTTTCTAGGCATGGAGGTGTGGCAGAATGTAAATGGAATTTCCTTGGGGCAAGGGAAATATAGGGTAGAGATCGTGAAGAGATTCAGGATGATGGATTGCAAGGCCATGACCACACCTATGGCATCAAACCTGAAGCTATTGAGTGATGCTTCATCAAAGTCGATTGATGCTACGATGTATCGTCAGATGATTGGGTCCCTGATATACCTGACGAACAGGAGACCAAATATTTGCTTTGTTGTGAACACCTTGAGCCAATTCCTGACAGATCCAAGACATGTTCACTTGATTGCTGCAAAACATATTCTGAGATACCTGAGAGGTACAGTTGATTATGGGCTCAAGTATGAGGCGAATCAGAAGATTAACCTGGAGGGTTATGTTGATTCAAATTGGGCAGGCAGTGCCATAGATAGAAAGAGCACTTCAGGGTGTCGCTTCAGTATGGGATCAGGTGTGATCTCTTGGTTTAGCAAGAAGCAATCCTATGTGGCACTAAGTACAGCTGAAGCAGAGTATGCCACAACTTGTTCAGCTAGTTGTGAGGCAATATGGCTGAGGAAGCTATTGTCTGATTTATTTGATCTCCAGTTGGATGCTACTTGTATATATTGCGACAACCAGAATTGTGTGAAGTTGTCGAAGAACCCGGTGTTCCATGACAAGTCGAAGCATATCGAGATCAAGTACCACTATATCAGGGATATGGTGCAGAGAGGAGCAATGAAGCTCCAGTATGTTGCGACAGACGAACAGATACCTGATGTGTTGACGAAGCCATTGGCCAGAGTGAAGTTTGAGTACTTCAAGGAAAAGCTTGGTGTTCTCCAGATCGAGGTTTCCCCCAAGGGGAAGAGATGAGTCCATGAACCATTCTGACATGGTGAGAGGATTGGTTCCTTTCATGGTCAGATGTAAGCGCTGAGCCATTCTGTCATGGTAAGAGGATTGGTTCCTTCCATGTCAGATGTGAGTGCTGAACCATTCTGATGTGACTGTAGGATTGGTTCCTACATGATCAGATATAAGGGCTATTGCCATTCTCTGAATGAAGGTACCTGGTCAGATACCAAGAATACTCAATCTAGGACTAAGGGCCATTCTGATATGACTGTGGGATGTAGTCTGACATGATCAGATATAAGTGCAGGGCCATTCTGATGTGATTGAGGGATATGTTCCCACTTGATCAGATATAAGGGCTGTTGCCATTCTTTGAACGGAGGCACCTAGTCAGTTAACAGGAACCCTCAGTCTAGGACTGAGAGCCTTTCTGAGGAGTCAAGGTCAGATGTAAGTGCAGTGCCTTTCCACAGATGATAGTAGTTGTGTCCTATCATGCTAGTGGATGTGAGTGTTGTGGCTTTTCACAAATGATAGTAGTTGTGTCCTATCATGCTAGTGAATGTAAGTGTTGTGCCTTTCTGACATGGTGTTGAATGTGTTCCTCTCATGGTCAGATGTGAGTGCTGGCCATTCTGACTTAGGGTCAGATATAAGCGCTGAAGAAGACCTACATAGAGGCCAGGCCTACAACCAGCATGAAAAAGGGTTGGCTCTGTAGAACTTCCTGTGACGAGAAGAATCATGAGATAGCACCTATGATGATGACCCAGTGATGATCCAGATCCAGTGATGATGTCCCCGTGATGATCCAAATCGAGTGATGATCCAAATCCAGCAATGATGATCCAGGTCCAGTGATGATGATCCAGATCGAGTGATGATCCAGATCCAAAATGAAGATGACTTGAAGATAAAGATGATTTGAAGATGCAGATGACGAGATGATTTGGAGAAGAAGACCAGTGCTGACAAATTATGTCGAGAGAATACCTTCCTAGTTAAGAGGGAGTGTTGATGTATATGTAACTTCGGAATGTATTCACTTGTATATTTCATGTATTGTACCCTAATGTTTATTCCGGGAAGTATCTATAATGGAATTGAGTCATGTCATGCCCCCGATGTTCCTATCGGGAGGTTCTATAATGTAAACAAGTCATGTCAAGTCATTGTGGTTAACCCTCCTAATGTTCAAGGGTTAAAGTCCCCACAGTTCCGAGGCCCTAGGGTTATTAGACTCTCCTAGAGAAATCGGCCCTAGTGAGTTATTGTCAAGTTGGGAATTAGTATAAATAGAGAGTGAGCCTCTCTATTTATCACACACTCACTCACACTCAGTTGTAGCGCATAGCTGAGAGAGAAGAAATTGTTGGGGCTAGAAAGAAAGAGGCTACCGCTGTCAGAAGATCATCTTACTGTTTTGGGGTTTTACTTTTGGTGTTGATTCTATCTCTGAGGAAGTTGCGGGGTTTTCTCCATTTATGGTTTCCCCGAGGAAAAACATTGTGTTCATTGTCTCTTGTGTTTAATTGTTGTGCTTGTTATTCTCTCAATTAAAGATCCTAATATAATGCTAGCTTGAATGATAAAATCTAACACTCCCAAGACATTGCTGAAGATGATAATAATGTTGCTGTTACTACATGATCCTCCACACTTCCTTCAAGTTCAATGCCTTCACTGGACACCGTAGGCCCATTTTGTAAGAAGAGAACTTGCTTATTTTTTTGATATAAATGGTAGAGATGGCAATGATCTTGCTAATATGAAGGTTTCTATTTGCATCTGAAACCCATTTACTAATACTTATTTCCCATATTTGCACCTACCTGCGCACAAATCCCTTGCAACCTAGACATCTACCTTGTATTTCAATGTATTGGAAAAGATTGTTTACTTTCTTCCAGACCCAACAAATGCACCAAATATAAATACCTTGGGATTGCCAACTTCACTCAAATTAAAGGAACTATAAGCGCAACATGACTTTAAATGTATGTTATCAGCTCCCAAGAATAAAGATGATTAAGTGGATGGTGCCATTATGAAAGAATCCTTAAAACAACTCCTAGATTGATTAGAGAGATAAACAGATTGAACTTCACATCTACCTTATTGCAAATGCAAGCCCAAAACAGTGCTGGAAAAAGGTGAAGCCAGTAACCATGGATATGTCTAGGAAAGGAAAGGCACAGAAAGAGAAAATTTGCTCTAATCAATAATTATAGGTGGAACAAGTGTTTAGCCATTCAGCTCATTACTTTTAAGATTTTTTGTTTTTGGCATGACATCATAGTTCCATACAAAACAGTTAATGATTGCATCCAAAATCAGTTGAGCCTTCAGTGTAAGGCTGTAAGCTTTAAATGACGTACAATTTCAAAGATGAAAATAATAGGAACATGCCTATAAAATGACAGTTTAAGAATCATTTTCGAATTTGATATGCAATCCAATGGTTAACCTAAATTTACCTTCTGGATGACTCTACAGCCATACATTTGTAGACTAAGTGTTAGAACATGGCCAGAAAGCAGATTTGCCAGGTCCCGCCTTTGCTTTGCAGTGCCATGCTCGAAAAACTGAACAAAAGTCAATAAAAAGACATAACCAATTTGAAGTCCTTGCTACAAAGCCACCTAATCAAAACATAAAAGAAAAGCAGATTACCATTATGATTTACTGGCTGGTGTGTAGGCAAGCAGGACATACCTTCTGCAGAACATAATTCCCAAAAACATCTGTCATGAGAATCAATGCTTGAGGATAGATTTCCATAAAAATCATATTCTTCTCCTCGGGACTTGCAGTTTCAAGCTTTTGTTGAATAAAGCGGCTTCCAATCTGATCAGCACTATATCCAAACACTTCAAATTTAGTTTCACTGTTCACATAATAAAATAAACTTTATGTAAATCATGGACTGATATGATAATCAAGATACCTGAACTCAAAAACATGTCCAGCAATATCTGACAATTCAAAACATCTGTTTTTGTTATTCTTGAACTCTTCCAGCAAAGAAGAGCCATAGCGTTCCTCTATATCACCCCCATTTTCAGACTGCCAAGCTCCCCCAGTTGAACTCTTTGAGCCAGAGGAATAACGAGAATTTCGTTCATTATGTCTAATAGGTGAAGTTGCAGATGCCATAGGAGAACCCGGAAGAACAGGACTTCCATTTGGGCTACCTGAATATGGCATGGCAAAGCCAAAGGAAGGACTGGCATAGCAACCTGGACTAGCATTGCCACTTTTTCCCAAATACGCCATACCATATTGCGACTGCTGTTGAGCAAGCAAAGCAGTCAAGTAGGTTTTCTGGTATTCAAGAAAATCAAGATAAGAGCCACCCATGTAATTCCTTGACATAGAATTATCATTTAATCCTGTGGCCATCCGTGCAGCATATTCTGCAGTTCTCTGCAATTGCTGCATGCTTAATGGATCCATGATTGGCATCTGAATTCCAACTCCCATTTGCCCACTCAATCTATATAAGTTCTGTAGGTCTATGCTGCCTCCCGATGTGCCTCCAGTCAGGCTACCAGGAGTTGACCTTGAATCCATGCCAGCAGCTGCAGCAATATTGTCAAATGTGGGAGCCAAAGTACCAGGTGCTGCATAGCTGGCCATCATGGGTTGTAACAGCATTGGATTGATTGGATATCCACTCAAGCCAAAATTAGAAGTACATATATTTGGAATATGTGAACTCTGATACTGCCCATTGGAGCAATCGCCATTAGACATCCCAGCAGCTGATGTGGCAGCATACAAATTGGGTGTAACAGTGGTAGACTGTTGATGTAAGCGGGCACCTCTAACTTGATCTTTGGAAGTCATGGAGGTCATATTCATGTCTGTCAGTCCTCTACTGTTTTGATTGAAGCCAGAGGACTGTCGCTGTGCCTCTGTCAAAATGGGTGACTTGACTAAATCAGCCTGTGATTTTGTGGAATGTGAACGCTGTGGAATTTGGTTTAAAGCCACTTGGCTATGGAAATGGCCATTTTGAGATTCTGTAATTTCTTGCTCTTTTTGCGGCTTACCATGTTTTTGCTCACCAATGGAAGTTGTTCCATCAGATAATAAACTAAGGCCTGACAAAGCAGTAGCAAGCTCTGTGGATTCAGAAGAAAATCCATTAAATGAGTCCTGGTTAACAATGCTTTCTTTGTCAGATAACCCAAACTTTGCAGATGGGCAAGGACTAGTTAACCCCGCCTTGACTAGCTGAGGATCTGGAGTTGGATTCCTTGAAAGAGATGCACCTACAGCTGATGCAAATGTTTGTGAAGACTGTGTGCCAAGGCCCTGGACTCTTGCAAGACCTGGAGTTGCAGAACAAGTGTGCAGGCCTTCAACTATTGCTGCTTCAGATGCAGAGAAAGGAGACAGAGAAGTATCCTGCAAATGTCCAAGCTGTGCTTCGGCAGAAGGAGTTATTTGATCAATGTCACTATCATGAGCAGCTCTACTTGGAGGTCTAGAAAAATGTCCAGAAACTGCTGTAGACCTTCCCAGGTCTTCCTGCAAGGAGATAAAATGTTTCTGCATGAGGTTATGCTAGCTATGTTACAAAAATGAAGTACCTGTGAAAAATGTCATATTTTCTTAGATACCGAAAAAACTACTTTGTTATTATGGATTATTTTAGAACTTTAACTTTTGCCTGGAGTCTTCAAGTATTCAGCGAATCAGCAACAATGACACAAACTCTTGAAAAAAATAATATCAAGAGATATATTAGCCCCTTCATATTTAGAACCGATCTTCATCTACCTTTGAACTTGTGACAGCAGAGGCTTGATGAATATCAATTACTCAATGTAAACTGACATTAACGATACTAAATTCTTAACCAGTATCAAAACAGGTAAAAAATCATTTGAATGGCCAAAAGGGTTCATCCTTGTACTTGCACGTCTATAAATATCATTACAATGGAAATAAAACTGAGAAAAATGTAACTAAAAAAGTTCTTGCAACCAGGATTTGTAGAGAATCTGCAGTTTCCATAGATCAATTAAATTTAGGGTTAATCCCAAAAAAGTTATTTAAGAGTCGTGAACAAATTGCGGAGAAGTAGTCAGTGGACAAAAGAAGATTTAAAACAACCATGCTTTCACCAGTGCCATTGACAAAATTGAGATTAAATTTTAATTCAAACGTTAAGTTCCACAAGTGAAGAGCTCACTCTATAGGAAAGCAAGAAAGATCATGATTCACAAGTGAAGACCCAGGGATTGGTGTTGGCAGCAATATATATAGTCAGAGTAATCCGTGGGAATGTGGTTATGGCAAATCATGATTAGACATTGGATTTTCTTTGCTGAGAATATATTTGCTATCAAGCGCCTCTTTTCACTGGTTGATACCAGCATAGATCGGTCTTAAACACAGACCTATCAAGCACCGAGAGGGATCCAATTTCTAGAGGTGTAATTTATTCTTTTACCTTAAAGCTTAAGTGTTTTACACATTGAGAAAAAATTTACACATGGAGAATCCAATTTCTAGAGGTGTAATTTATTCTTTTACCTTGAGTATTTTACACATTGAGAAAATATTTACACATTGAGAGATTAGATCCCTCTCGGTGCTTTTATTTTAGTATTATTTTCATTTGGTTTTAACTTTTTATTTTATGAGAGAACATGAATTTATTATTTTTTTATTTTTTGTAATGTATTTAATTATTTTCATTGGTTTTAATTTTTTATTTTATGAGCCGACATGAATTGTTTTATTACATTTTATTTTTGGTAACGTTACGTTACCTTATGTGACAACATCTCCCCCATACTGGGCTGTAGAGCACCTCACTCCTCTCGGTGCAATCATTTGCAAAGCATATGATTTCACTCTTCAGGACTCGCTTGTCCTGAAATGAATTTGGAAAGGATGGAAAAAAGTTTATTTTCATCTAATTTGTAATCAAATGGGATCCACGCATGGCTGGGATTTTGGCAGCACCAGTAATTGGAATTTTGGTGTCTTTGGATTGCTACTGTCTCTCTTGATTCAGTTCAAAGGTTAAATGGCAAGTTTTCCTCAAGAAAAAAGGGTTTGTAAATGGAATCACCTGTTCAATCTGGATCTGGCTAGATTGATTTACATTTCAGGAATTTACCAGAAAAAAATATTCTTAATACAAATGTGTAAGCCTGCCTACCCTAAAATAATCAAAATGATAGACACTTAAAGCACCCTTCCAGCAGTTGAGCCAAGGTGCTAAGAGAGACCTTGGCCCAGTAGTAAATCTACTCTGGATTATGTTTTGCTTCCATATCAGCCTCAAGCCCAGTATCTCTACAAAGATGAATTCCAGATGGTTGACCCTCGGCTGAGTGAGAGAGGCCCACACAGGGCTGCAGCTGAGAGAGATAAACCTCAACAGTGGTTCGGCTGAGAGACATGGATTCCAACAGTGCTGCGGCTGAGTTCCAATGCCTGAATAAGACCTAGGACAGTCTCCCTGCGTTGTCCTTCAGCTTCAATGGCTGATCAAGACTTAATGATAGAGATGAGATGGAAGATAAGCAGCAGATTGAAGACCTTGAACAAATTAATGGATAGCAAAGATTGAGTGAATGAATGAATTGAATGAATGAATGAACAAATTCTTGAGAGTGTTCTACATTTATATCCACCATTGAAAGTCCATTCCATAGATTTGGGAGTCAACAAATAATTAAATACATAATTAGGGCTTGCATGGTTTTATTTTTCACTTTTAAAACCTTCATTAGGGTTCTTGACTTTTTATCTTAAGCTTTTAGCCCTTCACTAGTGGGCTTGTGATCCTTCATTGGGGTTACATGACCATAACTCCTTAAACAAGTCATCTTAGACCCTCCTCTTGGTCTCTATGGTCCGCACGTACCAACTCAAAGTACAACATCATAAATAAGGAAGATTATTCTTGTTCTCCTCACTAACACCAAGATCATGTGCTAGGTACTTCAACAAGGGGTGGCCAGTCCCTTGAGAAGGTCCCATAGCCCATTGACCAAGGAGAGGAGTACATCACTTGCCTAGACCCAGTCTAGGGCTTCTAGTGATCACCTGGTAACTAAACAAGTGCCCCAGCCCTAGGTTGCATCAAGTTGATCAATGCCAACTACTCGGTAATTGACCAAGTGCCTTACTCCTAGACTAAGTCAAGGTGATCAACTTCCTGGTAACTAACCAGGTGCCTCCATTCTCCCAAAGAATGGCTCTCAACCCCATGTTGAGCTTTAGTCCCAATCTGAATCAAATTCCTGGTAACTGACTAGGAGCCTCCATTCTCCCAAAGAATGGCTCTCGATGCTGCTAAAAAATCAACATTGGTACAGGATTTGGACTAACAATGCCGCTAAGACCTCCAAATAGAAAGGATAGTCCCACAAACCCACACTAATTTGGAATTAAATCTAAGGTTTTTGTCCACCTATCTCTTTGTGCCCCTAGCTGATGGGAGCACCCTAGAAAAGGAAGTGCTCATCTAGGTGGAGACTATCTAGGTGGTGGCTGGAGAATATGGGAGCTTAGCACAAGGGTCTCCTTAATGTATAGGGCTGAGCAACTTTGGTCAAGGTACCTGAAGAAATTGGCACAGTCCTGACTCCTTGAAAATATAGCGGTATCGCCCTCAAATCTCAATGGTAGATTGGGTAGTAGAAGATGAAGTGCGCACCTCTATCTCAACCTCTTGGAGATTGCACATATGACAAATCATGTATGAACGATCGAGATGGTGCTCTACCTCCCTCCACCCAAAGTCTATGCAATCCCACTCTGAATTGGTCCAAGGAAATACAAATGGAAATGTGTCCAATTACATCACGTGTAGGGAGGTTGGACAATTAGTGTCTCTCAACTCCATGAAGTGCTCAACATAGAAAACCATCTTAGGACCTAACCCACTCAATGGTTTATCCAAAGCAACCTGTATGAATTGCATGTACATGTCTTAGAAGATCATGTTCAACTCTTGCCTAGTAGGTATAACACAACTAGGTGCATCAAGGGAGTATTTGAAAGAAGAAAGTTGATCCATTGAAATACCCACAAACTTTAGAAGATCAAAAACATCGAGCAAAGCCCAAGGAGCTCACTAAATGGTGCAAATCTCAAACCCTTGTTTTAGTTTAAGACATGCTCTTCCACCGAGAGTTAACAAGGGCTACGGGTCGTTAGCCCATAGATGATCATGTTCAACTCTTGCCTAGTAGGTATAACACGACTAGGTGCATCAAGGAAGTATTTGAAAGAAGAAAGCCGATCCATTGAAATACCCACAAACTCTAGAAGATCAAAAACATCGAGCAAAGCCCAAGGGGCTCACTAAAGGGTGCAAATCTCAAAGCCTTGTTTTAGTCTAAGGCATGCTCTTCCACCAGGAGTTAACAAGGGCTATGGGTCCTTAGCCCTTCTCAAGAGATGTTTCTTTAACTATTTTCAAGAAAACTGTTCAAGATGCCTCTCAAGGACACTCTCATCTAGCCCACTATCCTTTATGGTTAAGAGGTTTGGGCGCCTTATGTACTAGAGTTCAATTGGGCCTAGGCTGGGAGAGTGCAATCTCTTGTCCTTTGATGCATTATCATATATAGGACCTTTGTTCACCATCCTTATAGAGTTTGGGGTCTAATGCCTCAAACATGACTGTGTTCGGCCTTGGTTCATTTCTACATTAAGGTCGATCCCAATCTTCTCTCCTCTAGAAAAGAAATGAAACTCCAAGAGAACCTTATTTGACCCATTGAAGATCATGACCTTGGTTTTACCCAAGATGACCATCAATTGTTGAAGGTCACAAAACACAACCAAAGCATCTAATTGTCATCGCAATCCCTTTGAGGACGAGGCCAAGAGAATCACTAATTTCAATATAAGGCAAGATAGGTGTCAAAACTTAATGAAGAAGGGCCCCATCGCCATCCTAGATATGCTCACATAGGAAGGACTCCAGTCACATAGGAACAACTCCAGCTCATCAATGTAGATCCAAATAGGGTGGGGGGCAAAGAGCACTCCTATTTGACCCCAATAATACTCCTAATAAAATTGGACACTCCATGAGCTTTGTAGAGACAACCAAGGCCCAACCCTTGTAGACACATGGTGAGGATCAGTAAAGTCTCAAAGATGTTAATGGCTCTACTAGGCCTTTAGAATAGGGCCTCTCATGGGGCAAGTCAAAAGCTTTTCAAAAGTCTACAATGTATTTTAAAGAAGGGCATCTATCCTCTTCAATGATGTTTCATCGTGTGCGAATATGGTCAATGGTCTAATGTGGTGATTGGAATTGGCATGTCCTCTTACTCATAGATGTCGCTGCTCAAGCTCCTCTAAAAGTTTCAAATGAAAAACCCTAGCATAGAGTTTTGAGAACGTGTGGCCAACCATGATAGTTCTACAATAGTTAATATCTGCATTGGAAACCAATTTGATGATTGGGTGAATAGTGTTTTGGGGCCAAGTTTGTGGGAACTCTACATTGACAACATTGTTGTGTAAAACTGCTAAGTGATCATCCTGAGCATGAAGGTTACGCTTGAAAAAGTCGGCCTAGAACCCCTCCTTGTTTGTTGCTTTACAAGTATTCATTACTCTACCTACCTCTCAAATGTCTTGATACAAGAATACAAAGCAAACACAAGAGGGAGAGGTGACATGGACTAGATGTTGCCTGGGAACATCATAAAGAGTGAGTGGAGGTGTGGGAGAACATGGAACTAGAGTACAAGTCAAGAGGGAGAAGGGAGTGGTGGGGGGGGGCGGATTTTACGCCATAATCATTTAGGAGAATGAATGAGGGAAGTACATAGTTCACGTCTCCTTTGTGAGATAAAAAGGCATTTCTTAACGCACAAGAAGCAATGATATAAATTCTTAGCAAGGGGCTAAGAATGGTATGCATGAGTGAATGTTTACCACTGTTGGTTGTGGTGTGCCTTGCAATCCTTGCTATACCACCAATTCATAGAATAGGATCCAAATTTTGGTGAAGGGGAGATGGACCAAGTGGACTGGGCATATTAAGGGTTGCTTCAAAAACGGTGAAATAGAGACAAACGTACTTTGTCGAGGCAGACTCTAGGGATGAAAATTGGGCCTCAAAGGGTTGCATCTAGCGAAGGTGGGATGACAAGGTGTTAAAGTCCCCTGCGTCAAAGAGGACTTTAACGGGTGGGGTAGTCAAGGGTTTCATCCCAACTAGAGAAGGAAATAAGTGCTTGATCAACTATGGGGATAGGGGTTATCGAGAAATGGTTGATAAAAGAAAGTAGGTCATAATTGGACATTATATAACCTACCACACTGGCTCCCTCGTCGTTGGGGAAGCATATTAAGTAGCAAGAACCTAGGTAGCAGTAGACGCCAACGAGGATCAACTACTCATGAGATTCTATAAGCCACAAAAAGTGCCTCCCATAAGTTGTAATAGGCCCCAGAGCATTATCCAACAACTAGTGAATTCCCACTGACTCCAGATCTGTATCTCTTGAACACAGAAGACCACCCCTAAGCAATCTTGGAGAAGAATTTGGAAAGCTCTGGTGGAGGCATTATTAAAGCCATCAAAAATGATGACCTCCCGGACTATTACTATTGAATAATGCATGCATACAAGTCCTGGTAGAGATCCTCGAGTGAATCATTGTAAATAGCAAACTAAGAAGAGGTTGGGGGAAAGTAGTAGACTACAATATAGATATCTCTAGAAAAAGGGGTTGAGACAATAATTTGAATCCAAATGAACTAGCAAACTAATTCAAGGCGACAATAGAAAACCCTGCCATGAAGANAAAGTAGTAGACTACAATATAGATATCTCTAGAAAAAGGGGTTGAGACAATAATTTGAATCCAAATGAACTAGCAAACTAATTCAAGGCGACAATAGAAACCCCTGCCATGAAGACAATCTTTGGTTAGACACATTATCTCACCTTACCCTCTAACTCCACCTAAACACCTAGTCTCTTGCTTGCAAACAAAAAAACCAATGGCAACATGTTATGCCTAAGAGTGGGCTGAGAGAGCTTGCATGGGTTTCAAAGATAAAGACAATATCCAACAAGCCAAGAGCATCATAAATCATGCTTGATGATGACCATAATGTATCTCTACTACATCCCATTGAAATAAACAATAATAATAATAATCTAATTTCAAGGTCACAACCAAGCCAAACACCACATTGATATATGAGACCCCTTTGTTTGTGGGACAAAAGACCCACTCTGCGCAACAATTTGACTACTAATGTCTACGGAGGTGTATATACCCTACCCCCTTTTGAATTTGAACTTATGGCCTCCTATGAGGAAAACACATGTTCTTAATTGTTAGGCCCACCCAAGCCTTATTACCTCTTCAGACATGTCTATCGTTTGGAAAACCCGGGTTGAGGATCCCACCTGGTGGGGGAAGGGGGGCGTCCCTAATGATAGTCATAAAATCTCTAATGATCACCCACTTCCCAAACTATTGTATTGCTAGAACCTGCTCTTAGGACTCGAGAGCATTTGAGCTCAACAACCTATGATCTAGTGAAATCCTCATCTAGGAAGATATTGTTGGGAAGAGAGAACAAGCTCTACTTGGCTCTAGAGAACTAAACCAAGCCCTCTTGAGGTTAATAACATGTGGACCGTGGATATCCCAAGAAAAATGCTCCCAATCTGCATGCGGTCAAAGGATGGAGAAGGTAGGGAGAGGCCCCTTACTTTAAGGTTTAGCTCCCACACGCACCTAGAACACCCCTCAACTTGGATGGCAAGTCTTGGTTCAAGGAGTAGCTAGCAAACATAGACATGCTAGAATTGGACACATTAATGCTTCATGTATGATGGGAAAAAAGAGTTGATCGCATATTTTGGGACTATATGTTTGCCAAGTAGTTTCACAATATCTTCTCTAGACCTTTTCATTGGAAGGGAGCTATTTTGCAGAACCAAGCAGTATAAGAGATCAGCTTAGTTGTTATGTATGTTCTTTAGCTCTGTTCTCTCTTCTACCTATGGAAACTAAGATTTAAGGGACTATTAGAGTGAAATTTCATTAATTTCAAGGCAAATTAGCAAAACAGGTTTGTGCTAAGCATCTACTGCCTAAGAGGCATAATTGCCAATCAATATGGGAACCCATTAGAAGATGGTAGATTTTCTGACATGGGTGAGAGAGGATGTGTTTCCATGAGAACCCCAACCTGATGTACATTTTTTCTTATTATGTGATATAAGACTGTTCTCTTGCAAAAAAATCATGAGACAGGCATTCCTAGATAAATTTTGTAGATTTTGATGACAATCTCAGCCTTAATTAATTATTTACAAAGAAAGATGAGAAAAACGAAAGGGTGAGTCATACAAACCTTCATCTAGAATATATTTAAGGAAAAACGCAATGCTACATAATGTGAGAAACGGTAAACCAAATTAAATGGTGTGGATGGAAGAAGAATTTTCTTTTGAAACTTGTTGAAAACACTAAAAGAGAATAAAATAAAATTTAATTCAAAAAACAAATTTCCTTCGAACTTTGTGTTAAAAAGTGCAAGAGATGAGACAACATTTCTTTGAAAAAACAAACACACTTGAGGTGAGCTCTTCTAGAAAATCCTATAATTACATGAAAATTATTCTATCCAATGAAATAATGTGCCTGGTTTAAATTGACCACATAATGCTTAAAGTTTGGATACACTTGAAAATATCTAGACAAGTTATGAACTATGCATATTGTTACATCAAAACAAAGGTTTGTAAGCAAAGGGCTAAATAGTAAAACATTGAAGCAGTGTTACCAGAACCGGTCCGATTCTGGCGAAACCGTCCGATCCGCCCGATTTAGAGGCTTGGTCGGTCCAGTTTGGGGCCCAAACCGCTTAACCCGAAAAAACAACTCGAACTGCCAATGAACCGGCATGTTCCGTACGAAGCCGACCCAAAATCGTCAAACTAGCCAATTTTGACCAGTTCCGTATGAAACCGATCTATTCCATATTGTGTCGTACAACAACGTCTGAGGACCCACGAATTTCAAATTTAAAATTAAAAAAAAAACATAAAAATCCCTAATCTAATGCATCTAACCTAAGCCTAATCCCCTGGTGATGCCATTTAGAGCCTCATTGTTGATGTTTTGGTTCAAAACTTCATAGATGTATTGTACTCGGTGCTATTTTGGTTATTTGGACCTATACTTACTATATAAATGAGAAACTTTGCATATTTGTGTATTAATGGTTTGGATGCATATGACTATATATGTTCTTTTACAAAATATGGATATTTTATGTATTTTTTAGTCTACCAGTCTTTTTCATGGTTTTTTTCTGGTTCCAGTTTGGTTTCCGGCCTGATTCACATTTTGGGCTCTACCAGTTCGATCACCGGTCCGGTTCTGATAACATTGCATTGAAAGCACAAATCACAGATTAAAACAATTTAGAGATCTCCTCTCCCAATGAGAATAGAATGCAACAAATATCCTATAACAAATTGGTAACACAACTTTCCAAGGTAAAAGTTGCATAATCCACCGCTCTAACCGTATTCTTTTAAACTCCTTCCACATCCCAGTCATAATGTTAAACACGCATTCCTTCACAAATCATATGTTAACAGTCACGATTTCACAAAAACCTAAACTTTTATATTGTTTTGACCAGTGACAATCATGACATACAAGAATTCCCACTAAGAGCACCAACTATGACATTTTATACCAATACTTATTTGAACAAATAAACTCAAATTTCCAACGAGTTTTATTGCTAGATTTATCATTCAGTTTTCCTTATCATGTTTTTCATTCTCTTTTATCATAATCTTTCCTTGAACAATGTTTGTAGTTGTATAGTTTTGTAAGTTTATTTCAGATATTATATTTTGTTGAAAAATGTACATCACTGTATTGTTTTCCCTGCTTTACATTCTTCTTTGAAAAGCCATATAAGTTTACTTTGTGAGCGTGTTGTTCCCACATTAAAAGTATCATACATGCTGGGAAAGCATACGCAAAAACTAATCTACGTTACCACTATCAACAGGTAATGAATACTAGAAACTTAGATGCATATAACATAATGGATCAATTACTACACCTAGATTCAGCTTTGTGCTGACTCATTCCAAACGCAGAGAAATGAGAACAGAAGAAATTATGACTCCAGAGGCCCATAATGCACCTGATGTTTCTAAAACATATGGTGTTTAGTCCCTTGGTTATGTTCATGACAGCAAGCATAATTAACATGATAAAGAGACTATGCCACTCTAATAAGAAGGATTCGGAAACCAATGGCTCCTTTATAATGCTTAACACCACGATTCCATGTGGAATATGAGCATATAGCAGATCCCCAAAGCAATTATGACACTTGGTTGTAAACAGTACCAAAAGGCTATGAGGTCTATGTTTCTAGCAATATAGAGAGTTCACAAGAAAGAGCAAGAACAACCAATAATCAACACAAGTTAATAAGGCACAATTTTGCATGCTAAAGGTAGATCCTGAATTGCACATACACTACATGGATTTTTCCGAAAGCTTGTTGCATTACATGGGCCAAAGTTAAATGCGACCATAGTTGATGCTCTTGCTTTATAAATAACATTTAAAATGCAGTCAACCAATACCTAGATCAAATGGTTAGATACTAATCATACTACTGATAATCATTTTACTTCTTGCAGGAAGTAATTTAGAAAAACAGTTTTCGAACTATTTTATAGAGAGATAAACTTACCTGTAAAAAGTCTGCAAAACTTCTACGTCGAGAACCCAACCCTCCAGCTGACAAGCCAATCAAGCCGTCGGTGCTTCCTTCAACCCACTCTGCAGAGCTTTGCCGTGCCAGCCCTCCAGAAGACATTTTCCCCCCCTCCAAGCATTCGTTTTCTTCCCTGTGCGTAGGAAGTACGGGCTGCGAAGAAAACAAAGACTTACTGTTTCCATCACCAAACGGCCTTTTCCTCCTGTCGCCAATACCACCATGCCCGGGAACAGATTGCAGACGTTGTGCAAGACGCCAATCCTCGCGCGAAAGAGGTGGAGGCGGCAACCTTGGATTAAGATTAACATGGGAGTAATAGTAATCCAAATACGCCGGATTAGATCTGAGCTCTTCCTCTGAGGGCAAACCACTATCCGCCCTCGTATCAGCATTCGGCTGTAAACCATCGCCGAACAAACCACCCACGGCAGTCAGGGAGCCTTGAACACTGGGAGGTGCACTTCCACTACGGTACAGGTTCAATTCCCTCTCCCTTTCACTCGCTTGCAGAAGATTCTGCTCTCGCAGCAACATCCCAAGCTCTTTTGCCAATCCTTCCCCATAAGTCTCTTGCATTGAGATACCTGGGCCCCTGAGGCTGTCCCCTAGGGTTGCTCCCATCCCCAAACTAGACAGCATCTTTAATGGGCTTTCAGTCACCATCTATCATAGAACAAAAACAGAAACCCTGACCCTCTGGTATAACTTTGTAAAAAAACGTATACAAACAGCCTCTCTACCACTTAAAATCTGCGACTTGCGTAAGGTATAATTTAAACAATTGGCTTCGAAAACCTTATATAATGCCTGTATCAAAACCCTACCACCGAGGGTAATATGAATAAAAGATTTTTCTCAAAGTCAACCAACGGCTCATGACCATAAATATTTTCTGTGCAATGACCCGAACGAGAAAAAGTGGATTTGAGGCTCCAAACCCCGATATTTGAAGTACCAAATAGAGAAAAGAACAGGAAGAAAAATATATATGTGTACCGATGTTCTTATTCATTCACTCGTCTATCGGGAACCCTAAACCGCCATCGAAATAACTGATGTACAAAACGGGGTTCCGTGCCTCTGATTTCAGTCTAGGTGCACTATTTTCGACGACAAAAATACCGTCGCCCACTAAACGAAGGGCGCAGAATTCGACTCCAGACCAATTCAGGCCTGATTTAAAACCAAAACCGAGATTCTTCAACCTGTGGAGCAAAAACTATAAATGTTATGAGAGCTCGCAAGCGTGCAAGCACAAACAAAAGGATCGTGCGTCGAAGGGCCCCATTGACCGTTGGATGTTCAGGCTTGATGGATCAGATTTGACGCCGTGCCTCGTATCGGGTCTAGGGTTTTGATGTGAGTGGAGGATCTCGAGGTTTCGTCTTAACCCGGGGTGGGATTGGCTTCCACCTGGGTTTGGGCAGAGTTATTGGCAAAACCGGATAAACGAGCATCTTGAAGCTTTTTATGGATGCTGACGTCAGTAATATTTTAAGCCGCCACGTGGCCACTCCCCAAGTGGGCTGATCTGGCAGTGCGTTTCGGGATCTGACGGCGGAGATTGCGTCTTGCCGTTGGTCGATTGAGTCATGTTGTTCGCTCAATCATGAGCGGAGACTTTGCCTACGTCCACGAGTGGCCGTGGTCAAGGCATCATATTTATTTATTTACTTTAATAATTTGCTTTACATATTTTTAAGGGAAGGAGTATAGGAGAGTGAAGATCTATCAAAGATCTCCCAAACTTTTATTTCGCTATGGGAATTTATTCATATTTAACTCTTATTTCATTATAGGAATTTACTCATATTTAACTCTTATTTTACTATAGGAATTTATTTGTATTTCTTTGTGAGATTCAAACCTAGGTCATTGATGGAAAACTTGCATCGACTTACCATTTGACTTAGCTCAACGAACGACATATTTTTAATTGTTGAATTTAAATTGTTTTCTACGAAAATATTTAGGTGATTTCTATAACTAGCAATTGTCCCATAAGGTCCATGCAAAGGTACATCAAAAGGAGAGAAAAAAACGTAAAGTAATTGATATTTGGTAGAGATTAATAATGTGACATAGATTCATCTCTTAAAAAAAAAGTAAGTGATTAATAAAGAGTCAACGAAATACGTTTGGTATTTGGTAGGGACTAACAATGTGATGTAGGGACATTAGGTTTAACTAATTTATGTTGATGAAATTATCATTGATGCCAACATGGACTTGCAGTAGCCCCACATATTGTCATTGATGCCACCAAGTCCCACTTGCAGTGCCTTGGACCCCTTACAAAGTGGGGTTGAGCCTTGGACCCCTCATAGAGTGGGTTTGTGCCTTGAAGCACCTTGTACCCAGTTGACTAAGTCCTTGTACCCACAAGGATGGGTCTTGGAGCCACCACCTTGTTGAAGATGTTGAAGACCCTGCTGATGGTGTTGAAGACCCTAGAGATGGTCATGAAGCCTTGATTAACGATGGAGAACCCCTAGATGGGTTGGAGAAGCATTGATGACCCATTCTGTGGTCATTCATGCTCTGATGGTATCATAGTACCCCATGAGAAGACCCAGTTACCCCACATATGATGTCATGATGGATCTTGACCCTTGAGGGTCTCCTAGTGTGGTTGAGGTGGTTGAAGAAGCCTATGAAGCATCTTTCTTATTGAAGAAGCCCTGATGAAGTCCTTGGACCCACATTTAATGGTTTGATGACCTTGCAACCCTTATTGGGGTTATGGAGCTCTTATATGATGATGATGACCTTGTATGGTCATTGACAGGCTATGGTGTCATGTCCCAAATTTTGCATTGGGTCACAATGGCCTAATCACATTTGCCATATTCATGAGAGTTTGTCAAATTTATGCTAAGGGTCAAATAATTGCTAAGGAGGAAAATTACTAGTTTCCTAGGTTGGGGGTGGAAGCTTTGCGATTTAGAATAAGGGGGACAATAAATGATGTTTGATCATTAGAATGGAATAAATATTTAATAAAGGAGCTAAATAATTAAATACAAGTGATCCAGGAGGATATTGGTGACCACCCACCTATTCCTCTTGGACCCCCACCATTGTTTTTTTTAGTTTTCCAGTTTCCTTAATTGTAGCAAAATTTACTATTTTTGGCAGTTTTCAGGTCCTAAACTTCTAGAGCCGTTTTGAGGCCCTAAACGACGTTTTTTCAGCATCAAATGGTTCAGCAAATATGAGTTTGTTTCGGACTTGACATTTGTCATTTTTGGATGTAGTCCTTAAACAGATCTTTCTATCGATGTATCATGCGCGTCAAACGGAGGTAGTATGCTAAAGTTACGACCCAGGGAAATTGATCTACCGAGTTACCCAACGAGGCCCACATTAAGGCGGTTCACCTCCTAGGGTTAGGTTTTTGGATGTGTAGGGTTTCCATTGTTTCTCAATAATATATAGGCCTTCGAGCCTCATTGTAACACAGAGTTCAGAGGCATGTAGCCGCCACATCTCTTCTCAGAGATAAGCTACCAGTACTCTAGCTAGTTTATTTCCATTCTGTATGTAAACCAGTTTCAGTTATTGATTAATGAAATGAAGTGTTATTTTCGCTACATATTGGTTTCTATGGTTATTTGTGTATTCTGTTGCGTTCCTACATAAATCCAGATCAGTGGTATCAGAGCAATCTGCTCTTTCTCGATCCTTCTTTACATGTCCCCAACGAGGGCGGGGTATAAAGAGTTAGGGCTCGATCTGGTTGAACCTTTGCAAGATCAGCCTCGCAAATGCCGACGCCACCCATGGGGGGTGAAAAGAAAGGCGAGGGCGCAGAAGATCCTATCAAAATGTTGCTCGAGGAGGCCCTTGAAAAACAAAGGAACGCGATGATGGATAACTTCGCCCAGATCCTTCAACGACTTCCCACTGGCGGCACATCCGCATCTAGCAGCCACTCTGGAGGCGCAACCCCTTTTAAGGTACAAGTAAACTTCGACATTCCCATATGTGATAGTCGAATAAATGCAGACGCCGTAGATAGACGGTTGAATCTATTAGAAGGGTATTTCTCGGTTCATGACTTTTCTGACCAGGAAAATATTACTTTTTCTCTACTCAAAGCCGCCCCCCATGTCAAGGATTGGTGGGAAACCTACTATGCGAGAAAGGACGAGGAGGAACCCTCTCTGTTCTCAGCCATACCCACTTGGAATTCTTTTCGAGATGCCATAAAGGGACAATATTATCTAGTGGGGAGCTACGAGGACAAGTACATCCAATGGACTACGCTATGGCAGTAAAGAGATCAAGATGTGCATGAGCTGACGAATCTGTTCCATACCATGCACACCAAGTTGGGTATCAAAGATCCAGAGAAACATTTGGTGCTGAAGTACCGCAGTTGTCTGCACATATACATTTAGGAGGAAATGGAGTTCCTCGACATCTCCTCGCTTGGTACGGCATATCGGTATGCTGCCAAAATTGAGCAGAAATTCAAACAGAAAAAGCGAGACTTTGGATCTGCGAATCAGAAGCAAGGGAAAGGTGCCCCCAAACCACAGAACCAAGGACACGGCCAAGGCATGGTGACTCAAGAAAACTTGCCAAAGCCGCAAGCAAAGAGCAACACTACAAAGCTGAAGAAGGAAGCGGGAAAGTGGTGCAAGTTCCATAAGAGCCCCACTCACAACACAAGTGAGTGTCGAGCTAAGCAATCACTGGTGGCCGAGATAAAGGCTTCTGAATCAGATGCATACTCCGACACTGAATCAGAACCCGAGAAGGGGAATGACAAAGGGAAGAAGATTATCGATGCAGAGCCCAATGCCACCGTTGCCACCACGAAGATCCAAAAGGAAGAACCAGAAGATTCAGAGGAGGAGGAGTGTCTTTTCCACTCCCAGATGTGGGTAAAGGGTTCCCCGCTATAGTTCATTGTCGACAATGGGAGCCAAAAGAACCTGATTTCAGCAGAGCTCATGAAGCGGTTGGGTTTGTCGACCACAGCACACCCGCAGCCGTACAACATTGGGTGGCTTCACCAAGGACGAGATCTCCCGTCAGCCAGCAGTGTCGCCTTCCCTACAACATCAAGCCCTTCACCGATGAGGTATTATGTGATATTGCTCCTCTTGATGTTTGTGATGTATTATTAAGTCAACCATACTTATGGAAGCGACATGCTATATATGAGTCTCGACCTTGCACTGTTATTATTACGTTGGGAAATAATTTGTACAGGATACCAGAGGTACCACCCCCTGTCGCTATCTCTTTGGTTACTACTAAACAATGCAGTAAGCTCATTTCCAAAACTGGGAAGTTTGTTTTCTTAATGATTCGCCCTCAGGGCAAGAAGAAGATTGTGGCCACAACCTCCAGATAGGGCCCCTCCGCACGACAATAACAAATGGACAAGGTCATGGAGGAGTACCGGGACATATTCACCTCACCCACCGGGGTGCCTCTCCACTTTCAGGTCAAGCACCCCATCGATCTAACCCCAGGTGCACTGCTACCCAATGGACCGATCTATCGACGCTCTGTTCTAGAGAATGATGAAATCAAGAGGCAAATTCAGGAGCTGCTATAGAAGGGTCACATCTGGCCAAGTTCATCGCCCTGTGGGAGCCCGATCGTGTTGGTACAGAAGAAGGATGGGACTTGGAGACTCTGTATTGACTATCGGGTGTTGAACAAGATCACTGTCCAGAATAGGTACCCGATCCCACGGATCGATGACCTCCTGGACCAACTTAAAGGGGCGAAATATTTTAGCAAGATCAACTTAAAGTCCGGGTATCACCAGGTACCGATCGAACCGACCGATGTATGGAAGACTGCCTTCAAAGCCAAGGAGGGCCTTTTTGAATGGTTGGTCATGCCTTTCGAGCTGACGAATGCTCCTGCAACCTTCATGAGACTGATGGACGACATCTTGCAGCCATTCACCAACTCATTTGTAGTAGTGTACTTGGATGACATCCTAATCTTCATCCAGACTTGGGAAGAGCACCTCCACCACATCCGACAAGTCCTCCAAACATTGCGGCAGCACAAGTTGTGTGCCAATTTGGACAAGTGCACTTTTGGCATGACCCAGGTTCAGTATCTGGGATACATTATTGATGAGTGTGGGGTACATGTGGATCCAACCAAGATCCAATTCATTCGGGATTGGCTAGCCCCAACTACTCTAATAGAGCTTCGCAGCTTTCTGACCCTTGCTAATTTCTACCGCAGGTTCATGTTGGGATTCTCTCATATCACTTGGCCCTTGAGTCAAGTCACCAAGGGAGGAGCGAAAGCAAAATTCTTTTGGTCGAAAACTCAGCAGAAGGCGTTTGCAGAATTGAAACATCGCCTCTGCTGTGCCCCAGTGCTCACATTGCCAGACTTGCAACAACCATTTGAGATCGAGACAGATGCCTCTGACTATGCTATTAGGGCAGTCCTTACTCAACAAAGGCATCCAGTGGCATATCACAGTGAGACACTATCCGACACAGTCCGCAAATATCCCACTTATGACAAAGAAATGTATTCCATTGTACAGGCTTGCCGACAATGGAAGCATTACATTTTGGGGAAGGAAACGATCATCCACACAAACCACCGACCCCGGCAGTTCATGCAGACACAAGGGAAGTTACATAATGATCGCCATCAGAAGTGGTCCACATATCTACAACAGTTTCATTTGAACATCAGGTACAAGAAGGGAAGCACCAATAATGTTGCAGACTGCCTCAGCCGACCATCGATTGTGGCGATAACGACTGTGCTCAACTCTTATGGGCACGAGACTTTTGATTGGCCGCTTCTCTATAGGAGCGATCCAAAATTCAGCCACACATACCAGACGCTCGTGGAGGGAAACCAAGTTCCAAAATTTCACCTCCAGGATGTACTACTATGTCACATGGGACACCTTTGTGTTCCTTCAAGCGAGTGTGCCAAGATGATTTGGTAAGCGCACTACAGTTGGGTTGCTGGGCATTTTGGGGTTGAGAAAACAGTGGCAGTACTGCAGAAGTATTTATATTGGTCGAACCTTTGACACGACGTCAGGAAGTACATCCGATCATGCACTGCCTGCGCCATTGCCAAACCATCCATCAAGAAGCAAGGCCTCTATACTCCGTTGCCTACCCCTAGTCAACCTTGGGAATCCATCTCCATGGATTACATGTCAGGCCTTCCTTCTACTAAGCATGGCAATGACTATGTGTTTGTGGTCGTTGACAGATTCTCAAAGATGGCCATAATGGCGGCCTGCAAGAAGAATATCACAGCAGAAGCCACTGGTAAACTCTTCTTTGAGCGAGTGTGGGTATGGGATCCCACAGTTTATAATCTTAGACCGGGACAACAAGTTCCTTAGTACATTATGGTCTAGCCTATGGTCAATGCTAGATACCAAGCTCACAAAGTCCACAGCTTTCCATCCCCAGACTGATGGCCAAACAGAGGTTGTCAACAGGATGATCGTACACATTTTGCGCATGTACAACTCAAAGCATCCATGCACATGGGATGAGAGCCTCCCCTATGTACAACACAGCTATAACTGGGCCCTCCACAACTCAACCAACCATAGCCCCTTTCAGGTGTGCTTGGAATTCCAGCCACTATGTCCCATTGACGTAGCCATGCCATTTGCAGCTACTCAGGCTGATTCAGCTCATATCCAGTCTGAAGTTTCCAAGGCAAACAACTTCATTGAGCGCATTCAACACATTCGCCAACAGGTTCATGACATATTGGACAGATCCAATGCTAAGTACAAGCAGCGACATGATCAGCATTGGGTGCAACACAACTTCCAGGTGGGCGACAAAGTGTGGCTATATGTGCAGAAGGAGCGCCTCACTGGACCCCACTGTAAGCTTCGCCCGCTTCGATATGGGCCATATACCATCACCAAGGCTGTCGGGGACAATTCCTTCGAGCTCAGTATTCCACAATTCCTTGTTCTGCACCCAGTGTTCAATGTCGACCGCCTTCGGCCCTACTTTCCACCTCTACTGGACACATCAGACATGGCAGAACAACTCACACCAACAGAGTTAAACCCTGATTGCATGGAGCAAGCCACAACTGATCGGATTATGGATGCACAAGTCAAGAACACCCACCAGCAGAAGATCCAACTATATCGAGTTGTCAAAGCAGGCCAACTTCTTCACCAGGGAAAGTGGCTCACCAGGGACCAAGTTCAACAGAAGTTTCCTCATCTCATGGAGGAACTCAACGCAATGGGGACCATTGCTTCCTAAGGGGGGAGGAATGATCCAGGAGGATATTGGTGGCCACCCACCTATTCCTCTTGGACCCCCACCATTGTTTCTTTCAGTTTTCCAGTTTCCTTAATTGTAGCAGAATTTACTATTTTTGGCAGTTTTCGGGTCCTAAACTTCCAGAGCCGTTTAGAGGCCCTAAATGACGTTTTTTCGGCATCAAATCGTCCGGCAAAAATGAGTCTGTTTTGGACTTGATATTTGTTGTTTTTGCATGTATTCCTTAAATAGATATTTCTAACGATGTATCATGCGCGTCAAACAGAGGTAATATGCTAAAGTTACGACCCCGGGAAATTGATGTACCAAGTTACCCAACGGGGCCCACATTAAGGCGGTTCACCTCCTAGGTTTAGGTTTTTGGATGGGTAGGGTTTCCATTGTTTCTCAATAATATATAGGCCTTTGAGCCTCATTGTAACACAGAGTTCAGAGGCATGTAGCCGCCACATCTCTTCTCAGAGATAAGCTACCAGCACTCTAGCTAGTTTATTTCCATTATGTATGTAAACCAGTTTCAGTTATTGATTAATGAAATGAAGTGTTATTTTCGCTGCATATTGGTTTCTATGGTTATTTGTGTATTCTGTTGCGTTCCTGCATAAATCCAGATCAACAAGGGAAAATCAAAGTGGCAATTGATCATGACGTCACATGGAGGATGTGGGACCCACACAAGCTAGATTTTCTATGACACATGGCATGCTCCTTTTGTCATTTCGAATCCATAAGAAGCCCAAGGGTATTGGGGTGAGTTGGAAGGTCAATATACTTAGCATGAATCAATTAAGGTCGAATTGGAGTGGAAGAGTAACTCACATGGAAGAGGAAGAGGCATTTTGGAGCTAGTGAGACACTTGGACTAGATTCCCCAGCTCTATGACAACAATGATGAAGATGATATGACACCTTTGACACAAATCAGATCTGAAGGCTGACATCTAACATATATGGCATGTCAGGGCTAAAAATAGCTACAATAGGGCGCTCAAGGGAGTTAGGGCAGCTAAGATGCTTCCACATGTGATTTGGTGCAAGTGGGAGACTAGGAATTGCTGTATAAGTGGCATTCTTTGGAATCTCTTCCCAACTAGAGTTGGAATGCATCTCTTGGAAGGAATTCGACCCATAGAGAGCTTGGAAACTTTATAAATATCAAGAACAATGAATGAATGCATCATTTGATCATTTGAGAATTTGCATTTGTGAAGAGAGAGAGCTAGTGGAAAACTAGTCTTCTTGCCTTAGCCAATTTCGAGGGTGAAAGATTCTCATCCAAGTTGGTGTGTGGAAAGGTCATTTAGGTATTTCATGGAGATTTAATGGAGTCATAATTTGTAGGTGCAAGATATAGGGCATCTCGTGGACACTTCAAGATCAGCTTGTTCTTTCATCTATTCCAAGTTTTCTCATCATATTCTTGCTCTATGGATTGAGGTGCACTTGGTGAGCTATTGATCTCTTTGGGGAAGCTTCGAATGTCCCATTATTTTATGTTCTGATGTAAATGATTTGTATTTAAAGTTCAGAAGACTATCAGGTAAAATACCAAAATATTTCGTGTAAAAATGTTAAACAATGAAGAAACAGTGCCATTTCCCCACTACCTTGTTGTGAACCAATGTAATGTTGATGGATTCGAATGGATAATTAAACTAATTATGGTTTATGGATGAATGGACTTTTATTTATGTGTTATATGAGTTTAATGTTCAGTACATAAGCATTTGGAGTCATTTTGTTGAGTTTCATAGCATTCGGAGAAGATTGCCTATCATTTCCCCCAAGGTTGAAACTAGTCTTTTTGCATCTGATTTAAGGGAGTTATAGCAGACATTAAAAGTTGAATGGTGATGAATATGAGTTCATGTTGATTCCCTTTATATGTCCCTTACTTCCATTCATAAATTTGAATTGGATTGAGTGCATTTGGAAATTCATTTTCATCATCTAGCCCCAGGGGATTTGAACCACAAGTTGCTCGTAAAAATCCATACATTGACCGGATTTCCAAAGTGAGTTGCAGAAGTTATTTGATGGTTTAAAGACACCTATAAACACCATTTTTATGTATTAACATCATTCATACACCTTCTGGTACAATTTGAGAGCATTTGGAGCTATTTGGATCCATCTACCATTGGGGGTTTGAGCCTCAAAATTACTAATAAATTCCCTGAGTTCTATTGGATACCTATTCGATACAAAAACCACATATAATTCTGAAAATATACTTTAATTAATGTCTTATAAGATATCCAAGTCTCATACCAACCATTATTGGAGGGTGTACGGTGTTTGGAAGAGATTTGTTTCATGACCCAAGGGGGATTTCCACCTCCCAAATTGACTAGTCTTGTCCCAAAACTTATTCCCTTGCAAATTACAGACCATGGTTGGGTGTATCATTTGATTATATGTCTAATAGATGTGTTAATGTGTCCCATTGCCCCTCATGAGCTTCCTCACCAATTTTGAAAGTAATTAGAGGAGTTTGGAATCAGTTGTATCCATATACCTAGAGTTGAAACATGGTGAATTTCAACACATTGGGAAAATTATTCACAAGGGACATTACATATGGAACCCCTTATATGATGAAGAATCCCATGGGACCCCTGATGAAGACCTTGATACCCTTACAAAGGTCATGGAGTCCACTACTTGCACTTGACATGGTTAGATGGCATGATGATGTGGTCTTTGGTGACTTAATGAAGTCATGGAACCTTATGAAGATATTGATGCCCATTACTTGCACTTGATGTGGTTAAGACACCCACACACACATATTGGCTTGATGATGGTCCATTTAGTGACAAGCTTGAAGCCCATGATGGCACCTTACACATGGCATGCCATTAAAAGCCCTAGTGGCTTGATGCAACCCCATGAAGATGTGGAGGACATACTCCCATGAATTTTAAATAATGTGGTTGACTTTGAAAGATGTTTTAAAAGAAAATTAATAAATATACATAAATTTGACCATTGAAGTGGTAAAAAAATAATAAAAATACATAAGGTTGACCATTGAGGTGGTAAGAAAAATAATAAAAATACATAAGGTTGACCATTGAGGTGGTAAGAAGTTTAAAGTCAAAAAATTCAAATTAATTCAAATTATTATCTTTGAAGACAAGTCTACTAGCATGAGATATGTACACTTGAATGTGTATTTAAAAACATTCTCACACTCCAAAAATACATAAACATTTCATTTGTTCATCGTCAATTCTCTCAGTATTTTCACAACTCTTGGAGAAAAGTGCGAAACTTTGTGGAGGAGAATTTATGGGCATCTTCACTAAAATTGGCATAACTTTCTCATACGGAGTCAGAATTACAAAATTATTGGCTCGTTGGAAAGCTTGTTATGAGGGCTATGCGATGACATGATCTAGATTTTATTTTGGTTTTTCTACTATTTCTTCTTCTTGTGATATTCAGGAATGTATGGTTCATTCTTCTGGGTTTCTCTTGTGTCTCTCATGGATAGAGTTCATCTTTGATCTCAGTATATGAGCCTCTATATTGGTATATATATTTGAATTCATTATGGAGGCTATGATGATGATGTTGCATACCTTTATGCTATGATATGATACACTTTATGATGATAATGCATTTGATAATGATGTACACTCTATGATGTTGATGCACTCCTATACAATATGATGCACATGCATACCATAGTGTGATGATGCTCTCCTATGCACTATGATGTATACTTGATGATGATGATGCATAAATGGTGCACATTGATATAATGATGATGATGATGCATAAACGGTGCACATTGAGATGATGATGATGATGTATATTTGATGATGAAGATTCATGCCCAATGACGATGATGCATACCTATGATGATGATGCATGACGATGCATGAATTATGTTTAGTGAAAGAAAAGTATATTTACTTGTTTAGTAATTGTGTCTGATGAGGTGTACAATGATGTGTACATGAGCAGATTGACCAGCTTGACCAACAATATTAATTAGCAAAAAAGAATGACTAGCGGTGATGAGCAAAGTTGATGTGCATAGATACTTTAGCAGCAGTGATTAACTGCAGTGATGAGCAGCTATGATGAGCAATTATGATAAGCAGTTGTGATGAGCAGATTGACCAGAGATTGATGAGTAGTTGTGATGAGAAACAATATTGAGCAGCAATGATGAGTAGATTGACCATAGATTGATGAGCAGTGTTGACCAACAAAGTGATGAGCAGAGATTGATGTGCAAAGCAGAGGTTGTTTGTGCAACAGAGCCATATGATTGCTTGCAAGAAGGATCTTGCACGTGAAGATTGAATTCCTCAAACGCTTCTTAGTTGGAGCTAAGAAAACTAGGTTGGGTCATGTTACGAGAGTTGGTACTCTTTTCATCAGTTGGTACTAATTGTAATTGAGAAGATTGTTGTCTCCCATGTACAATAAATAAATATCAAAATTACATATATTCTTGTGTCCCCTTTGATGTGATGTTGTGCTTATGACTCGTGATGAATTTGATTATGCAATAGATGACATAATGATTGATATGCTCTGATTGACTAAAATAAGGTAAAAAGTTTAAAATTTCTTGCACACTGATTCACCCCCCTCTTATTGTGGCCATTGTGTCCAACAAGCTCAAGATTGAGAAGTTTGATGGCAAGGGTTTCTCCCTATGGAAGATGAAAGTGGAGGATTAACGAGTTTAATACCCTAATCAACAAACTACTCTCGATTGGTGTAAAGGTGGAGGACGAGGATAGAGCAATCATTTTACTCCATTCCCTCTTGAATACTTGGGATCATGTGGTGGTGACTATCACAAAATCATCATCGAGAACGCTTAAATTTAAGGATGTAGTTGTTGCTTTACTAAGAGAAGAGTTTAGGCAAAAATTGTATCTAGATCCCTTGGTCAGTAAAGCCACATCTATGAGAGGGAAATCTAGCGAAAGGCATCAACAAGGGAGATCATAGTCTAGATCAAAGTCCAAAGAACACAAGAAAGGGGAGTGTTGGAATTGTGAGAAACTAGGGGACTCAAGGAAGGAGTGTTGGTATTTGAAGAAATAAAAGAAGGCTGAAAATCCAGATTAATCGTCAACTGAAGCTAATACAACAAATTCAGAAGAGAAGACAACACATGATAATTTATGTCTTTGTAACAATAGATCTATACTATATGATGGGGTTTTAAACCCAAGTGCATATTTTCACATGTTTCGACATAGATACTAGTTTTTCAAATATAAACGCTATAGTAGTGGAATGGTATACTTGGGTGTTGATCATCCTTTATAAATTGTGGGAAGAAGGAATAGTAAGATCAAGATGGACAATGACAGAGAAAGGAAGTTGTGTGATGTACAACATGTACCAAATCTATGGAAGAATTTGCTCTCAATCAAGATTATGGACAAGTTGGGGTATTATACTACCTTTGGTAACAGTCGATGCAAAAATACCAAAGGATCCCTCGTGGTTGCAAAAGGATAATCTTGTGGGATCCTGTTGGAATCATGATTGTCGTTAAACCAAAACCCGCAGGCGTTAATCTCTGCTACAATCGCCAGAGTTAGGATCTCAGGAGGTGATTAGTCCATGTCACGAAACTCACGGGGAGCGTTGAACCCAATGTCCAACAATATCCCCCCCAATGCGAGCCAGGTGAGTTTCGAACCCTTGACCTGTTACTCTGATACCACTTGTTGGACTCACAATTATCGTTAGTCCAAAACCCGTAGGTGTTAATCTCTGCCACAATCGCCAGAGTTAGGATCTTGAGAGGTGATTAGTCAATGTCACAAAACTCATGGGGAGCGTTGAACCCAATGTCCAACATATCCTACATTGTTTATGTGGGGATACAACAACAAATCATGCAGCAACAACAAACTTAAGAAACGTTCTTGCTGCATTGATGTTGTGGCATCAATGACTTGGACATATGAGTGAAAAAAAATTGAAAACTCCATATGATTGAGGTATTCTTTATGGGATTAAGTATTATGATTTAGACTTCTCTAAGCACTATGTTTTTTACAAAGACAAGAGAGTTCAATTGATTGCAAGCTCTGGTAAAAGTTTTGATTTTTTGAAACTTATTCATTATAATATATATTGGATCATCCCCCACTCTATCTATAAATGGTGCTATATGTTCTCTAAATTTTGTAGATGATTATTCTAGAAGAGTTTAGGTGTATATTTTTTGTAAAATGAGTTCGAAGTGTTCAAGAAATTTAAGGAGTTTGAGGCATGAGTAGATAAAAGTTTGGGAAAGTCTCTTTTATGTCTCAAATATGATAATGTAGGAGGATATTGCTCCAAGGAATTTGACAAATTTTATATGTAGGAAGTAATTAAGCATTGGAATATTGTTGCATATACACCACAACAAAATGGTTTGGATGAGTAGTTGAATCGCACAATCATGGAACATGCAAGAAGAATGCTCAATGTTGTCCAACCACATGGTCCATATAGAAATATTCACATCATAAACACATAGCCATTCACTAGTCGGGCACTCGCCTTGAGCTCTGCATTATCATAGCACATAATTTTACACAATCTAATTTAATATTCAAAGGCTAGCAAAATGGGATATTACATTCCCCTCCTTGGAATGACATCATCCTCGATGTTCTTTTCTTTTCAACAAGGTTCCATGTCCTTAATTTTTAGTTGTGTTTGCAACATAGTTCTCTCCAAGGCTACTTTGTCTTGTAGCCAGTTATCTTACACAACAATTATCAATTCCTCCTTTGTACTACTTTGAAATATCCATTTTAATCAACACTTGATTCATTATTGAAGGTTTAAGTTTCATAGTTAGAACATATATAATCATATCACGACATAAAGTATGCAAATAAACCAAATACTTGACGTTATGAACATATCTCTATTGCACATGGTTTCCATAGGAAAGATTCAACTCATTATTTCTCTAACACACCCAAGGTATATACATATACTACCTTCTTAATCCTAACTAGTATATAATACAAATCTCTCACAATAGATTCATACAAGTTTCCTCTTCTTAGCTGACACTCTTCGTGAGAGTTTATAAAATACAATCTGGAATAGTGTAGTCTTATCCATTCAACATGTTTGTCCATTTATTACAAGAATGACTATACTATTCTCACTAGAATATCCCTGCTCATTTGCAGTATTGCCAAGTAACCAAGCATGTAACTATAATGAGTTCAATTCTTCATGTTAACAAGCAATATGTACCCTAATATTGCATAGGTGAACGTGTCTTTACACCACTATGAGAGCACCATTATGATGATAAGAATATTATCATATTTATTCATTTTGAATGAGTCTCATCTCTAGTACACTCTTGTACCATCATACAAAATTTCTCCAAAGTTTATGTTACTTTGGAGGTCATCCACGTTGAAAATTTATTGCCTAACTAAGTCTAGAGGCATTGTTTTTCCTTCTTTATGAAACAACTAGAAACCTGTTTAAAAAATAAGAACCTTCTACTTGGCTATCCTCTATATTATATTTCCAATTACTACACCCATCCTTAATTTTGGTTCTGAGCTAAAAGTTGCAACTCCTCAAATTTTGAAATTTTACCCAATTTTGCATTGTTCCTGTAGATTTTGTAAATCTAATGGACCAACTTTAGCCACCTATAGAAGAAAATTGACAAGGAACTATACAAACTTTAATCTAAGGAGCTGATAATACACATAACAAGGATTACACAACATCTCTCAGATCTTCAATATGATACTCCACACCACAAACAAACACATAAATTTGCATCCAATTACGAGTTATTTTACTCCTATTATGGACAAAACAATTTTTTGGCTCTAGATATTTTTTCTTTAAACAAATTTTTTGTACGTTGATGTGGTACCATACTAAGGTACTATGGCACCATACCCCTCATGGACAGCATGTAGTATCTTCCAATTCAATCACGCCAAACGACTATTAGTTCCTATGTCCATGTCATCATGCCACTGTATATTTCCCCATGCCATAATGTTTAACTCCTAGGGGAAGAATCTTGTGGAAGAATATTTGATGTAGATATTAGATATCAAGTTGATCAAAGTGTCTCTCTCTGTCACATTTACCTTTTTCCCTTCTGTACACGTGATCTCAATCATTGATACCCTCATCCTCGTCAAATCATGGCCATTTGTGAGACCACCCCCTTTTTCATTGCACGTTCATGTCTCCTTGCCTGGATGGACAAGATTTTCTAATCAAACCTACATGGTGAAATATCCATTCATGACAATGACCCTTACGTCAAGTACCGATCACATTACCATGCACTAACAATCAATATTTAAGATCCAACCAATGTGACTCAATCCTAGTCATTCACAATGAGACCCACTTTATTATGCCATGATCATGTTTATGTGCATGAATGGATAGGATTCACCAATCAAAATTGCATGATTTAATATGGATCGTTCACAAATAAGGTCCATGTGTTAAGGCTCATGCACTTTGATTTGCATAAATGGTGTTGATTTAAAGGTACAAGATGCTTAGGCCAATTTGAAGCGTTCATGTACTGACCCACCCCATTAAAAAAAAGATCATGTATAGTTGTGCATATGGTCCAAGTCTAATGATATGTTGAGCCCACATTGATATGAATTGTTAGATCATATTTTAACTCTCCAATGGAGCTAGGAAACAATAATTTGCCAATGAACTTTAAGATAGTTAAGAGAATTGTGATTTTCACCGAATTTGAAATCCACCCAATTTTTTCATGTAGTAATTCTACCATTAACATTGATAGACCACAATATCCAATCCATGTGTGCTATAAAAACACCATCTATTTATTAAATCCATGGATTTCATAGAGGCATTTCTTTAAACAATTATTATGTAAACTATTGTTTTTCACCTAGATTACATAGAACCAACCTGGATCCTTGAAAATATTCTTCAGATGTCCTCCATATCCTGCCTAATATATAAATTACTCATTTAATCCTTTGATTGGGCTTCTATAGCAAGCAATGGGAGGATTTAACAACATTGTCCCTAAAATTTTCTCATGCAAATTTTGGCAAACACTTCATGTGCAAAATTAAGTTCTTCTTGTAGAATTTTGGGTCATCTAGACCCTATATTTGCAAGAAAATTCCATGACTTCTTCTTGTAAACACAAATTCTAGCCCATACAACATTAGTTTTAAGCAACCATGATCTCTAAAAACTCCTTCTACGCATATAAATTCTAGCCCACATAGTCCCAGTGTTGTAACCTTGAGCTCTGATACCATATTGTCACGTTCCCATCCATCTATCCAACCATGGAATGGAGTAGTTACAAAATTCCCCATAAACATTTATAGTATGATACCTCTCAGTAACATACCCAACTATAGGGTATACGATTTAACATAAAATTTTGCCCCAACAGTAATAAATTAAACAAATGCATGTATATGTGCATAAATATGAAACACAATGGATTCAACAACAAAATCATGCACACAACATGCATAGTTAGCCATACTCACAATAAAAAAGTAAATATAACTTTGCACATTTGTAAACAGCAAGAGTACTTATCTTTTAACTGAAAAAGGGTGTAAGCAACCGATGGTGTGTAATGACCATGTTCCACCTAACAGTAGGTGAAGAGTTTCGATCTTGCCTAGGCTCTAGGATCACTTACAACCATCCTATTCACTCTAAATAGGTATTTCATTTATCCATACAAGCCATGGCACCCTCTTCCATTGCCCCGCACAACACACAGAAGGAATTTCCCTTCACTACTCTACAATTAACTTAGGAAGTCCAACTCTTACAGTGCTTATCAGTGTTTGCAATAAGATTCCACTATGTTGTATGCTCTCAAATGATTGCCTCTAATTTAATCCATAGTGTTGATTTTCAAGTTATTTCCCCCCAATCTATTAATTGGAAATGGTTAGAACAACATGAAGGCTTTACGTAGTGTCTCCACTATGCATCCCCCCTGTCATTCATAATCACAATTGCCTAATGCATAACTCCCCATACCATGAAAATGGAGGGACATGCTCTAACGAGGATGAGAGAATTGATGACAAGACAATTGACATGGCTTTTTAAACATAAGTATATTCATCCCATGCTTACAAAACTACATGAGAATACATTCCCAACTAACCTCACAAAACATTCTAAGGATGTAAATGGCTCATTTAAGGTGCATGTCAGTAAAGGGAGTTCTAAGGTTAATACTTGGCAACAACAGATTTACTCTCACATAGGACCCCTTTCCTCTTCCCCTCTAGTGGAATCATAGATGCTCTAGTGTTCCTCACACAACCATCTTGGACCATTTTATTATTGCCCAACAATATTTACCTAGATTTTGAGTCATCACAACAAGCCAACCACATGGTCCATATAGAAATATTTATATCATACACTCCTACACAACACACAGAAGGAATTTCCCTTCACTACTCTACAATTAACTTAGGAAGTCCAACTCTTACAGTGCTTATCAGTGTTTGCAATAAGATTCCACTATTTTGTATGCTCTCAAATGATTGCCTCTAATTTAATCCATAGTGTTGATTTTCAAGTTATTTCCCCCCAATCTATTCATTGGAAATGGTTAGAACAACATGAAGGCTTTACGTAGTGTCTCCACTATGCATCCCCCCTGTCATTCATAATCACAATTTCCCAATGCATAACTCCCCATACCATGAAAAATGAGGGACATGCTCTAACGAGGATGCGAGAATTGATGACAAGATAATTGACATGGCTTTTTGAACGTAAGTATATTCATCCCATGCTTCCAAAACTACATGAGAATACATTCCCAACCAACCTCACAAAACATTCTAAGGATGTAAATGGCTCATTTAAGGTGCATGTCAGTAAAGGGAGTTCTAAGGTTAATACTTGGCAACAACAGATTTACTCTCACGTAGGACCCCTTTCCTCTTCCCCTCTAGTGGAATCATAGATGCTCTAGTGTTCCTCACACAACCATCTTGGACCATTTTATTATTGCCCAACAATATTTACCTAGACTTTGAGTCATCACAACAAGCCAACCACATGGTCCATATAGAAATATTTATATCATACACTCCTACACATTCACTAGCAAGGACTTGAACTTGAACTCCACACGATGAATCTTTAATAGAATACTACCATCATTTTACATAACATTATATAATACAATCCAAGGGTAAAAAATGGGATATTAAATTTCCATCACCCTTGGAATGACACCGTCCTTTGTGCTCCCTTATTTTCAACAAGGTTCCATGTCTTTTTCTTCCAACTGCATCTAAAATACCTTTGTCTCCAAGGCCACTTTGTCTTTTTGATAGCTACCTTGGACATCAATGATCAATCCCTCCTTTGTACTACCTTCTAATACCTCCAAGACCTTTGTCATTTTAACACGTGCATATTACAATTATAAAAGAAAAATGTGCTCATTATAGCCATTTTAAGCAACACTTGATCCGTTCATAAATATTCAAGTTTCATAATCGAAGCATATATATTCATATCACAAGATAAAGTATGCAAATAAACCCAATACGTATTTATGGGAACACGTCTATTCTCCATGTTATTAGAACGAGTGAGATTCAACTTAATATCTTCTCTGACATTCCCAAGGTATATATACATATACTGTCCTTTTTATCCCAACTAGTATATAACATGAATATTTCCCAATAGATTCATTCAAGTTACATATTCTTTGTAATCACCTACCATATAGGCTTAGGCATCCCCTTCACTTCTAAACAACCCCTCGAGCGATCCATGAATTGCACATCTTTCTTGTGCAAGAAGAGCACAAACTTACGAAGTCTTACTACCAAGTCATCCCGCTACCTCTAATATACATAGATCATGGAAATCAAGGCCTATCATAGGGTTCCATTGTCATTATAGTAGCATTGTCCCCTTTCCTTGTAATATTTCAACAACCATATATCCTCATTAGGTAGATCCATCATCTCCCTCGTATTATACACATATGGTTACCATGAGATATCATCATAATATATTCAATCATATTTTTTTCAAATATGTTTCATATAGAAAATAGATTTCGCAAGTATGATATCCTCCTCATAATGTTTGGTCTTTGCAAGTGGTAGAACCCAATCTGTTAATGGACTTACACTCGTTGCCATATCCAAGACAATTCTACTTGCAATCTTAACTTTTCAATTTACCAAACTAATTGTGAGTATCCATGCATATAATCATTCATTGTAACATTTACAATAGCCCATAAAGTGATCTCAAAATTATAACACAAATAATTCCATCACTATCATTTGCCAATATCTCAAATGCAATGAAATGCATTCACTATATATGCATTCAGTAGCACCATAAAATTTACTAAATACAATCACATTGTCTGTGCAATTAAACAAATGTGCCAATACGCATGGTTATACCACCAAATTCTTCAACATATTCACAATTTTTACAATTATATGCTTTTGAAAGAGTATTCTTGTAGTCCATTGAAACATAACTACCATTCACACAACTCTTCCACTGCATCCACAACAGCTCATGAAATGATCTCAAAATTATAAATTTACCAATAATTCATAATTTTAGCTATTAGCATGTTAATTTCAATGAAGTATGGCACAAGCATGCATTCCCACAATGCATTCTGACATATGTACTTACATATGTGTGTGCATAAGCATAATATGTACACAATATTTTAATGCACGTTGACTCAATCCACCCTTGCATAGACTCATGGATACAATAATGCCATGTCATGCATTCCACTATGATGAATTGGAAGGTTTAGTCAACGCCATGAGACATCATCCAACCACCTCCCCAATACTTGCACGATCATCTGAACACTCTCTTCCTCCACCCAACATAATGCAAGGATATAGCCTTTCGATGTTAAACAATTCCTCGAGCATACTAGAAAGAATTTTCCTTCACCGCTCCATGGTTCCCTTATGAAATCCTCCCCCTCTAATGATGTCTATGTGTTGTCAAGAAGGTTGCAATTCAAGACACCCAAACAAGTAGGGAAACTAGTGGACACTAATGTAGCACTATATCATTTCCATATCCATCCACACTCTTGCCTCACCCATGACCATCTCACATGGCATTCATTACCACAATAGGATCAGAAGTCCTAACTTACCTTGGTTATTAACTCATAAACAACACACACATGGAATGCTATTTAATTTCACATTAATGTATTTTGTATTCTAGATAGACATATAGGTATAAGGCTTCTTTCCTTTACCACACCATACCACACAATCCCTGGTGGAATATCTTTAAATCAAATGCATTAAGACATTATTTGCCTGCCAATTCATGATATTTAAATATGATTGAAGGGTTATTTTCTAATCCCCTTTCAACACCTATAGAATTAGCGTATATAAACTCATTACCTGCACGATTTCCATCAACATCTTTAATGTTACCTAATCAATTGGTCTCTTGCAAAGGATTGCACAATCCTTTCACCAAACTCTTGATAATAGATTTATTGTCCTAGCCTTTGTTCACAATGTTATAGATCATATGCAACCACATCATCATCAACCACAATAATTATCATTAGTGTCTTAGTGCATATGTAAAACAATACCAATATTGAATATCATATATAAGCATCAACATGTTCACATGCGCTATGCATCATCTTTTAATATGCCCAATAGTGCATATGAATTTTAACTATCTAATCTCTTGTATTTCCAACATTCATTTCTTTAATTTTATGCATATACAACTTATACAATAGAAATATAACATCAAGGGAAGAGCTAAGGATATCTCCCTTTCCAATTCCTCTTCATAGCATGGAATTTCATTTTCCACACCATAGTCGATCCAATCCACGCCCTTTCTACCAATCACACAAGGGATCATTAGCTATGATTTTCTCACAAGGTAGCAATCACATGCATAAACACATGTATAACATTTATACACACTGCTTTCCAAGCATGCAATTCTTATGCTATAAACAAAATAAATTTAAGGGAAAAAATCCCCTTGTTTATGAATCTTGCCTTGTGGAGATTGTTCTCTTTTTCTACAACAATATTTCCAGCCTTCTATAATTTTGTTTGACATTACAACAACTTTCATTGCACTCTGCTCACATTGTCTTATTGCTCCATTCACTTTGACCAATTTTGACCAAGTTCAACTTCACCTTTCTTGAACATCGTAGGACTTGACACAACTGCAATTGATTCCATTACAACTCCATCCAGAGTCTTTTCAAGGTCCATTATATGTCCTTGAGCCTCATTCATTTGTGATACTTTCCTCCCTTCCCCATTGAAATCTTTACAATGGGTTATGAATCCAAATTATAGGTCCACATACTTGAATGTCTTATTCCACTAATAACAAATTTTATGTGAATGCAATTTCATCACTTATTCCAATTCCTTACATATAAGTTGTTGGTTCATATCTTGCAATGTTTCTAAGCATCTGTAATATTAACCATTCAATATATTTGTCCACCTATTACAAGAATTATCATAATACCCTCACTAAAATATGCTCTCCCATAAACAATATTGTCATATTCCCAAGCATCCAATGATGCTTTGTTCAATTCTTCACTTTATTAAGCAATATGCACCCAACTCTTGCACGTGTGAACATGCATATACACCATTGTGAGAGCATCATTACTATGATATGAACATTATCAGATTTACTCATTTTAAGTCATTCTAATCTATGGTACACTCATATACAATCATACAAATGTTTTCCAAATTTTAGGTCACTTTGGAGCTCACCCACATTGAACATTCATTGCCTAAACAAGACCAAAGAGGCTTTATTATCCCTTCTTTATGAAACAACTATAGATAAGTTTAAAAAATAAGAATCTTCTATTTGATTCTCCTATAGATTAGATTTCTAACAACTATACCCATGCATAATTATGGGTTATGAGTTAAAAGTTATAACTCCTCAAAGTTTGAAAATTTACAAAATTTTGAACTTTTCATGGAGATTCTCTAATTTGAAAGAGCAACTTCAGGCACTTGTAGGAGAAAATATAGAAGGAACTATATATTTTTTTTGTATAGGGCACTGATAATACATATAACAAGGATTGCACAACAAATTTCAATTATTAAATATCATAGACTAAGAATTTAGGGGAAAACTTTCTCAAAGCAAAGGTGTTCATCATATTAAATATCACAAACTAAGAATTTATGGGAAAACTTCCTCAAAGCAATGGTGTTCATCTTAACCAGTAGGTAAAGTGTTGAAATCATTTTTTTTTCATGATTTAGATATATTGGGTCACTTTTACCTTTTAAGGTTTCCCAAAATCACAAAACCACGCTCCCAAATAGAGGATTTTGGCATTTCTATATCTCCACTTCAAACGCCTTGGAATCTAACCAAAAACCACTTGGGTTATCTTCGTGCCTACTCAATGATGGTACTATAAAAATTTCAGCCCCAACAAACACCATGTCCAATCATTGGTTGATGGTATTCAGAAATCACTATTTCCCCATTTATGTAAAATTGGAGCTAAATAAGCCAATACCACTCTTGGACATTTTTGTATTCCTCCACAATAAAAACAAATCCTAATAATTTCATCTAATTATGAGGTATTTTACAACAAAAAATAAAATTTTCACTTTAGTCTTTCTTTTTTACAGAAATTTTATGTATGTTGATGTGGCATGTACTTGTGGCAGGTGATGTGGCATTACACTTCACATGGACACTATGTGCTAAGTCCCAGTTTAGTCATTTCAAACCAGTGCTAGATCCCAGTATAACCTTAGATCTTAGGTACCGACCTCATCTAATTTTTTTGCGCAAGGATCTTTGTATGTTTCCTTTATCTTTTTCCTTTCATGCACATGATATTAGTCCTTAATTTTATCTACATGATCGAATTGTGTCCATTTGTTGGACCACCCCCTTTTTTAATGCTCGTGCATATCTTCTCCCACAAATGCACAATATTTGCTAGTAGAACATACATAGTGCAATCTTAGTTGTATGTGGTGATTCCTCTTATGTCAAATCTTGATCACATTCCCATGCACAAACGATAAGGATTTAAAGATCCAAATTGGCATGACTCAATCCCAACCATTCATGGTGATACCCCCTTTATTGTGCCCCAATTATGTTTATGTGGGCGAATGGAAATGATTCATCGATCGAACCTACATGATTTAATTTGGGCCATTCATTACGAATGTCGTCGTGCTAAGGCTATTGCAATTTGATTTGAGCAAATGATGTCGATTTAATGATAGAATATGCTCAAGTCAATATGGGTCATTCGTGGAGTGACCCATCCCATTAAAACATAGTCACATACAATTGTGTGGATGGTCCAACTCTATAGATATGTTGAGCCATCATTGATCTCAATCATTATATCATATTTTAACTCTCCATTAGAGTTGGGAACCAACAATTTGGCACTGAACTTTTTGATAGTTAACATAACTGTGATTTTCACCAAATTTGAAATTTCACTCAAATTTTCAATAGAATAACACTACCATTAATGTTGATAGACCGCAAGATCCAATCTATGGGTATTGTTAAAACAACCACCAAATAAATAAATCAATGAATTTCTTGGAGGCTCCTATCAAACTGTTAGTATGCAAACTATGATTTTTCAACTAGATTACACATAATCAACTAAAACATTGAAATTTTATTTAATTATCCTCCATATCCAACCTAATAAATAAAGCACTCATTCAATCTTTTGATTAATGTATTGAAGTAAACAATGGGAGGGTTCAACACCATTTTCCACAATTTTTTCTGATGCAGATTTTGTCAAACACTTCATGTGCAAACTTGAATTCTTCTTGTAGAATTCAATTTCGACCCATTTTCCCCTTAGAGGTACAACCAAAAGCTTTGAATTCTACCTGTAAACATAAATCCCCTTAAATCCTTAGTATTGTAACCATTATCTCTATAAATTCCTTTTGTGTATATAAATTCCATCCCATGTAGTCCCATTGTTGCAACCTTGAGCTCAGATACCATATTGTCACATTCCCATCTATCTATCCGACCATGGAATGGGATAGTTACAAAATTCATTATACAAAATTATGGTTTGATACCTCTACATAGTTTTCCCAACTATAGCTTACATGATTTAACATATAAATTTTGCACCAATAGGGACATAATTAAACAAATCCATGTGTAGGTGCATAAATATAAAACGTAGTGGATTCAACAACATATTCATACACACAATATGTTGAATTATCCATATTCATAACTAGAAAGAAAATACAAATTTGCACATTTGTAAACAATGAGAGTACTTATATGCTAACTAAAGAGGGTCTAAGCAATTGGTTATGTAAGGACTATGTTCCACCCAACCCTACCTACCAACTGTTGATACCACCCTCGAGCTAGGCTATGAGTCTATCAATGCAAAGGAAATACCTATAGGTCGCATTTTCTCCTTAGCCCAACTATTTTTTCTCATGCTTAACCAACTTACACATACATAACACTACAAGAATCTCATTAGCCATCAAAAGCATGGCACTCTCTTCCACTATCCCACACAACACAATGAAGATATTTCCCTTCACTACTCTAGAGTTCCCTCAGGAAATCCAACACTTACAATGCTTAACAAAGTGTGTATTAAGAGTCCAAGCTACTATATGCCTTTAGATATTTCCATGTAGAATCAAAACCATGGCCTCTCAAGCATCCAATGAGAAGCAAATAACAATAGGAAAAGTGTTCCTATCTTGCCTATCATATAGGCTCACTTACAACCATCCTCTTCACTGTAGTCTCCGCACTACACGCATCTCATTCAACCATATCAACCATGGCACCCTCTTCCACTACCCTACATGACACAAGGCATTTCCATTCATTACTGTACATTTCCCTCATGAAATCCAACCCTTACAGTGCTTATGATTTTGTGTATTAAGAATCCAATCTATTGTATGCTTTTAGAGGGCTACCTATAATTTAATTAACAAAGGTGGTATTTTGGTTATTTTCCCTGAATTTGTTCATTGACATTGGTTAGAACAACATGAGGGATCTATGTAGTGTCTCCACTATGCACCTCCCCCCCCCCATTCATAATCACAATGGCCTAATACATAACTTCATATACCATGGAAAATGAAGGATAAACTCTAATTAGGATGAGAGAATTGATGACTTGATTGGTGAGACATCTTTTGACTAAAGGCTAAAGTACTCTTACAATTGTAATAAAAGTATATTCATCACATGCTTCCATAATTACATCAGAATACCTTCCCCACCGACATCACACAACATTTGATACTTTGATTTAATAATTCAAAGGGGGTAAATGGATGGTTTAAGGCACATGGCAACAAAAGGAGGAGTTATAAGGATGACACTCGACAACATAGAATTTACTCTCCCATAGGCCCCCTTTCCTTTTCCCCTCTAGTGGAATCATATCCCTCTAGTGCTCCTTCCACAACCATCTTGGACTATTTTATTGTTTTCCAACATAATATTGTCCTAGTTCTTGAGTCATCATGACAATCCAACCACATCCTCCATATATAAATATTTACAGTATACATTCCTAGCCATTCACTAGTAGGGCCTTAGCCTTGATCTCCTCAATAAGAATATTTACTAGCATATTACATCATTTTACATAATATGATTTCATACATTCCAAGGGTCAATAATTGGGATATTACATTTGCCTCCTTGTTGGAATGACAATGTCCTCGGTGTTCTCTTCTTTTTAGAAAGGTTCCATGTCCTTGTTTTTCTATTGCATTTGCAATGCCATTCTCTCCAAGGCCATTTTGTCTTGTTGAAGGCTATATTGGAAAAAATGATCAATCCCTCAATTGTACTTCCTTGGAATACCTCCAAATCCTTTCTCATTTCAACATGCGCCTGTTATAATCATCAAAGGAAAAACATGCTCATTATAACCATTTTAAGAAACACTTGATTCATTCATAAATATTCAAGTTTCATAATCAAAGAACATATATTCATATCACAAGATAAAGTATGCAAATAAACCCAATACTTATATCTATGCTCGATCATATCTCTACTCCACATGGCTGTCACGAGCAAGATTCAACTCGTTATCTTCTCTGACAGACCCAAGGTATATATACATATACTCCCTTCTTGATCCCAACTAGTATATAACTTGAATCTCTCACAATATATTCATTTAAGTTGCGTCTTCTTTCCAATCACTCACCATTTAGGCTCAGGTATCAACTTCTCTGCTAAATAGTGCATGGGGCAATCCATCATTTTCCAAGGCTTTCTTACACAAGAAGAGTGCAAACTTATTAAGTCTTACTAAAAGGGTGTCCCATTGGCAACCTCTAATATACATAGCCCATGGAAATCAAGGCCTATCATGGGGTTCCAATGTCAATATAGTAGCATTCTACCCATTCCTTGTAAGCTTTCAACAACCAACATTTGTCATCATTAGATAGATCCATCCTATCGACTATATCATTCACATACAGTTCCAATGAGATATCATCATAATAATTTCAATAAGAAACTTTTCCAATATGGTTTATATAGTAACCATATTTCAAAAGTATAAAATCCTCCTTGTAATATTTGGTCTTTGCATGTGGTAGCACCTAGTATTCTTTATGGACTTACACTTGTTGCCATATCTAATACAATTCTACATGTAATCTAAACTTTTCAATCAGGCAAACAAACTGTGAGTATTTGTGCATATAATCCTTCATTACAGCATTTACCAAATCCCATAAAGTGATGTTATAACTACAACACACAAATAATTCAATCACTACCAGCTGTCAATATCTCATATGTAACGAAATACATTCACTAACACCATAAAAATTACACAATGCAATCACATTATCCATGCAACTAAACTAATGGTTTCAATACTCATGGTTACACCATCACACTATTCAATATACCGATACTTTGCATAACTCTATCCTCTCAACAGAGTATTCATGTGGTCCATGAAACTTGACTACCTTTCATGCAATTATTTCACTACATCCACAATAACTCATGAAACAATCCCAGAATTATAAATTTACCAATAATTCATCATTTCATATATTAGCATATTAATTTAAATGAAGAGTGTCACGAGCATGCCCTCACATAATGCATTCAAACATATGCACCCACATATTTGTGTGCATAACTATAATATTTATACAAGCTTTTAATGCACATTCACTCAATGCATCGTTGCAATTTATTCATGAATACCATAATGTCATGTCATGCATTGCATCATGATGAATTGGAAGTTATAGCCAATGCATCGACACATCATCCACCGCCTCTCTAATAATTGCATGAACATATGAATACCCTCTTGTTCTTCCTAACACAATACCAAGATATATTCTTTCTCTGCTAAATAGTCCCTCGGGCATACTAGAAGGTATTTCCCTTCATTGCTCCATGGTTCCCTCAGGAAATCCTCCCCCTCTAATGGTCTCTATGTGTTGGCAAGAAGGTTATAGTCCATGACACTAAAACGAGTAGGGAGACCATTGGACACTAGTTTAGCTGTATAGTATTTCCATACCCATCTACACTCTAGCCTCACACATGACCATCTCACATGGCATTCATTGCCTCAACAAGGCCATAAGTACTAACTTGCCTGGGTTATTATCTCGTAACCAACACACACATGGCATGCTATTTAGTTTTACATGAATTCATTCTAGATTCCAAATAATCATATAGGTATAACCCTTCCTTCCTTTACCACACCATCTTTGATTGGACATCATTAAATAAAATGCATTTAGACATCATATGTATAACAATTTATGATATTTAGATATGGTTGAAGGGGTTGTTACCTAATCCAGTTTCAACACTTATGCAATTAGCATAAATAAATTCAATTTTTGAAAAAGTCGCAAGGTCATAGCCGTCTCGCAGGCGATCATCCTCCATAGAAGCGCACAACGCAGGTTGGAAGATCTCGTGAATGGGGAGCGCAAGCACAACATAGGCTTGGCCACAAAAGCAGCATGAACTCATGATCTGCAAGTCAATGAAAGGAATCTGTATCATGATTGAGTATGAGAACTACTGAGTTTGTGTTTGGATATCTTGACCCTCTTTCAAGGCAACTTCTTGAATGGATCCACCCCCGGATCCGAGTTTGGAGGAACGTTGATGGATTTTAGATGAAGCCTTTAAGGCTTTGGTGGCTTCCACATCTCCCCCACCTCTGTCTGCTCTGGATTACAATGATGTGAACTTTGTTAAGTGTGCAACCGCTCCTCGAATCCAGATCATGTCAACAACTTCAAGATTGAAAGCCCTAACTATGAGTGAGAAAGGCATGGTAGGTCAGTTTATAGGAATTTGGCCCTCGACAAAAACTATGGATCTATGGATAAACAAAAATTGGATGCCCTTGATCTCTGGGGGCATGCAACATTGTTTTTGCGAAAAAGGGGTTTTTTACCTTCTTGTTCGAAAATAGAGTTGATAGAGATCTCATCTTCAAGAGAGGACCCTACTTCATGGGTTCTCATGGTTTATATCTAAACCATTGGAGCCTATCTTTTGATCCAAAAAAAGGATGTGCCTTCAATGGTTCTAGTTTGGGTTTGCCTCCCACACCTCCTCTTGCAATGCTAGAATGATGAAACTCTACAAGCAATATCAAACTCTCTTGGTAATTATATCGACAAAGCGGAACCAGATGGTCCTTTGTTTTCTTGTGCAAGGATCTGCGTGGAAGTAGATCTGGAAAAAGGCCTGCCATAAGCTATAAATCTATACATGGATAGATGGGAACACATGCAAAAGGTAGATTACAAACAACTACCTTTCAAGTGCAAGAAGTGCCATGAATACAATCATTTTGTTAAAAATTTCCCAAAAGTAGCTCAAGAAATTCTAGAAAAAATCAAAGGAAGGATGGAAACAAGCAAAAAGGGGAAGAAAATTCCTCCATTATCAAGTAAGTTGCAGCCAAAGATAAGCAAGGAAAAGAAGCCTAGACCAGTAACCAATTCCAGGCACTGCATATGGAAGACGGAGAAATCCCACCCTTGGAAACAATATCGGCAGAAATAGAAGAAGAGATCCATGCATATACGAGTTTTCCTCCCATGTCTCCCATAAATGAAAGGAATTAAAAAACACTTGAAGGTTCTACAACACTAGGGGGCTCTTGGGCAGAAATGGTAAAACATAGCAAAGTCACCCCGCAGTGCTTCTCCCCATAACAATGGCCTTCATAAGGATCTCAAGAATTGCATGATGTAGCTCTGCAACCAAACACCAGAGGAAGAAAGTTGCAAAGATACCATAGAGAACATGAAGCAGAAAGAGAGCTAGAACTAGGAATACATAGAAGTATTGAGGAAACGAAACTTCTCTAGTGACCTAAAAATCTAGGAGGGACAAAAATGGATGGAAGATCTTGAGCAAGAACTCAATCAATCAAGAAGTAATGAAAACCGTCTCTTGGAACTGTAGGGGTTTGGGATGCTAAATCAAAGTATAAGCAATAAAAGAGATAATTAAATACGAGAGGCCATACATACTGCTAACCCAAGAGACAAAAATGCCAGATGTGGAGGCTATGGAACTTTCATGTCTTTTTTGGAAAAATTGCAAAGGTAAAGCCATAAGCCCCAGAGGAGCGTATGGGGGAATAACCACCATAATTTCAAGTAAATTTTTTATAAATTCAACTAGGGAAAGCCATCATTGGCTCTTGACAAAAATTTAGGAAAATGATGATTTAACTTCACTATACATCTGTAATGTATATGGGCCAATGCATTACATGTAAAATATAATATTATGGGAAGATCTCGCTAAACTAATAAATGATCTGCGAGGAAAAGACCTTATTATTGTTGGGGATTTCAATACCACTAAGTCGCAATCAGAGAAACGTGGCAGAAAAATGGTCAGGGACCCATCTGGTGAGAATATGGAGGACTTGATGGCGGATCTGGACTTGCTAGATATTCCTATGAAGAATGAAAAGTACACCTGGAGCTACATAAGAACTAGAATTAAACATGTAGTGGCAAGGTTGGACATATACCTGGTATGTTCTACCTTCCTACAGAAATATCTCCTCCCATCCTCTCTTGCTCTCCCCTCAACAGTCTCTGATCAGAAGCCAATCTCTCTGATTTTATCCCCACCAATAAATCTTGGGGCCATTCCTTTTTGATTCAATCTGATCTGGTTGCAAGATGAAAAAATTCTCATTTTAATTCAAAAGGCGTGGAACCTACAATACTTCGGATCGCCCAACTATATTTGGGAATCAAAATTGAGATCCGTGCGATCTGCCCTTAAGAGATGGGTCAAAGCAAGTTTTAAGAACCCAAGTCACCACAAATTTAAACTTCAAAATGATCTAGGCACTCTACAATCTCGTATGGAAGTTGATGTGGTGACTCCAACATTTTTGAGTCAGGAGAAAGAGTTGAACATAAAAATTTTAAATGTTGCAAGGCAGGAAGAAGAGGTTTGGGGACTGAAGTCCAGACAGATGTGGCTAAAAGGAGGAGATAGCAACACAGAGTATTTCCATAAGCAAACCAAGATTCAACAAAGTTTTAATGCCATCAAGGACTTGAAAGATAAATATGGGAATCAAATAAAAGGGTAGGAAGAATTAAAAGAACATGCTTTCATCCATTTTGCAGAGCTCTATTCTGACATCGTAGAGATATATCCGGAAGCACAAGTGGACCTCCTTCCTGGTATACCCTTGATCATCAATGATATAAAGAACAGAGAGATTGCAAAACCTATTATGGAATATGGGATAAGAAACACAATTTGGTCCCTCCATGCTGATAAAGCACCCAGACCAGATGGTTTTACCATAAAATTCTACAGAGTAGAGTGGGACATTATAAAAGGAGTTTTGAAAAAAATGTTAAATTGAACAAGGAAAAAAAATAGAATCGGTGGGGCCACTAACTCATCCTTCCTAGACTTAATTCCAAAATAAAAGAGCCCTTTTTCGCTTGATTGATTCAGGCCAATTTCATTACGAAACACCTCGTATAAAATCCTTTAAAAAATCTTGGCCACTAGAATGAAAAGCATCATGGGCCGTCTCATCTCAAATTCGAAAGGAGGTTTTGTAGCAGGGCGTCAGATACTTGACGATATTATTATTGTCCAGGAAGCTATACAGTCCATCATTGACATAAAGCAACACGGTATGGCTATTGAACTAGACATGGCTAATCCATTCGATAGAGTAAATAATTTATTTCTCTTTGAAATCATGTCCAATTTTTTTTTTCTAAAAGGTTTGTATTATGGGTCAAAGCTTGTATCAGCATTATGTGGATCGCACCGTTAGTAAATGGTATACCTACCAAGTTCTTCCAAGCAACTAGGGGCCTTCGACAAGGTTGTCGTTTGTCTCCATTCCTTTACCTCCTGGTGGTTGAATCTATGAGTAGAAAGCTTAAGCATTTGCATAGCTAGAGGAGTAAAAGTTGTCAATCATGCACAGTTTGATGATGATACAATTTTGCTCAGGGGTGCATCTTCTATAATTGCAGAGAGATTCAAGTGTGCTTTATCTACCTTCCTTAAAGCATCTCATGACAAAGTGAATTCAACCAAGTCAAAATTTTACGGATGGAACTGCCCCCCTGGAACTTTGGCAAAGATAGCAAGGACCCTTGGATTTGAAGGAAACGTAACATGGAATTCCTTCAATTACCTCGACATCCCAATATTCAAAGGGAAAAAAAGGGTTGCCGACTGGCAAGGGTTAATCGACAAGATCAAAAACAAAATTACCTCTTGGGGGACAAGGTGGATTAATATTGCTGGAAAGCTTATCCTCATCAATTTCATTTTCTCTGCCTACCCCATTTATGCCTGCTCGATCTCTGTAGCTCCAAAAAAATAATGAAATATATTTATAAAGAAATAAGAAGATCTTTATGGCAAGGAGGCAAATCGGATAATTCAAAAAAAATTCACTTGGTTAGTTGGGAAACAGTTTGCAGGTCAAAAATTTACAGAGGCGCTGGAGTAAGAGATCCAAACAAAATGAATTTAACACTCGGAGCCAAAATCCTCTGGAGAATCGTATCAGGAAAAAAAGCGTGGTGGAAGGAGATTCTTAAAAAAAATATCTGAATGGAAGCAAAAAAAGATGCGTTGAAAAGGTTAACCAAGACATAAAAGGATCTCTAATATGGGATTTATGTAAGAAGGATGAGTTTATTTTAAATGAGCATTTCTACTAGATAATAGGAAGTAGAAAACAAATCAAGATCTGGAAGGACAACATAGGACCCACTTCCCCTGCCAATTTCTTGCAGGCGTTTTCAAATCTAAAGGTATCGGATGGACAATTTGAAAATATATACCTTGCATGACCTCTTAGTCTGGACAGACAACAGAAGATGGGCTAGTTGGATCGATCTGGAGATCGTGGATCAACACAGGCCAGATTACAACGCTCTCATTTCGTTGTTGCATGGGTTAGCTTTAGTCCATCACAATATGAATGATAAAAGAGGATGGGCCAAATCGGGTTTCTACACAGTGAAAGAAGGTTACCGAGCAGTGGACGGTCTTCATAACATCTGCAACATTGACATGAAATGGAATAAAATCTAGTGTAAGGATGATCTGCCAAAAAAAAACGTATTCTTCTAAACACTTGCTCACTGCAAAATGTTAACAACGGAGAACATGAGGAAAAGAGGTATCGAAGGCCCCTTGAGATGTATTCTCTGCAAAGAATCGTAGGAATATCTTGAACATCTCATCATAGAGTGTAAATTTTCTCAAGAGGTATTGCATCAAGCTTATAAAGATCTGCATTTCGTTTTGATTATTCCAACAAATTGGAATGATCTCTTTGCTTGCTGGAAGGACTACTACCACGGATCTCTTTCTAACATACCTAATTTTGTAAGGGCATGGGAATCTCTCCCAAAATACAGCTGCTGGAAGATATGGACAACAAGAAACAAAGAGATCTTCAAGGGAAAAAAATAGTTCAGGCAAAGTTTTAGTAGTTGCAAAGACACTTTGGTCAGAGGCTTTATCCACGAGGGGAATGCACAACATCAAAAAGGATCCCTTGACAACAGAAGAAAGAGTTTGGGCAGTCGATTTGCTAGTCCTTTCGTCCTATCTCCCCTGGATCCAACCCACAAAAAAACGAATATCACATAATTGGCAAACAAGAATGAGCTTTGAATATTTCAAAAGCTGGTGGAAGAAACTTGGATGTTGTTTTTTGTTCTTTGACGAAGCCTCGAAAGGTAACCCGGGGTTGACAGGTGCGGGGAGAGTCTACTTCAACTCTAAAGGAAACACATTGAAAGAGTGTGCTTGGGGAATCGGTAGGAAGACTAATAATGGGGCAGAATGGTTAGCATTAATTTAAGGTCTGGAGCTGGCAAGGAATGACGACATTGAGGAATCGGTGGTCTTTGGTGATTCGATTATGGTCATAGGGTAAGCATGGAAACTGACAAGGAATCATAAGAATCCAACTACCAAAACTCATCATCTCCTAAAATGTATCGTAAATGAATACAAATCTATCAACTTCCTACATGTGCTGAGAGAAAATAATAAAGAAGCACACATTATGGCTAATAAGGGAGTGGGTCTTGATTGTTGTGGCTTAGTTTCCGATCAACATGCCTACAAGAGAAATTGGATACCATAATAATTTACTTCTCCATTCTATTACTCAAATGTTCTGCTTTTGTATTTTCTTGCTTGGGCATTTTTTAAGGAGCTACGACACCCATAGAATAGGAAACTATAATGAAAAATATAGATTGGTAAAGGACGCACAAGGAGTCATGGAAGTGGTCCTCCTTTGGGAGCAATCCATGTTTAGATCTCTGTAATATCTGATTTCTCATTTTATATAAAATCTCCTTAACCGTTTTTGTTAAAAATAAAATTAGCATAAATAAATTCAATACATATTTTTTTTCGATAGAAAAAGATCGTAAAATATATTTACATTGTACAGATGGAACAAAACTGTCCATTGTCACAAAAAAAACTCCAAATGAGTCCTAGAATCAACTAGTTACATCAGTTCATTGTATTTTCCATACAAGGCAGAAAATCAAATCATAATTCTCATCAAAATATATCATAATAATCAAAAGATCATTATATTTGATATTTGCATAAAGGGTTCATAAAACTGAAAACAAAGTTCAGTACATAAAACAGTCCAAAACTGTCTTTGCAACGTCATATAAAAGGATCAAAAATAAATTAAAAAAGAACTGAATCCTTTAGATCCAAAACTCCAGCTCATAACCAGTACCCAGCAAAAGCAACTATACACATCACCATCTTTAAAGATCTAAAAAGGCCGAATCCATTAGAAACAGAGCTTCATCAAGACTTAAAAAATATGATAAATTTCAGTGCATTCCGTAGCTCGATACTCTTTAATAAACCAGTACCCATTCATAACCAAAACTCCAGCTTTTGCAAGTGCATCTGCCTGAAAATTCCTTTCTCGATATATATGCTTTAGGTCCACAAGCTCAAAAAAATCTGATAGTCTATTAATTTCATTAAGGACCTGTAAGAGCTCTAGATTCAAACATCGAAACTTAGCATTAGCCCAATTAATGACTAATTGAGAATCACCAAAAATCTAAAACTTAGAAATATGTTTCTCCCTAGCCAATGAAAACGGAAGTTTTAAAGTACATAGTTCTACAAGATTATTAGTGCCCAACCCTAAACCAGCTTTAAAAGAAAAGTAATGCTCTTCAGAAATATACAGCATACCTCCAGCTCCACAACTTTTTGATTCCCCAACAGCAGAGCCATCAAAATACCCCCAAGGGTATGATTTGTTAATGATTTCAACAACTACTGATCTGATCTTCACCTATAAATTGTTCTGAGAGAAAGAATCCATCATACCCAAACTGAAAAGAGAGACATGAGAAGGTAATAGTGTGATGTCCTCAAAACAACTCTGATTTCTAGCTTTCCAAATGAACCACGGTACAATAATGGGTAAATAAATAATATTCTTGATCTCCACATTAAGACACCAATTTTTCATGCAATTTATAACAGAATCCCCATTCCAAAGGTTCTTAATTCTTAATTTCTCCTCAATATTCAGCTAAACACTCTGAGTGAAAGGACAAGTTACTCCAAGATGAAAATTGGTTTCATCCTCCAATTTGCACAAAGGACATATTCCTGGACCTTCCCTACCTTTCTTCACAATAACATCCCATGTAAGTGCTTTATTAGAAAATAAAAACCAGCAAAAGATTTTTGCCTTTATTGGGCATTTAAGTTTCCATAAAACTTTCCACCACCAGGAGTATTCCAACTCAGTTCTGTTCAGTAAATGCACATATCCCTCCTTTGGGGAATATATTCAAGATTTAGATAAATTCCAGACCAACTTATCCTTCTCATTTGATAATCTTACATGACTTTTTTTAAGTATAGACAAATAACCATTCCAAGCAGAAACATCCTCAAGGTCAATTAAGCCAAAATGATCAGCAGGTAGCCAAGCCTATTCCATCACAGGCGAGACAAGAATCCCAATATCTTTAAGAGAAAAAACACCAACAGAATGTAATTTCTCAACCAAATTCAGAGATAAAAGGTGTCTCCATTTGCACCCCACCCATGGATCTAGACCAAGACGAACCTCAACCCCATTCCCAACTTGCCACACAAAATTATTACCTATAATGTCAATGAACCATAAAACAACTTTCCAACAAATGGACATGCTTCTTTTCTGCTTAACCGAAGATCTGATCTACTCCAGTAAAGACAAAGGATACACATATTTTTGGACAACAATATGAACCCACAAGCCCGCTCCTTAAATAACATTCCACGCTCCTTAAATAACATTCCACACACTCTTAGCTGCAAGAGCTTTAGCAAACATAGCCGGTATCTTCAGCCCCCATAAACTTAGGACTAGCCAATGACTTCCAAGACGTCCACGGAACACTAGATGACTCCTTATTACCAGACCATAAAAATTTAAAACACAGCTTCCTGATCTTATCTATGATTCCCTCTGGGATCCAAAAATGCATCCAAAAAACTGGAATAGCCTCAAGTACAGATTTGGCCAGAGTAAGCTTACCTCCCTTAGAGAGCCACCTGAAACTCCAATTCTTTATCCTTTTTTTCCACTTTTGTGATCAGCCAATCCCAGTCCTTGAAAAGATAGCTGCAAGGTTTGAGATGGAATCCCAAATACTTCATGCCAATCTCAATTTTGTTCACAGAAAAGGCAAAGGTATTCTATAAAGTAATAACCTCAGACTCATCCAAATTCGAAACATACAAAGAAGATTTATCTTCATTAATATTCATACCAGAAGCCTTGCAAAAAAAGAATAAAACCTCAAATAACGAAGATAAAGATTGCTCAGTTCCATCAGTTACCATAACAATGTCATCCACGAAAGAACATGAGATAGAGTAACCTCATTGCCAAAAGATATACCATGATAAATCCCATTATCAATGACATTCTGAAGAGCCCTACTTAAACCTTCAACAACAATAAGGAAAAGTAAAGTTGCAAGTGGGCGCCCTTGCCTAATCCCTCTTCTAGCTTTGAAAAAAGAAGAAGCTGCACCATTTATCAATAAGGCAAAATAAACAGAGGAGATACTGCTCATAACCCAGGATATAAAAGATCCAACAAAACCCATTTTAGATAAAACCACCCGCAAGTAGGTCCAACTCACCCGAGCATAGGCTTTTGACAAATCAATTTTTAAAACCACTGACTTCAAAGCTTTACTATGAATGGAATGCAATCCCTCCTAGAGAACCCCAACAACATCATGGATATGTCTACCTGGGAAAAAGCCAAACTGCTCACCAGAGATGTAATGACCCAGCACCTTTCTGATACGGATGGAAATGATTTTACCAATAACCTTGTATATGTAATTACACAAAGAAATAGGTCTGGACTCTTCAAAAGAGTTTGCATGATCAACCTTTGGAATCAGGGCAATAAAAGTAGAATTAAAAACTGCTGGAATTTTACTAGATTTTCGAGAATCTTCAACAACCCTAAGAAGATCCTCCCCCAAAATATAAAAAAGAGACCTATAAACCTCAACAGGTATCCCATCCGGACCATGACTCTTGTCATTCTTACTCATGTCAAGAATGGTTTTTAATTCCTGCATAGTAATAACCTTCATAAGTTCATCATTATCATCCTCAGAGATGGATGTAGGAAAAAAACCAACACTCTTCACAATTTCAGGGAGATAAAGATTCTTTTCTTCCTGAAACAAGGATTCAAAGTGTTGAACCCCTGCCTTTACAATAGACTCAAAACCTTCAACCAGATTGCCCTCATCATCTGCAATTTTCCAAATTGTGTTAACAATTTTCCTATAATTGGAAAATTTATGAAAAAAAGGTGTATTATCATCACCACATAATAACCATAGAGCCCTACTTTTCTGTCTAGCCTCCTATTCTCGCTCACTTAGAAAATTTCTCTTCTTTGATTCCAAGTCAATTAACAAGACTTTGTCCACTTCAGTTAAAAAACCAAAACCCTAGCTATTAAAAGAAGCAACCAATAAAGCCTCTATATCAACAAGATCCTTATTATCTTGCACTTTTTTCTTGATTGACCATGAAATAGAGACCTCTTTGATTGTTTTAAGATTTGCAGCAAATTGAGTGTCAGAAGACAAACCAGATGAGACATCAAAAGCTTTCCAAGATGCTTTTAGTAAAGTAACGAAATCACAATTCTCCAACCAATTAGCATTGAACTTAAAAGGACTATGAGGTTTGGTATCATTATTAGCCACTTGTAAGAAAACAGGCTGATGATCTGAAATCCCTCCACAACCCACCCATTTCCTGAAATGAAAGTCGCAATCCAGAAGATCAACTGATATCAATAACCGATCCAATCTCTTACAAATATTCTCATTTCCAATTCTATGGTTAGACCAAGTAGGAAGAATAACAGCTGGAGCAATGTCTACCAACCCTAATCCATCTAGCTGTCTAGAAAATAAATCAGATAGTGGATACAATCTGGCTTTTGCCCCCCAAATTTCAGAAAAACCCACAGAGAAATTCAAATCTCCACCAAAGATCAGTGCAAAACTTTTAAAGCAATCCAAAGATACCAAGTTGGACCAAAAAACTTCCCTATCCAGATAAGGTCCATACAGATTTAGAAAATAGAAATTCATCTTGAGCTCAATAGAGAAAAGCGAAACACATAACCCTGAACAACAAGCCCAAGCATTCAACAAATGCAAAGGTCGATACCTCCATCCGAACAATAATCCCCCAGATCTTCCTTTAGCATCAATAGATACAAAATTCCAATCCTTAAGCATAATTTCTAAAGCATTCACCAATAAAGACCCATCACACGTAGTTTCGTGCACAAAAATAACATCTAAAAACTGATCTTCAATCAGCCTACGAATCGCTAGTTTTTTTGGTGTACTAGCCAACACTCTGCAATTTAGTGTCATAACAATCATGAGGGAAACCCTGAAGAGTCATACTTTGCTCTAAGTACCTCATTAACAGCCACATTCTCAGACAAGACCGAAGATGACCCAATGGCCAGAGTTGAAGGGTAAATTCCACCAGGGTCTAGATCAAGCTCATGCTTAAACCTAAAATCCTTAAAACCATTTGAACATGATCTAAGAAAATAACCCTTCTTAACAAGAGAAATTTTTAAAGGAGTAACAAACCCTAAACCCCCAAGAGCAGAAACTGAAGCATTGAAACATGAACTAGGATTATTCACACAGGCACCCCATAATTGACCAAATCAATAGGACCCTCAGGAAAAGATAAAGAAGTAATATGAAGAGGTTTAAGAGAAGCTAACTTATCAGACTGGATATCAATCTCTTGACCTGACTATTTATTATCCACCATCTCATCAAAGTTAACAGAACTCGAGTCCCCCAATTGATTCCCATCATTCTTGACTCGCCAAACTGCCTTTAGCTTAGGAACAAAGATAGGTTTTTTTTTTAAAGACAAAGAACAGTCTGAAAAGAAATGGCCATATGCATGACATCTATTATAGCGAAATGGAACCCCCACATAATCTAAAGGTTGACAGAATTCAGAAACCCCCCTCTTAAACAAAATATCAGCTGCAAGTCCAAGCCGCAAATCCAAAAGAACTAACACCTTTCCCATACAACAAACACCCGTCTCAAGGAAAGATAAGTCAGTTTCCAAATGTGACCGCAAAGTATTGCCGACCAATCTAAAAAAATCAGCATACCAAAGTTCAAAGGGAAGATTGGGCATCTTGACCCAAATAGGCATAAGATCATACCTTTCGCTCCTAGGATCGAACATCAGCGTCCAACGTTTGAGAAGCAAACCAACATGCTCCCATGTCCAATTGCCTGCAAGAACCATATCCGCATCAACTTCAAAATCAAATTTGAAGGCAATCCACCCCCTTGGGAGCAAAAAAACTTCAGGGCACATCTTAATATGATTCAACCAGGTCGCAACTATCCAGGATTTAACACCAGCGAAGTTAAATTTTCGACCACTAAACCTACCCACCAGTGTCAAAGCATGCGATAGGACAATGTCATTTAAGCCAATATCTTCACCAACAGTCAACAAAACATGATTTTTTAGCTTCTTGATGGCACATTTCGGTCTCTTCAAGGCCACATCAACAGTATCTGAAACCAGATGCTTCTTCTAGTTAGAAGAAAGGTCCCCAACCGGCACAGAGCCAGGATCCACATCTAAGAAGGATGATTGCGGAAACCCCAAGCCAATACCCTCAATGTACCCAGAAGGCTTGTCAACATCGCAAGGCCCCGGAAACTTCTCCAAAACACTTTCACCCACTAAATCTTTAGTAGAAGCTGAAATCATAGGATTTGAGCAAAACCCATCCACTATCGCACTCTTAACACATCCCTCAATAGATAAAACTCTGAATGGCTCTGCATCAGACCGCTCAGAAAGAGGAAAACCCAAGGTAGGTTTTGTCACAGATCTTCCTACCGCCACATGCTCAAAACCACAGAAAGAAGAAACCGTGTCGTAGGAAACCCTACCCTGATCATCCCGAAAGACCTTACTCCCCTCCACACCATCAAGCTTAAGACAACCCTCATCAAAAATCCTTCTGATCATACCCACATGCTATCGCTCAGGAAGAGGAATGCCCATGGTAGGTTTCAACATAGTTCTCCCCACTGCCTCATGCGCAAAACCGCAGAAAGAAAGACCCTGAACAAAAGAAACCCTACCCAATTCATCCCGATGCACCTTAAATGCTTCTCCCGTCTTCGGTGGTGTGCATGCGAGTGTCTTTAAGTCTCGAAAGGACAGGGATCCATGTGGCATCAACACCAAGCACACAAACACCAAAAAAATTAACATGTCTGAAATTAACATCCACAGGAGTCAAAAAACATCTAGCCAATGTTAAACCTAAACCAGAACAGTAAACACAAAATTACGTTCTGTACCCTAAAGGTACATTTTGTCAAAAACAAAACACCAAAACTCTAAGCTTCGATGAAAAATACTTTTTAAATAAATAAATTCAATTCAATACATGCATGGTCTCCATCAACACCTTCGAGGTTACCTAATCAATTGGTCTCTTAAAAAGGATTGTGAAACCCTTCACCAACCTTTTGATCATAGACTTAATGTGCTAGCCTTTTTTCACAAGGTTACAGGTCAAACACAACCACATCATCATCAACCACAATAATTAAAATTAGCAGCTCATTACACATGTAAAACCATACCACTTTTACCCGTATGCAATATCATATGTATGCACAAGAATATTCACATGCACTTTGCATCATCTTTTAATTCCCACTAGTGCATATTCCTTCCAACTATTTAACCTCTTCAATTTCCAATATTCCCACGCCTTAATATTTTGCATATAAAACTTATAAAATAGAAATATAACAACAAGAGAAGAGCTAAGGAATTATCCTTTTCTAATTCCTCTTTATAGCAAGAAATTTCCTTTCCATGCCATTGTTAATCCAATCCATGGTATTCCTGCCAAGCACACAAGGAATCATTAGTTATGATTTTCTCACCAAGTAGCAATTCGCATGTATAAACACATGTATAGCATGTATACATGGTACTTTCCAAGCATGCAATTCTTATGCTATAAACAAAATAAGTTTAAGGTCAGAAATCTCCATGTTTATCAACTTTTCCTTATGGAGATTGTTCTTTAATTTTTGGTGAATTTCTGCTACAACAATCTTCTTAGCCTTATGTAGATTTATTTTTTATTACAAAAAATTTCACTATAATATGCTCACATTGCCTTGTTGCCCCATTAACTTGGAAAAATTCTTATCAACTTTAACTTCACCTTTCTTGAACTTCCTACCGCTTCATTGTTCTACAACTGATTCCACTCCAATTCCATATGGAGTGTTTTCAAGGTCCATAAGCCTCATTAACTTATGAGATGTTATTTCATTCCCCAAGGGAATCTTTACCGTGGTTTCTCAACCCTAATGATAGGTCCACATACTAGAATTTCTTATTCTACTAATGCAACTTTCCATGAATGAAATTTCATCAATTAGTCAAATTCCTTACACATAAGTTCTTATTTCATATCCTGCAGCTTTTATAAGCATGCAAGCAATTTCCTACAAGGATGATTCACCCATCCCTTTTATGAGGTGCATACCCTTTACTTGCTAGTATGTGCCATACTTTCAATAGTTGTCAACGTTTCCTTAATATATATAACTAGTACTCTAAACAAGGGATTCCACAACCCTTCTATGTAATTCACATTATAGTAAATGCAGTGCATGCATTTTGTTCGAAGACCCATCAATCATTCTTAGTTCCTTCTTTATTCATGAGTGTTTATAAAATACAATCTACAAGAGTGTAATATTTTTCATTCAACATGTTTATTCACTTGTTAAAAGAATTACTGTAACATTCTCCCTCAAGTATCCTTGCTCATTAATGATTATGTCATGTTACGAAGCATGGAACCATACTTGGTTCAATTCTTCATATTATCAGGCAATTTGTACCTTGATCTTGCACATGTGAATGTGCCTCTAGACCATTGTGAGAGCGCCATTACCATGACATTAATATTATCATATTTACTCATTTCGAGTTAGCCTCATCTTTGGTACACTCATGTACCATCATACAATTTTTTTCCAAAGTTTATGTTGCATTGAAGGTCACCCACATTGAAAATTTCTTGCCTAAAACCAAGCCTAGAAACTATGTTTTGGCTTATTTATGAAACAACTAGAAACTTGTTTAAAAAATAAGAACCTTCGATTTGATTATCCTCTAGATTAGCTTTCCAATGACTATACCCAAGCTTAATTATGAGTTTTTTGTTAAAAGTTACAACTCCACAAAGTTTGGAAATTTACCCAATTTTGCATTATTCTTGTAGATTCTTTAAATCTTAGAGACGAACCTCAACTACTTAGAAAATATACAAGGAATTAGAAAAACCTATGTATTGGGCACCGATAATACATATAACAAGGATTACACATCAACTTTCATATCTTCAATCTAGTGCTCTAGTGGATTTTTAAAATTTTCTGGATTTGCCAACTTTTACTTTTGGGACTTAAAATCTGGATTTGGCACTTCCTCTAGACTTAAAATCTCAAAATCTAGGAATTTATAAGAAAACTCCTAAGCAAACTTTCTCATTTGATTGAGTACGTAAATTCCAAAAGCATAATTTCTTTTTGGTTTTGATATCTTGATTCACTTTTACATCCTCAAACTTTCCCAAAATCACAAAAGCGCACCCCAAGTAGATTTTGGCATATTTTGCATCCCCACTCTAAACCCCTTGGAATCTATCCAAAATTAATTTGGGTTATCTATGTTCCTGGTTAACAACTGTACCAAAAAAAATTCAGCACCCAAAAAACCCTTTTCCAATCATTGGGTGATGGTGTTCAAAAATCACTATCTCCCCATTTCTAGAAAATTGGAGTTGAGTAGGCCAAAACTCCTTTCATACATTTTTATATTCCTCCATAGAGAGGAAAAACATTGAAAATTTCATCCAATTATTAGTTATTTTGCTCTCGTTATGGCTAAATATTTTTTTTTTGGTCTCAAGGCATTTTTTTACAAAATAAAAGTGGTATGCTAATCATGTGGCATATCATGTGACAGGTTATGTGGAATCGTACGTCAGGTGGATACTACGAGGCAAATTCCATTTCAGCCATGTCAAATCCCTATGAGTTTCTTTGTCCATGTCATCGCACCACGGTATATTTTTCCACGTTGTAATGATTAACACCCAATGGAAGAATTTGGAAGAATATTAGTTGTAGATCTCATATACCGAGCTAATCTAAGCCATTCACATCAGTAGTCTTTGTTCGCCACCTATACATTTTCCCTTCCATGCACGTGATTTCAACTAATGGACTTCTTTGCATGATAAAATCATTTCCATTCACATTGTTGCCCACTTTTTCATTGCCCATGCATGTATCCTTGCATGAATGAACAAGATTTGCTAGTCTTTCCTGTATGGTTCAATCTTAGTCATTCATGGCAATGACCCTTATGTCAAATCCCACTCACATTCCCATGCACCAACAACTAGGATTTAAAGGTCCAACTTGCGTGACTCAATCCCATCCATTCACAATGAAACTCCCTTTACTATACCCTGATCATGTTTATGTGCACGAATGTACATGATTTACTGATTGGACCTGCACGATTTAATCTAGGCCATTCGTGGCTAAGGTCCCTGTGTTAAGGCTTGTACACTTTGATTTGTGTGAATTGTGCCAATTTAATGGTAGAAGATGTAACTACAAGGAAAAGGCACTGTAACAAAGGTTATAGCAGAGGTTTTTAGTGTTACAAAATTGACAAAAAATGTCAAAAATACATTCGCTACAACCTCCACCAACGATAGCGGATGCTTTAATGAAGTTTTTTACGAATAAATTTTATAACTAAAACAACTTGGTGGCCATAGGTTTTAGCGGAAATTTTTTTATCGGTGCACTTTTCTGAAAAAACTATGCACCGATGCGAATAAAACACAAATGCACTGGCGTTGAAAGATATAATCGATTTGCACAAATGCACTCAAATAGATCATGCACCAGAATGCACCAAATTTATACAACACACTAGGGATTATATATAGACGATACACATTGGTGCTTAGAAAAAACATAAACACACAAGTTGGATATTTTGCGTCATACGCTCTGGAAGCTCTTAGTATTTCTTCACTTTAACGATGCAATCTATTTATATTAGTGCCCCAGTTCCTTTCATCATAATACACACCTGTGCATACAAACTATTCAAATTTATCGGTGCATTTTAATAACGTAAATGCATCGATACGATTAATCGAAAAAATATCGATGCGTATAAACAACTAAAATGCACCGGTTCAGTTAACTAACAAGAACACACCAATAAATGCGACAGGGACGTGGAGTTTTTTATTTTTTAAATTTAATGGTGCATTTAATTTACATTGAAGTACCGAGAGGGTTTGCATCGATGTGTATGATTCGCACAACTGCACCAGTGCGACTCATATCACCAAAAGCACTGAAATTCTTTCTTTAAACAGTGACTATTGACATTGTAGTGATATATATATATATTCTTAATTCCATTATATATCAGAAATATAATATTTTTTATAGTATCATTCATTTTTATTTTAATTATTTGTTTGGATTAATTTAATCATCCATATATTTAATTACCAACGTACCATTTTGCATGTAACAATTGACAATAACATTGGAGAATGCAATAGAATACAAATGTTTATTTTATTATATATCAATAAGAGGGCCTTTGTCATTCAAAATATGACAATATAGAGACAACAATAATCAAAACATCACGATGCATTTAATTGTTACACTTATTGGTAACCCGTTGTCTTTCAATTCAAACACTATGTCTAGTACATTATTCAAAATGTCTGATTTTCACAGACAATTATTTCAAAGTGTACATCAACTTGCACTAACATAAAAAATAAATATGGATCATCATTCTTCATTGGAACTTTTATGAGTGCTTGATCCACTTGCATTAGTTGGGTGATTTGGCTGAATGTTTTGTTGATTGCCTATATTGTTTTCCTTTAATTCAACCTCCATCTCCAAACATAAAAGTAAATTGTACTAAGTGTATCTACATTGCTGGGAATAATGACAAATAAAATAAATAATATACATGAATGTAAATTGAAAAACAACGTACCATAGAAATAATTGAATCGTGAGTGATACACATTCTTTCAAAACCAAATCTCATGCCTTCTATCGACAAGTCTTCTCTTTGCTCCACTCCATACTTTGTTTCTTACAAGTTTTGTACCCTGTCATAAATCAGAGATTTAATATAAATGGTTTGTGTTGTTCTATTAATTATAAAATGAGAGAAGTAAAACAACATAACTACTTACAAATTCCATAAATATTGTTATAGGTCAACATATACTCACAAACCTTGTTTAACCCAATTCCAATCAATTCTTCTTATGACTCTTCTTTTCATGTCAACACATGTTTCAAGATATCTAAGAATGGCTAGTGAAAACAACAAAAAATTAAATATAGAGATCACAACCATTATGAAATCTTAATTTCTTATAAGGAAATCACAAATACTAACAAACTTTGTTATCAACCCCTTTTTTCCTTATCATCTTGTCTTGTGTGCTGAATGGGTTCCATTTTGTTATGATTAATTAATCCTCCTTTGTCCAATATAGTCTATTTGGTCATTTTTCCTAACTTAGTAAGTTATTATCATTATACTAGAGTATGGGGGACACAACTAGAGGTTATATGCCATTTACTGCATGTGCATGCATGAGTTTAGGTGCATGTAGGACCAATCCATACATTATAGGAGCCCACTCTTAGTGCCACCAGTAGCCTCCATTAGTTGGTTGTGGTAGGAAAGCAATTATGTTGAGTTAACCTCCAGTTACATTCAGTTAGATCACTATCACTTATCCTAGCGCCAATTTTGCAAGCATGCATGGAGTGTGGTGCCTTTTATCCACCTACCTCATCAGTTAACTGATTGTAGACCGATTTAGACATCCGGAGTTAGACTAGTGAGCTCCAACAACGATTTAGACACACTAAGTTACCTAAGCAATCAATTAGAACTAATAGATTTGATTCCTATCTTTAGCATTCAAATTCTATTTATTGTATAATCATTGTATTATTGATTAATGAATGGAGATTAATGTTGTGATTATCTTAGCAATTCTTGTCTGATTTATCTGAAATTTGTGTCATGAATTCTTTGCCCAGTGTATATTTATCTCAATTATTCCACTGCATAATTTCTTTCCAACAGCTCTCATATTGGCCTGTATATCTATGGTTCTCAAATTTAACATGGTATCAGAACCTTGTTCAGGCTAAATTCAAACCTTGGAAACCTCCATCGTGTACCAAAAGCAGTTGAGTTTCCACATAATTCCTGTAATCATTGCCTTGCTAACTTTGGATTCTATCAAGAGAAGTCTCTGCAGATGTGATAGACTCTGAAAATGTGCACATTTCAAGGTGGAAGGGTTTTAACTAACATATGCTTGCGAATTGGTTTGTTTTACGGTGATATTTTGCAGATACCTATGTAGCTTTTGATAGATTTGATTGATTAACATACAACAAAATGGAGAATTCTTCTCCTCATACACCCAGAATCCTTACACCCTTCAATTACATTGTTTGGAGGGCAGATATGCAAATGGGCTTGCGTAACAAGGGATTGTTTAGGATGACAATGGGAAGAGAAGCTGAGCCCTAGTAGTATGTTGAGAAATCCAAGTTTCTTAACCGGCTAGATGAAGCCTTTGACTTCATGTGCATCCACATCTCCCGTGATCTTTTGTTACACCTTGAGGGACTCAAAACACCAAAGGAAGCATGGGATAAGCCTGAATATTTGTTTGGAAAACAAGATGAGCTTAGAGGCTATATTCTGGAGAGTGAACTAATTGCACTACATCCCAACAATTTCGAGACTATTCAACAATTATTTTAAAAATACAAAGCTCTAGTACTACAATGCAAATAATGTAGAATATAAAGGAAGGATGAGCAATTTGTGTTGTCAATTCTGAGCAATCTTGGCTCATAATTCTTAGCCTTTGTCTCTACTTTCCATTCCAAATTGGAAGATGACTTCTCTATATGCTTTTGCAGAGTCTTTGATCCAGGAACAAGACTAATTGATTCAAATGGGAGTGCTTCAAACCTCCAAGAATCTAGCACTCTTAGTTGGGGACTCTAGCAATGTGCAAGCAAGAGGGAAGCCAAAGGGGAATGAGACCAAAGATACTGACTCTAAACCAAAGGAGGATCAGAAATATTCCAATGGAGCCTCAGGTTCCAAGAAGAAGAAGAAATTTGAGAAAGCTCAATGTTCCTACTGTATGAAAGGATTTCATCTAGAAAGTTCTTGTATGAAGAAAACCATTGATCAAATGGAAAAACTCCTTCAGCAACACAATATTTCCCTCCTTGAAGGCACAAGGAATACTGACTCTGGAGAAAAGTCTAAAGATCGTGATGAGAGATGCCATTCGAAAGGGGAGGTAAAAACATTCTATCTACACCTTTTGTTAATGATGTATTGTCTAAAGTTTCAAATTCAGAAGATGAGGAACAAGATCAACATGATATTGATATTGAGATTGAGCCTCAAAAAGATCTAGATCCAAATCCATCTCCTATTTCAAATCAGTGTCCTAAGCCTAAATGGGCCCAAAAGCTCATTGAAGCAGCTGGGAATGTTGCTGGGGATCTAGGTGACAGAAGAAGGAGGTCCCAGTATTAGAATGGACATGTTGCGCTCTCTCATTCATTACATTTCCTTTAGTGAGGTGGAACAAGCTTCCCGAGAGATGCTACTTGATGGTAAGGAATGATCCACAATTTGGCCCACCGAAGAACAAATTGGATGATCAAGTCACTATTCAACCAGAAAGAAGAGACAATAGCAATGTTCCTTATCCTATCTATCATCAAATTGGAAGAATATGGGAAATTTCATATGCACAATCCCAAGATGTTGATGCACACAAGAACCAAGATACTGCATTAATGCCTCACAGTGTTGCAAATTGCAACAACATTTTTACAAGTTTTAACTGAAAGAGAAAATATTTCTCTTTAGTATGGAAGCTTGTTTCCTGATTACCTGCTTATTTTGAGGTGGGGGGGTTTCCCATGAGGTTTTCCCCATTTTCCTTAGTTTATTAAGCAATATTTTAATTCATTTAGATTGTATGGGTGACTTTTTGGCCTAGTTGTCAGGGCACTAGTTGTCCAAAGTTAGGATTAAGGGGAGGTGTTAGGATCAATTAATCCTCCTTTTTATAATATAGTTTATTTGGTTAATTTTCCTAACTTAGTAAGTTATTATCCCTGTATTAGAGCATGGGGGACACACCTAGAGGTTATCTACCACTTATTGAATGTGCATGCATGAGTTTATGTGCCACTTGGACCAATCCGTACATTATAGGAGCCCACTCTAAGTGCCACCAACAACCTCCATCAGTTGGTTGTTGTAGGTAAGTAGTTATGTTGAGTTAACCTCTGGAGTTACATTCAGTTAGATCACTATTAGTTATCCTAGTGCCAGTTTTGCATGCATGTAGGGAGTGTGGAAAATTTTATCCACCTACCTCATTAGTTAACTGATTGTAGACTGATTTAGACATCTAGAGTTAGACTAGTGAGCTCCAACAATGATTTAGACACACTGAGTTAGTTAATCTGACAGTCAATTAGAACTGATAGATTCGAACCCTATCCTTAGAATTCAAATTCTATTTATTGTATAATAATTGTATTATTGATTAATGAATGAAGATTAATGTTGTGATTATCCGAGCAATTCTTGTCCGATTTATCTAAAATTTGTGTCATGAATTCTTTGCCCAGTTTATATTTATCTCAATTATTCCACAGCATAATTTCTTTCCAATATCTCTCATTTTGTCATGTAGATATATGGTTCTTAAATTTACCACATTTTGTTTTCTTTTATGCAACAAACAATTGAAATTAATATTTAATGTTGAATTAACTAATGATATATACATAATCCAAAAAATCAATGATTGCATACATTTGAAGCACGTTGTTGTTGAGACGGCTCTTTCTGTGATGCGATTATGTCCATTTCCTTAACCATATCCTTGTACAATTTTTTGGACATCCCTACTGACACATTTTGCATATCACCTTGTTCATCCCTTGCGATTTTCATAATCTTCCTGGAAATGTAAAATGTTATTAAACTATTTTTCCGTTGATATAAAAAATAAATATAACATAATTAAAACTATTAAATGAATGATGATTTGCCGTAGTTATAGATATATATTCTACATAAAGATGTTTAGGAATATTACTTTTTGAATGATTCTTTTTTTTGTAGTTGTATGTTTTTGCCATTACAAGTCTGACAGGTCTCATTTCCGATGGATATGGAAACCCCTCTTTAAGTTTACATATGACTTGATTCTTTGAATCATTTGATTGATTTATGTATTCTAAGTGAAAAGTATGTCTATGTCTATACATTCTTTCCACTATATCCCTCATATTATTATAAAAGTCTCCCCCCTTATATTTACTTCCAACACCACCCTAGATGTGCGAAGGACAAATCTATCAATTTTTTTTTCTTATGATGACAATCCTTTTTGTTGCTATCAGTCCCTGCATAACATTCAACATTATGCAAATTATATTATTTGAAACATATTAGTGAATATTCTTAAGTACAATATTACTAAATTGGAAGAAATAATTCATATTGGCTTGATTTTTATTCACCTAATTCATCCCTCTTCAACTTTTCCATCAACATTTTACTCTCTTCTAGACTTATATTGGTAAGCATCTTATCAAGCTTCCTCATTTTTTGGCTATGCATGTCACACATTGACCAATACATATTAGTTAAATTTACAAATAATTGTAACATATTGATTTAAATACATAAATTGAAAAGCACTTGCTTTCTTCGTAATTTTGGATATGCTCCCATCGTGTTGAATAAAATTGTTGGTCATTGAACTCATACCATGCATTTTTTATAAATAAAAAACATGGACCCTTAAATAGATAATCTATTAATACATTACACAAATAAATTACAAAGTTGAAAATAGAATATATGTCTGATACCAATGCGCTTATATACCTAAAACACCCCAGTGTGTTATGTACAAACACACACCGGTGCGTTATATAGATACAAGGGCACCGAAAATGACAAAAAATATTTAACGTTTCAGGATAATAAAGTGTTGCATTTCTTCCATTACCAATGCATTATTATTATAAATGCACAAGTGTGTTAATGTGAGACTGTCACACTGAGAACCGAGAAATGATTTTCCGCTCTTTTGAAATTAAAATATATGGTCACATTTGTACCTCTGGTGCACTATTAACACACATGCACTGGTGCGTTACGACTATAGAAACACACAAAAAATGATGCTCGTGTTGTTTTTGAAAAATCAATAATAATAAAAAAATATTAACAAGGCTGACATGGTTACAGATTCGACCGAAAAAGTGGCCCTATCTCGCCCTAGACTTTATCTATATAATCACAAACTCATCAAATCTAAAATCCCTAAAAGGAAAAATATTCGTAATTGTGCAACAATAGAGGGATTCAAACCCTAATGTAAAATTTTGTAGCCACATAAAACGAAAAGAAGGAGCTAGAAAATAAGGGTTGCAACATTGAAGGTAAAAGATATGAATTTTTCTTTCTAAATCTAGTTAAAATCCAAGTAGGATAATAAGATCTAAAGGAATATTTTGCATACTTGGAATTTCTATTGTGCAAGGTTTGTTTCATTCACCATACTGAACAAATGTCGATCCTCAAAATAATCTAGTTGCTCTAAACTCCTTACATGTAAGGCTCTCTTCCAAAACTCTCCCCTGCAAATTTTGAAAAAAAGAGTTAATGTTTATTTTTAACACCTTTTAGAATTAGTTTCTGAAATTAAAATTCCCACCCTTTTTCAGTTTAGGGAAAAATTAACTTGTGCGGTTTTTTTTTGGCATTCGGGTGCGCTTGTTGTTTGTCCGAACCGATGCAGATATTAATCAGGCGCACCAGTAAGTATTTACTAGATAATGTTGCAGCGTGTGAGGAATTCAAATGCTCCTATGCATATAGATTTAGATGGAGCATCGCTATGGATTATTTTGTGAAAAATGCATTAATGAATATCTGCGATCAATTGTAGTATATATTTTTGTCTGCGTAGGCTTTTACGAATGTTCATTTATGGTGCATTTGTAATTATGACATGCCTATGCGCCAAAGAGAAAGGAACACACTGATACATGAATATTTGTAGAAACACACCAGTTTAATTTGAAATTCCCGTGGTTTGATGTGTGAGCTTAAAATCATATATTCATCTCAAATGTTATTTTAGTATTTAATCACACAAGTTACAATATTTCATAGTATATATATGTTGCTTAAACTTAGCTTAATCTTAAAAGGTGGTTTCAAAACTATTTTGGAAGTTAGATTGTGATATAGTTCTTAGAAATATTTTAAGATTGTAGAGACATATATTGATTGTTGATTTTTCTCAAATGCAGGGAGAAAAGGTTACAATGTTAAATGGCTAATTCTTCATATTCTAGCTTATTCCATCTTGTTCAAAGTTCGATGAGTTCTCCTTTTCCATCTCCAGTAAGTTGAGGTTTTATTTATAATTTGACTATTTATTTGAATTTACGTTACTTATCCATGTGAATTTGGATATCAATTTATTCTATATTGCAGGATCTTGGTTCATATTTGAGTTCGAATGCACAAGATATTCCATGAGTTTCAAAACATTGCAAGCTCTTATTAGGAGCAAAATACCGCAAACAGTTCGGTGATGAAAATGCCTAGCTGCTTTACCCTGCCAATTGTAACATGCGATCCTCAAGCCACAATATTGGTTCCTCAACATGAGATGGATCTCTTTTATGACACCCCAGTAGTTTATGGTTGTTCAAAATGTCAAGGGATGAAGGAGAACCCTCGGTGTGTCACACTCACCCATTACACCAATCATAGATTACCCAACATTGATGGTCGAATACCCCCTATTGCAGTAAAAAATCCAACGGGTAATATAGAAAAGATACGTAGAAATACTTCCATATGCTTGTTTTTTAAAAAGTTGAAAGCCAAAACAACTATGTCTCGTCCTAAATTGACTAACCCCTATGCTTTTGTTCAATGAACTGAAGGTTCTAGTGATCCAAAGTATGATATGAATGTTACCTAATACATGTCTACTAGAAGATCCAAAAAGTTGCATGAGTTGAGAGCAAACTTATCCAAGTACACACCAAGGTCTGCCCAATTGTTGAAGGAAACAATGATTTCTCCCTTCCTGTGAATTTGAAAAGTAAATATCAAACTTCTTACAACCCCACTTTGTATGGAGCTTGGTCATCTTCTCTAGTTGTGCCTAATGTTGGAACAAAATTCTCCTTTTGTGGGAATCGTTTTATGATTTCCAAGTCTAATATATATGTTGCAAATCTTGGGTTTTTTATCATTTCACATGTACTCGTTCCTCCCAAATAGTCAGTAGTGCTTATGCCATTTTTTCGGTCCTATCTATTTTCTGTCAGATTACTTAAATATTGTTACAAGCATAACATTTCCATGTATAATATGTGCATGAATGGTTATGTTGCTGGAAACTTTAACATGAATAACATGTTATATATAGATGGTCATCCACCCACTCACGAGAACATTACAAGGTTTATAAATAGTTATACTTTCTCTTTATTTTCTGCAAATTGTTCATTTGAGGAACACTTCAATGACCAATATTTCTTTATGAAAAGGAAAGCGTCCAAATTTGTTGTTGTACATGGAATACATAGTTTGTCCTGGTGACAAGTTTTTAATTAACTATAATTTTCATAGACCATTAACCATTCATCAAAGACGTCTTGCATTGGGATTACCTGTAGACGTCCTCTTGGAGCATAAGACAAAAAACATGATTAATTGTGTTTGTTTATTTTCAATGGGACTGATGTTAATGTATTGCTCAATTTGAAAGTTTTGTTTTATAACTGTTTATTTAATTTATAAGCTGTTTCTTTTATGGACAAAATGGGGGAATTTCTCGAAACTCCTCATGTGAGTCATCATACATTCAAGGATGTTTGATCACACTATTATCATTTGTGTAATTGTCACGAGAAAGTCTCACACACATATTCATGGATTGCATCATATGTACTACTAGCTCTGATACAATTCTCTTGTTTGGTTAATTGTATTTGTTAATTTTTTTATGGGACTCATGTTTATGTATTGTTTAATTTTCCCATGGGGTGTAGAATAGGCAGTTAATGGGTGTATTATTAAGGCTCTCCTTACATAAGGTCTATTTCAAAATGGATTGCTCCATTTGAAAATTTAAAATTTAATGCGGGAGTGATGTTAATTTATCGTTCAATTTTAATGTTTTCTTTATAGATTATTTGCAGCTTAACATTTTCTGTTGGAAATGATTCTTGTGTTTATGTGATAATTATTTTGTATAATGTTGGATCAAACCATTTGCATTGTGCCTACTAACATCATTGATGTAATGTTCAATATTTTTGAAATCAGGATTCTGATGATGAACGACCTGTCTACGATCTTCCCTTGCACCCCAAAATAATGTCAAATCAAGAGAAGGATGAAAAAAGAGTGCAACTTGAAGATGAAGCATACCTAGCATGGTTGAATCGACAACCTATTCAATTTCCACTGCGTCCATACTCACAAAATTAGGAAAGCCTACAATAATATTAGTTCTTCACATGTTGGCAATGGAGGAAATGAAGTAGAGGTTGGTATGAATGCATTATTACAACAAACAAGTGCCATGGATGCAATGTTGTTACATACATTCCAACACAATGAGCTAGGGGATGATGTTCATATCATTGAAGCATTCTTCGAAAGCCTTAAATTGGCTTCCAACACCCCTCTCTTTGGACTTGGTCAGTCAAAGTATACATAGTTGGGGACAACAATGTTACTATACAACTTAAAAGCAATGTATGGCATGTCAGATGTGTGTTTCACGACATTTTTGAAGTAAATGACCATCATCTACCTTATATTTTGAGTAATCTTGTCATGCAATCAACATTGAAAGGGTTGATTTTATGAACGTTAAAGGACATGGTAAATTTATATTGCCCACTAACTATAGGTTATTCAAAGATAAAGTGCTTTCAAGTGATAATATCTTTCCCAACAACTACAAAGAGGCAAAACAAATGTCGAAAATTTTGGGTGTTGAGTACATATCATATCATGTGTGTCCCAATGATTGTATTATATATAGAGACAAATATGCAAACAAAGAGATATGTCCAAAATGTGGGCATGGAAGGTACCAAGAATTAAAAAACAAGGCTAAAGCACATAGTCCTCCTCATAAGATATTGCGGCACATGCATATAATCCCAAGGATTCAAAGGCTCTTTCGTTGCAAATAATTAGCTATGTTGCGGGGATGGCATGCATCGCACCAAAGTGAGGAAGGAATATTGTGAGTCCCAACATATTTAATAGCCATGAATCATATATAGGATACATGGCTTGATAAATTCAAGGACAAAGTACACAAACTCCTATTGAGCATAACCATTGATGGCATCAACCCAAATTCCCAACCATACAACACCTATAGTGTTTGTCCTATAGTAGTGATCAATAACAATATCCCCCCATGGTTGTTCGTGAAGACTGAACATCTTATGTTGGATTTTATAGTCCCTAGTAGAAGACAAGTGAAGAAATGGATGTTTACCTACAACCATTGATCGATGAGTTTAAGGAATTATGGGAAGGGATATAGGTATATGATGTATCGCTACCCATCCCATCAAAGAGTAGTATTATGGTGTATGGAATATGTTCCTACACCACACATGATTATACAGGGTTAGGATTTTTCTCAGGTAAATATGTTTTTTATTTGTTTATATCTAAAGCAATATTTTTTGGCATATTTAATTCGGTGTGATTGTCTTGATCTTCAACACTAACAACATACTTTGTATACCATAAGATCGTAGGTCTTGTAACAAAAGGTTATCATGGATGTAAATGTTGTGGACATTCTATGAAGGCTAAGTGGTCCAAATGCCAATGAAAGGCAGTGTATGACTTCTCTAGGGTATTCCTCTTAGAAAACTACCCTTGCAGAATAACAACATATTCTTTCGATGATAAACTAGAGAGAAACCAAATGCCTGAAATAATGACATTGATTGACTGGCTTAGGGAATATGACAAAGAGAAGGAGAAGGAAATTATAGAGATGCTCAATTCAAATGGGGAAGACTAATACATCATGAGATAAGTGACAAAAAAAGACCAAAATATGCATATAAATGACTTTTTTTGATTTGGCGATCACTAGTGGCTAATTTTCAGTCTCTTATCACGCAACCAAAAATGTGGTCATATTTAGTTTGGTCATTTATAGCTAGTCTTCTGGTCATTAATTTGGTCATATATTTGGTCATTAATCTGGTCATATATTTGGTCATTAGTTGTCATATATTTAGTCATTAATTGTCACAATTAATGACCAAATATATGACCAAATTAATGGCAAAAAATATGACCAAATTAATGACCACAAGACAAGCTGTAAATGACCAAACTAAATGTGACCATAGTTTGGGTCACGTGATAAGAGACCAAAAATCAACCACAAAAACTGTCATTTCGTCATTTATATGTGAATTTGGGTCATTTTTTTGGTCGCTTATCTCTAATTTGTTGGTCACTTAGATCTCATTTTTTGGTCACTAATTTAGTCTTTTTTTAGTCATTTTATATGTAAATATTCATTGATTTATGTATATAGAGTGTGGAGGAATCGAACCACCAATTTCTTGATTGTAAGGCAGGTGCTCTTCCATTGAGCTAGTACCCTTGAAGTCTCTACTTTTTAACCACTGCACACATGATGGACTATATGACATAATTTCAATAAACCACTGAGATATTGTCATGTTATATTCTAAGCAAGGCTATTACTTAATTTATCCTCAAGGTGTTTCCTTTCTGAAAGAACATAATCTACTTTCTAACCATACATAGAGGCACTTTGAATCCATTTGAACTGTGATCCACACTCCATCAGTGTATCTCACACCTGCTACATCAAGTTAAGAGCCAGACATATGGTTTAGTAAGTATGACTTAAGTATGGCCAATTAATCAAGGTTTCAGTGTCTTAATATTGAAATAATTATTATATTAGTCTATTATTCAGTGCACAAATGGACTAATATAAGAGTTTCACATTCCATTCACAAATAAGAGGTTCACCACACAAAAATAAGAGATGTACCACACAAAATCATGGTTGTAGTAGTCCTTTCAAACTTTCCCAAGATCTACTAAACTTCCATCAAAGCAGTGAAGATTTCATTGACATTCTTTGACAAAACTAGAGTGTTCAAGCAAAAAACCTTAAACATACAAGAAACTAGATCATTTATGAAATTTAGTAATACTAAGCTATTCTATTGGAATTCAGGCTTTATATATACAAGAAGTTTATATGCCTTCCAAGAATAAAGTTTGCACCAAAAGACTTGAAATCAATACCTCGAAGAAGGTGTTGCAATAAGAACATTTCTAAGTGAAACTGTGAGTGCAGATCCTTCCATAAATGCAGCCCAAGAAGATACCTGAACTAAATTTGACAGAGGTAAAAGGTTTATTGGTTCTCCTACATAGCATGGAAAAAAATATGATGATGAATCAACCAATATTCTAGCAATGCAAGCATCAACAATCAAGTGCCAAATATATCCACTTGAAAGAAAGATAATAATTATCTAACATTGTTGAAACTTGTTCCCTTGGTGTCTATGAAATAATCACATCATATATGGTAAGATATACCAAGCAAAGCACTTGGAGAGAAGGAAACAAGAATCTATAATACCAAAAAGATGTCTAGATTTTAAAGTCAACAATAAATTTATAAGGAAAAATATGAATTGTATATAAGCTAATACATTACTAGTTTATAAAAACAGAGAAGAATATCCAAATACCATCACCTATTTTGCTTGAATCATCAAAGTTTACATTCCCAGCATTGAAGCTAGAAATAAAGTTTGCTTCTTTGGCAACATCCTGACTTCAAATCCCCATACACATCCAGGTATGTTATCCCTCTTTCTTGTTCCAACTGTAGTAGACTGAGAAAGGCCATCACTATGCATCATGTTCATATACACATTTAATTACATAACTGTGCATTAATCAACAAAACATCTAAAGGACATAACACAACATCCCATGAACAAAATATCACATTATAAAAGAAAATGAATAAATCTTCTACACTTGTGGAAATAATGATTTGCATATTCAAAGTCTACATGCTCAAGATAGAGTTTGTTTGCTCTTACTTTTCCATCAACATAAATAAGTCTTTGCATACCAATGGATATTACTTAACAATATGTGAGAGCATATTTCAACCTGTTACTAATAAGAACCACAATAGGAAGGAATTCCCTACTCTTGTCCTATTCTCGATGAAAACAAGTATAATGGTAAATAATATTCCATAAATAGGTTGTTGAAATTTGTGTTAGGTTAGCTTTAGAAGTAGAAAAATTAAGGAGTTTATACTTTAATGGATTAAAATAGTACTAGAAACAAAATAGTACAATTGTAACTCGACAAGATAAGTTTAAAGCATAATTTTCATCTCTTTCAACTTTAACACTGCCAAAGGTCCCTGTGTTAAATTTGAAAGCATACAAAGACAATAAATAACATCAGTAGTAAATCTAACTCAAAGTAAAAAAAAACAAATTAGACAACCTACTAGGAGAGTTGAAACCTTCCTTATACTCATATATATATTTTACATCATATCTTGTCCATTAAGAGACAAGTCACTACAAGAACAAATGACATACTTGAGAGAGAAAATAAATTAAAGTACTGTAGGTTTAGTCAAGTATAATAGCAGTCAAGGTAACCTAGGCAACAAGTAAAGAAACCCCAATTAACATAGCAGCAGACCAAGAAACAACATCCCATAAAAGATCAGGTAATGATGACATTCCACACACAAACCATAGCTCAGTTTGTATCCCATACAAAGATCATAGCTTTCTTATAGAGTAGCACACTCAAACAATACAACAAATATCTTAGTTCACTCAAACAGGGTTATGGTTTCTTTTAGGAGCCCCAAAAAACTCATAGCCTGCTCAAGCAAGATCAGACATGTCATGACTTATTCCAAGAATCCCTAACAGGTCACGACTAAGTCCAGGAGCATCACACAGGTCATGACATGACAAGCCTTCTCGAAGAGTCACCCAACTAACCCTATCATTTAGGAGAGTTACCAATAGTAACATAAAATAATGTTAAGTTGACTTAGGATAGGGTACCAATGATCAAGACATCATAACAAACATAACAAAAGGGTCAATATACCACACTAGGAGGAGCCACTAGCATAAGAATCAATCAAGGGTCAACATAAGATCACAAGTCAACAAGAGGGGTCATAACAAAGTGGGAAAACAACCTCTACACCAGCAAGGCCAAGGTGTGTCAATCAAGGTTGGAGAATAACCCTTTTACCCATTGGACCAAACTGTACCATCAATGTGGGGGAAACAACCCTTTTACCCACAAGACCAAGGTGTCAAAATTTTATATTCTCTCTCAAGGTATATAGTCAATAGGTGTTCCATACCACAAATGTAAGTTTTATCATCATCGTATAAGGAAGGTCGAAACTGTAAGTATTCAGTCATATGTGCCAACAAATGACCCATGCAACCAAATTACAAATAACTATTTTTCAAATGTAACATGTTCAAAAGCACCGTTGCCTTTAAGCTTATTTGGAAAATAAGTTAGCTAACATTGCTGGAGTAAAGATGCTTCTAAAAGAGATTTTTGGGTCTATTAAGGTGGACGACGAAAGTGGCCCAAGAAAATATAGAACTATTTTTCTATATAAAGTGTTGGCCAATTCAAAAGAAAGTGATGCTTTGCATCAACTGTTTTCATGGCCCCTATTCGACAGTTTTATGAGTCTTCCTACAATGTCCTTTTTCATGCTTTCTCCACTTTAAGTTTCTTTACCTTACTTTTGTGTATGTAATAGTCTAAAACAAACATATTTATTGGTTTCACTACAGACATTGATGTGATTATAAACTATTCCATTCTTAAGCTTTGATTTAGCTACTATAATGGTTAGACAACTTACATCTTAGTGGTTATGTTATTTTAACAACCAAGTTTCATGTCTGTCACAATGCACACAATGACATATTCTAGTCTAGACCAGTAAAGCAGGCTATGTCAATTCAAGTACCAAGGTTCTTGCAATTGATCCTCTTTCATATGGTGGCAATAAAAACAAGCATACTAACTTCAGAACTTTTGCAAACTTCTAGTTTCAATGATAAAAATCAAAGTTTTGAAGATGCATTAAAAATACAACTCAAAGTTCAAGTGTTGTGAACATTATTATAATCCTTTATTTTCCTTATAACCGAAGATTGGTTGACAGAGTTATTTTCTTAACCAAATTAATCACCTCATGATTTGAAGCCTTGATGTGCACACTATTATAAATATGGAAATGGAGTGCAATTTCTTCTGAGGAAAATATAATCACATCAACATTGTATGAAAGTTGGTACTACCTGGTACTGTTTTAAAACCATAAGATACTCCCTAACCAAATGAAAACAGAGAATTAATCTATAATGCTACAACATGTAATGAGAATACAAATATGCTTACCCTAAAATAGTCTTTCCTTCAAAGCAAAAAAAAACATAAACACTAGAAATAGAACCAAACCAACTATGGAATTTATTCCTCCATTTATATTCCAATCAATGACTAAGATTTGAATGCTGAGATACCAAATTCAAGGTAAAATTGAACCAATGAAACTTTAATATCTGTGACTTCAACCATTTAAACTCTAGAAGCAAAATGAATTCAAATAACTGATAGTGTAGAGCATAAGTGCCAACTCGATATGGTGGTCCCTTCCAACCTCAAATGACATAACATAACAACAGTGGATGAGAAATATAGAACCAAAACCAATAATTTCATCAATGGTGTTCTCACACAAGCTCCATAAACTTATCCATCTGCATATCATCAATCTTTCTTCTTTTAAATATACAACAACCTATAATAGCTTAATTCCCCCATTTTATTCCATTCCTTACTAACTAACTCATTGTTCTTCCCTCTCTCTAGATAGTTGCATTGTGCCAAGCACACCCTGCTTAGGAGAGTTGAAACCTTCCTTATACTCAAATATATATTTTTAGATCAATATTGACTATTAAGAGACAAGTCACTACATGAACAAAGGACATACCTAAGAGAGAGAATAAATTAAAGTAATGTAGGTTTAGTAAAGTATAGTAGTAGTCAAGGCAACTCAATCAACAAGTAAGGAAACCCGAATTAAAATAGTAGTAGACCAAGAAACAATAATCCATAAAATATTGGGTAATGATGACACTCCACACACAAACCAGAGCTTAGTTTATATCCTATACAAATCCCATGGCTTTCTTACAACTTAGCACACTAAAATAGTGCAATAAAGATCTTAGTCCACTCAAATAGGGTTATGGTTTCTTCTAGCATCCCCAAACAACTCGCAGCCTGCTCAAGCAAGATCATACAGGTCACGACTTATTCCAGGCATCCCTAACAGGCCATGGCCTAGTTCAGGAGCATCACACAGGTCACGTATTAGCCCAAAAGGCAACACATAGGTCACGAATAGGTTCTACAACACCATAGCAGGAAAATGAAGGGCCAAAACCCACTACAAATAACAACAACAACCATGAAAAGAAAGAATAATCCCTGATAAGATGAGGGAGATGTGGCACAACTCAAGAACAACAACAAAACCCTAGGGGTCAATGCAAGTATCAACAACAAACCCTAGAGCAGGTATAGGATTAGATCTCCACTTTTCTCTTGTCAAGACATATATTAAATGAGGGCTTAGGACTTTTATTCATAATCTGGGCAATCCTTCTCGAAGGGGCACTCAACTAACCCTAGCATATAGGAGAGTTACCAACAGTAACATGAAATAATGTTAAGTTGACTTAGGATAGGGTACCCATGATCAAGACATCATAACAAACACAACAAAAGGGTCAAGGTACCACACTAGGAGGGGGTGCTAGCATAAGGACCAATCAAGGTTCAACATAAGATAACAAGTCAAAAAGAGGGGTCATAACAAAGTGGGAAAACAACCCCTACACGAACAAGACCAAGGTGTGTCAATCAAGGTGGGAGACTAACCCTTTTACCCATAGGACCAAACTACACCATCAATGTGGGGAAACAACATTTTTACCCACAAGACCAAGGTGTCAACATTTTATATTCTCTCTCAATGTATATAGTCCATAAGTGTTCCATACCACAAATGTAAGTTTTATCATCGCCATATAAGGAATTAAAATTGGAACAACTCATTAACATGGAAAACATATGCAGTCATCCCTTTGCATGAATTCATGAGGAGCAATTCTCAATTTTTATTTTTCCTTTGTATAAGCGATCGTAATAAATTATTGGAGTTAAAGAGAAATTTGGAATTCATAGAATTGATGTACAACATGAAAAGTAAGGGTGGTGATATGACATAATTTATTATCCCTTAATAGCTAATTTAGGTAAAACTTGAAAAGGTGTAACAAAAGCTGGCAAACTGAAGATATCAATAAAACCCTGACTGCAATTTATGGAGGGAAGATAGGACCAACTCTCATACACGCAAAGCATTATATATTCTGCTAGAAATCGAGTTAATGGATTAACTGAAAGCAGTTGGCATTTTGTTGGGCACTGACATTTGTCATTGAATTCACCTTTAGGTTTGTTTCATTCTTCTAGTTTTTTCTTGATTACAAATCGTGTTTCTCTTTTATTAATGGTTTCTTTTGTTGGTCATTGAATTCATCAATGATTGCAGACAGGGAAAATATATTATTACGATTCAGCCACACAAGCAAAGACTTGGCATGATCCAAGAAAAAAAATTCAAGTTTCTGGCTGTCAACCTATGCAATTGGACTGCCAAATGAATCTTCCAGAAAATGGTCAGATATGTAAACAACAACAGAAGGAAGAAGTTGTAGCTGGAAAGAAGAACTTGCCTGATCTCTTTCATGAAAATAGAGGAGAGGTTATTGCACTGTGTCACATGTTTTTGATGTTTTAAAAGGCTTTTCCTTCATGCCCCACCTGCAAGTACGTGCATCCAATTTAATCTTATATTGTTTTATGACAAAACATTGTATATAATTTTACCTTTTATGTAGTCGACTTAAGCTAGGAAGAATAGGGGACTGGTGCAATAAGCTATGGTTAGTTTATTGTTGTAGTTGTCTATTGTATAAGATGGTTTTCTTCACAAATAAATCAAATACATAAATCTTGTTTGTCATTATTTATATGCTACTGTGATTTGTTGCTAGGTGGCTTGTTCATCCTTATTTGAAGAAGAGATTTGATTACTGAAACTCTTGTCTAATATTATTTCACCCGCTTTGCTTTAATGCCACTAGTAGTGCTCCATTTCTTAAGATAACTAGGGACTCATGTATATAGGAATTGGAACATGCAATACATATTGGCACGCGTTCACAACCTGTAAACTAAAACCTAATCACCAATTGGTAAATTAATTAATACAAGTAAATATGATTAAAATGATATTGCTTTGAAATGCTCAAATACTAGTTCTTGTTTAGACTTATCAGTTTGTGGCTAATGTTTTGAAATGATTTCGTGGAAGATTGCGATGAGATCAAATGGCTTGACCAAAAATCCAGGTTTTGGTGTCCATTAAACCAGAACAATTTTCGCTCAGAAACGGCTAGTTTTTGTATCTCCTAGGGCAACCTTAACTATAAATAAGTATCAATTGATCTTCCTACCTTTAGATTCATAAAATTTCATTCAACTATCCATGACTTCATGTATCGTAGTGAAAATATTGAGCTGCCACATTATAGACTATTTTTAAACATGCTTTCTAATGTTAATTCCTAGTTTATCCTTTTTTACTGTGAACTTCACTATCTATAAGAGGTTGGATGGATACATATACGCATTTCTCCTTCTTTTTTCTAACTCAAATGACTAATCTCCTTTTTAAATTTTAATCAATCATGACTCATAACATATAAGTAAATACTTAGATGACTCATAACATATAAGTAAATACTCAGGAAATCAATCATGACTCATAACATATAAGTAAATACTCAGGAGGTTGTAACATGTCTTAACCTTCCTCTTTCAAGCTTGACCACCATGGATACTTAGCCACTTATATTCCTATGGTAAGAATCGCTTCTCTTTGTTATTATCTAAGCATATAGTCATGAAACACATGACATATGAGGAATATAAAGATGGGATAATGATTCTAGTAAGTCTTTGTGCCTAAAAGACTTGGCTTTCAATGTCTCTTGTCAAACTTACAATCATAACCACATGTTTCTCAAAGTATATATTTTTAATTCCATAGTGATTCCCTAAAATCTACTTACCTATAAACTACTTTCCATAACTTTTTTTTGTGTTCACAACCTTTCCTTGGGTAATTGGTCACGTCATTTAGGTGTGCCTTTCTCCTCCTCTGCGACAATTTGTGAAGGGATTTATTATTATTATTATGTTCAATCACTTACTTACACCATCATATGATCATATTAGCTTGGATGCTAGGAAATTAAAGTTTTGCAGAATATTCAAGCTGCTATGGTATTGAAAGTGGAAGACAATTCAAACATGCATACACTGGGTCTTGAGAATAATTTATCATCTCCACGTCTTAGTTGTGGAATAATTTTGTAGAGGCCCTACAAATTCCTTATGATTTTTGTTGTTGTTTCCATCTTTGCCATTCATTATCTATTCAGATAAGATCTTTTACTTCAACAACTGGAAGCTTCTCATATTTGTCTTCCAAATCCATTTATATTTAATCTTGTTAATGATGACTTGTAAACCTCCTTTGCAATCCTGTCATTTCCATATAAGAAAATCAAAATACTAGTAGTCTTCAAGCAAATAGTCCATGTCCATATTAAGTCATTAGACGAGCCAAGTCTCTTCATCCCTATCACTGGCCTGTGCACTGTGTCACATGTTTGTGATGTTTTATAAGGTTTTTCCTTCATGCCCCAACTGCAAGTACGTGCATCCAATTTAATCTTATATTGTTTTATGACAAAAAGTTGTATAGAATTTTACCTTTTCTGTAGTCAACTTAAGCTGGGAAGAATAGGGGGCTGGTGCAATAAGCTATGGTTAGTTTATCGTTGCAGTTATCTATTGTATAAGATGGTTTCTTCACAAATAAATCAAATACATAAATCTTGTTTGTCATTATTTATATGCTACTATGATTTGTTGCTAGGTGGCTTGTTCATCCTTATTTGAAGAAGAAATTTGATTACTAAAACTCTTGTCTAATATTATTTCACCCGCTTTGCTTTAACACCACTAGTAGTGCTCCATTTCTTAAGATAACCAGGGACTCCTGTATATAGGAATTGGAACATGCAATACATATTGGCAAGGGTTCACAACCCGTAAACTAAAACCTAATCACCAATTGGTAAATTAATTAATACCAATAAATATGATTCAAATGATATCTCTTTGAAATGCTCAAATATTAGTTCTTGTTTAGACTTATCAGTTTTTGGCTAATGTTTCGAAATGATTTCGTGGAAGATTGCGATGAGATCAAATGGATTGACCAAAATTCCTGGTTTTGGTGTCCATTAAACCAGAACAATTTTCACTCAGAAACGTTCTATTATGTAGTTTATGTTCTAGTTGTTACATAATAACTATGCAAATTCTTAAGTCAAACCCATCTATCCAACGTAAACCAAACTATATTGAGAGTAAACATAAATAAAACAAAATAACGAGCATCACAATGCAACAAAGTGAATCCACAATCCATAATCACACTTTTTTGCAACCAATAGTGTAAATGTTGATGATTTTTTCCAACCATGTGCTATCAAGTAAAAATGTTGTGTATTTTTTCCAATACCCTAGTAATGCATAAAGGATTGAAAATGATTAACAAATTTATTTCTTAAAACTAACATGGTTAAACACTACAACTCACATGCTATTGAGGTACTTTGTAATTAGCAGAACTACATCCAGCATGTGAAAGAAGCCACTCACTATCTTCAGCTTCAGCTTCCTTAATGTTAAGCTACAAAGGTAAAAATAATCATAAATTCCCCTTCCCTTGTTAGATCCCCAACACCACAGAAGAAAGAAAACAAAATATCATACTAAAAAACGCATCAACAAAGTGTCGAAAAGAACCGGGAAAACCTTAACAGGTTTTTACAATGACTATCACTATATTTGATGTTGGATTCTTCATGAAAAGAACCATACAGTTAATGGAGGGGATAACTTTGGAGCCACCATTCCCCAAAAATTATCCCATTCAACTTCACTGAAGAAAGGATGGCTCTTAAGAGAAGCATATCCATCAGATCCGAAAGCCATACTTTTAGAATAGTCCATATTGTATATACAAAAAATAGACATATAAGTAATCAAGGGAAAATTAACAATCTGTATAATTGGGATTACAATATGTTCACTATTTGCTACAAACATGGAGAAGACCCCACACCATGATAAATTTAATGAAATTCCCTGGAAAGTGAATAGTTTGAAAAAGGACTGTTAAAATAAAGAAAGGTTCATACAATATCCTAACCAGTGATTAACAGATTCGTAACCATCATCATAAATTAGTTGAAGTTCCAAGATGTTATTTCAAAACCCAATATCACCTTTATAAATACACATTCATAAAATCCAACTCCAGAAAATAAGAAGATAAAATCATCTACATGCTATCATTGCATTAGGAACAGAATAATTGTACAGGTGGTAATTACCTTTCTCTTGCCATTCAGTATGAGTCTCTCCACTCATTGAAAACCTCACCTAGATCAATTATTCTCTATGGACATGACTATTTTCTCTGGGTTCAAGCACCAGCTGGATCAAGAGAATCCTTATAAATAAATTTATGAGTTGGTGGGACTAAGTATTCATATTCAAGCAGGAACATCGGCTAGTTTTTGTATCTCCCAGGGAAACCTTAACTATAAATAAGTATCAATTGATCTTCCCACCTTTACATTCATAAAATTTCATTCAGCTATCCATGGCTGGCCTTCATCTATCGTAGTGAAAATATTGAGCTGCCACATTATAGACTATTTTTAAACATGCTTTCTAATGTTAATTCCTAGTCTATCCCTTTTTACTGTGAACTTCACTATCTATACGAGGTTGGATGGATACATATATGCATTTCTCCTTTTTTTTTCAACTCAAACGACTAATCTCCTTTTTAAATTTTAATCAATCATGACTCATAACATATAAGTAAATACTTAGATTACTCATAACATATAATGAAATACTCAGGAAATCAATCATGACTCATAACATATAAGTAAATACTCAGGAGGCTGTAACAGGTCTTAACCCTCTTTCAAGATTGACCACCATGGATACGTAGCCACTTATATTCCTATGGTAAGAATCACTTCTCTTTGTTATTGTCTAAGCATATAGTCATGAAACACATGACATATGAGGAATATAAAGATGGGATAATGATTCTAGTAAGTCTTTGTGCCTGAAAGACTTGGCTTTCAATGTCTCTTGTCCAACTTACAATCACTGACCACATGTTTCTCAAAGTATATATTTTTAATTCCATAGTGCTTCCCTAAAATCTACTTACCTACAAACTACTTTCCATAACTTTTTTTGTGTTCACAATCTTTCCTTGGGTAATTGGTCACGTCATTTGGGTGTGCCTTTCTCCTCCTCTGCGACAATTTGTGAAGGGATTTATTATTATTATTATGTGCAATCACTTACTTACACCATCATATGATCATATTAGCTTGGATGCTAGGCAATTAAATTTTTGCAGAATATTCAAGCTGCTATGGTATTGAAAGTGGAAGACAATTCAAACATGCATACACTAGGTCTTGAGAATAATTTATCATCTCCACGTCTTAGTTGTGGAATAATTTTGTAGAGGCCCTACAAATTCCTTATGATTTTTGTTGTTGTTTCCATCTTTGCCATTCATTATCTATTCAGATAAGATCTTTTACTTCAACAACTGGAAGCTTCTCATATTTGTCTTCCAAATCCATTTATATTTAATGTTGTTAATGATGACTTGTAAACCTCCTTTGCAATCTTGTCATTTCCATATAAGGAAATAAAACTACTAGTAGTCTTCAAGCAAATAGTCCATGTCCATATTCAGTCATTAAACGAACCAAGTCTCTTCATCCCTCCGAAATTCTTCAGAGCCTACTAAATCAAATAAATCATATTATCTTCTAGTTCCAATGTAAATGCACCCCAAGGACCCAATTATCCATCTTCAATTAAAGGGATAAATGTATAAGCCTTATCTTTATTTTGACAAAATTCAATCAAACAATTACCACGGAAAAAACCAAATAATCCATGCATTTATTTAAAAAAATCTATTAGTATTAAACCTCCATATGGATAGAACCTACATCAAACACTAGGGAAGAGACAATACATGCCACCAAATGACCATTGGTAGAATCAATAAATACTACTAAGTGATCAAACAATTTGATATCTAATAGTGTTAGTGTCCATCTTCGTATATAATGTAAAATGTCAAGCATATTACAAACCTCTTTTAATGAGATAATCAATATTTTTGTTGTGGTTGAGTAGTTACAAGTGCATTTGCAAGGGGTTCCTTCCTTGTGCTATTGGTTTCATTTTCTTCTTTTAGAGAACTTATTTATTAATTGGATGCAACATTATGAGATGCCAATTCAATTGTAGAAGTACAAATCACTTGAATTGTCTAGGAATGAAACTCATGCACATACCACTTTCTACAAAAACAAGGTGTCTTAGAACTGCACCAAGGTACCTATTTAGGTAAATCCAAACAACGTGATTAAGACAACACCCTCACTCCAATCATATTACAAGTTAATATCTAGTCATTAAGAACCCTTGATCAATAACTGTTTCAAAGTAGTATGTTTGCACATTTTAAAGACACTAGCTGGAACATATGAATCATCATATTTTCCACTACCATGAAAGAGACAACTGCAACTCGGACCAAAGAAAATTAGTTACCATATATATGTAATGATGCAAGCTTATTCCTGTACTTCAGACATCATTTGTAGATAATGAAATAAATGACAACATACTTTTGATATCTATGATGCTGAAAAAAATTGTGAGAAACATATAACATGATAGACATGAGATGAATAGTTGAGGATCTCATTCTCCCAATGATGAGGCCAACATAGGACTTGATACATTGATACAAATATATAAAAATATTAACACCGTTTATGCACGTTTCTCATAAGCTAAATTAAAAAAGGAAAGCACAGAATGCTTCACAGAAGCCTCCTTTCTTATATCCATTCAAAGTCCATTTCATATATGGAAAAATACCCTACTACTTCAAAACCATATCTAAATAATAAAGGATAAAACAATTCAATGCATATCTACCATAAAAGGACTTCATATTGATGGATAACTTCCAAGTACATTATGTAGTCCACTATACAAGCAAAAGTTGTGTAAAGAATCATTAATTATCATAAACTAAAATGGAAAAGAAAACAAAATAGGAAAGTGCATTAGACTCTAAAACCATTGCAAGAGAGACTATTTGTCACCAGATCATGGAAAGTGTTATTTTCTTTCTATGATTTAAGTAGCGATGGACATCCTATGAAGCAAGAATTGTACCATGCACACGATGAGTTTAGGTCTGCTCAAGTAATCTGGCCTCTTAAATATTTGCCAAGATTCATGTGTGGATATCTATTATTATTGTATTTGCAAGGTAGTGAACTTCTCTATCAATTTTTGAGTCCATTTGAACTTGCACATACAATATTGATCACAAAGACTTGGAAATGGAAATACAACACCTGATTTTCTAACAAAGGAAACATAATGGTCCTATTTTTTTCTCTTGATGGACCTATTTTTACTTCATTGTTATAGTCATTTTATTTCTTATATTTTGGCAATATGTTGTCATATCTTGTTTTTATTTCTTGTGTGTGCATTGCAGAGGCAATAAAGGTAGTAGCATCCATACAAGGAGAGGCCAAAGGGTCAGAAATAACTCCAGATATTTAGACAACAACAAAGTTAGTTTCCATAACTTCCAGAGTTGTAAAAGACAGGGAAACAATGGTAAAATATGCACAAAATTCAAAAAGCACAAATGTTGATGAGCAACCATCAGTGTCTATTCCAGATTTGACTAAAAAAGGTGAGAGAGCAGAAACAACTCCAGCTACAATTCTAGCAACAAACATTTTTTCTAACCTTCCCACAACAGACAACAAAGAGACAATGAACTAAACAATAGAAACATAAAAATATTAAGAAGGATCTCATACAGATCAATATGTATCCGCAACAAGAGACAAATATGGAACCAATGGCATATCAACCAATGCAACAATAGAGGTAGATGCTACAATATTAAAGAGAATTAAAAATAAAATTTGTCACAACTATCTTCAAGTTCTCTCTGAAGTTATTAACCCCAAACCAACATAATGCATCCAATATAGAAAGATAGAAAAAAGTAACATACAAGTGCTTGTGTGAAGCTTCACGTATATTTCATCCACCTTTCATCCCCACAAATTTGTGATAGGGACAAATTTATTTTTAAATTATGAGGCCAAAAACTTCGACACCAAAAGAGTAAACCTTATTTTGTTTTTTATTTGTCAATATTTTTGAAGAGACAAGAATGTACTAACCTTGCTGGCCGACCATTGAAATTTTGCTAAAGAGTTCGATATATGGAAATTCTTTGCCATAAAAGCACTGAAAAGTAGTTTGTATGCCTCACAAAGGTCTGTAGTTGCTGAGCTGAGGTTTTTGTTAGTTCCTTCCCATTAGAATTTATCACAGACAGGAACAAGTAGTCAATTAGAATCCAATTTAAATAATTTGATGTCAATCATGTCATGAAGGAGTTATCAGACAAATAATAAAGAAAAAAAATCTTTTTAGCAGAAATAAGAAAATTTATAGTACAACACACATGTGGTAATTTAGATTTATTCTTTTGGCTTCCAGCTTGACCACCCAATTCACAAGTTGAAACTAATGAAGTTTTATCAAAATTCTTAACCGTTAAGAGGCATTTCCAATAATTACTTACTAGTTTAGGTGGACGGTTTGGAAAAAATTGCCTGTATTTGACAGGAAAAATTCCCGTCAAAGTCCAACCATGGTTACTACCTACTTAAGCCAATTAATAAGTTTCACCAATTATTACGTTTAATGATCTTGGTTCAAGTTTAATTAATTTAGTTTACAGAATCTTACGATCTTCTTCATCAACTCAGACTCCCATTCTACAGTTTATTGAAGGTATTTATTCAGTTATCCCCACCCAGATTCATACCACTATTTTTGGAGATTAGAATTTTTTTTCAATATCTTTAAACAAGGAAAAATAATTATGAGCAGATAACTTCAATTTTATCATTCTTCTCTCTTCATCTAAAAGTTGTAATCTTCTTCCGAACGCTGCACTATGATTACTACAATATAAAATTGTAAATTGCATAAGAGCTCTATGGTATATTCCAATTTCTATATTTAGTACTTTGAGAATAATTCAATTTGAAAACCTATAGAAAAAGTATTGAAATTTGGTATGGCATCCATTTTATTCTTAACTAGTAAATTCAATAAATTTTCCTTTAACCTCTGTGTACCGCTTAACCTCTATGTACTGTGTACTAGCCAATTTCTACAGGTTTAAGTGGTTCGAGGTTCGAGTGATTTAAGAAGAATACAAATTTTGACAATTTTTAATTTGTCCTTTGAACTTTCTTGGTAGACTATTCTTCCAAACCAACCATTGTATTGGATCATATATCTAATAAATCTGGTGTCTCTGGCCCTCTACTTATCTAATCAAGTTGACTTCAGTTAGAACCCTTCTTCCTAAAGCACATACGCATAATCCTACTTGTTATCCTAGAAGAGACACTCTCTGAAATAAATATTGGAACTAGTTTTCAAGAACCATATTCCTTAAGGGAGTTTCAAGAGTTACCTTTTAATGTCCACAATCTCCCATTTTTTTTAACATTTTAAAAAAGTTGACAATATGACATTGTGAGTATGTGAACTCTTTATAATATTTTAGGTATAACTGAGTTTCTCCATAATTACTCCGAATGAATGGATTTACTTAATCATTACTATGAGCAATTTAATACAAACAACTATAAATATGTTAGAATATTAAACCACTCAACAAAAATAATAACAAACTAATTAACAAAAATAACCACTTAGTTCTGTAATCATTTTATCGATTTAATAAGAAGGATAGACTACTCTTCCAAACCAACCATTGTATTGGATCATATATCTAATAAACCTTGTGTCTATGGCCCTCTAGTTGTCTAATCAAGCTAACTTCAGTCATGACCCTTCTTCCTAAAGCATACGCTCATAATCCTATTTGTTATCTAGAAGAGATACTATTTTAAATAAATATTGGAACTAGTTTCAAGAGTTACCTTTTAATGTTCGCAATCTCCCAATTTGTTTTGTATTTTTTAAAATTTGACAATATGACATTGTGAGTATGTGAACTCTTTACAATAAATTACGTATAACTGAGTTTCTCCATAATTACTCCGAATGAATGGATTTACTTAATCATTACTATGAGAAATTTAATGCAAACAACTATAAATATGTCAAAATAATAAACCACTCAACATAAATAATAACAAACCACTTAACATAAATAACCACTTAGTTCCGTAACCATTTAATCGATATAATAAGAACGGTAGACTATTCTTCCAAACCAACCATTGTATTGGATCATATATCTAATAAACCTTGTGTCTCTGGCCCTCTGGTTGTCTAATCAAGCTGACTTCAGTCAAAATCCTTCTTCCTAAAGCATATGATCATAATCCTATTTGTTATCCAGAAGATACACTCTTTGAAATAAATATTGGAATTAGTTTCAAGAATTTCAAGAGTTACCTTTTAATGTCCACAATCTCCCAATTTTTTTTGCTTTTTTAAAAATTTGACAATATGACATTGTGAGTATGTGAATTCTTTACAATATTTTACGTATAACTAAGTTTCTCCATAATTACTCCGAATGAATGGATTTACTTAATCATTACTATGAGCAATTTAAATACAAACAACTATAAATACGTCAAAATAATAAACCACTCAACAGAAATAATAATAAACCACTTAACAAAAATAAGCACTTAGTTCTGTAATCATTTTATCGATTTAATAAGAAGGCTAGACTATTCTTCCAAACCAACCATTGTATTGGATCATATATCTAGTAAACCTTGTGTCACTGGCCACGTGGTTCTCTAATCAAGTTGACTTCAGTTAGAACCCTTCTTCCTAAAGCATAGGCTCATAATCCTATTTGTTATCTAGAAGATACACTTTTTGAAATAAATATTGGAACTAGTTTCAAGAGTTTCAAGAGTTATTTTTTAATGTCTGCAATCTCCCAATTTTTTTTGCATTTTTAAAACTTGACAATATGACATTGTGAGTATGTGAACTCTTTACAATATTTTACGTATAACTGAGTTTCTCCATAATTATTCTAAATGAATGCATTTACTTAATCATTACTATGAGCAATTTAAAACAAACAACTATAAATATGTCGAAATAATAAACCACTCAACATAAATAATAACAAACCACTTAGTTCTGTAATCATTTTATTGATTTAATAAGCAATGTTATATACCACAACCATCTCCATTACACTAACTAAATTAAAAAAAATAAAATCTCTATACTCATACACAAACTTCATCTTAACATTTGTGCTCCTTTTTTTATAATCACACAACTCTGCTCAAATTCTATTATCTTATTAAAGTAATTGTTTTTCACAAAATAAAATCAAGATTAAGAAAACGTATAACAATACCAAAAATGCTTCGTATCGGAAGTTCGGAACTTATTTTTACTCAAAACACCAACCTGGTTTGGAATAAACCTCTATGTTATTTTGCTTGGAATTACTCTCTTTTAACACTAACATCATCACTCATAGGCATTATGGTCTCAAGCTTTCAACAACATCTCACTCCTCTACTTATTCGATATGGGAATGGGCCCAGAGTCTACGACACCTTCATACCTTCGTTCCACAATGCAATCCCAATGCAATTGGGATGGTGTGCACTCGTGACACTTAGATATGACCCTCATAAGCTTGCAACACTTCTCCTTTTCCTTCTGTCTCATGTCGGAATATGGAATATTATTTTTTAAGGCTGAGCAATGTAGTTAGATCCGATTGACTCCTTTTCCAGTATATATATATATATATATATTGAACACGAGTGTTAAAATTGCAGCTCTATCTACCATATTGGTATTTCAGAGAGAATTAACAGAGACTATTAACATAATAAAAGTTTTGCATGATGCCAATATTGACATATTTTTCAAAAAAATTCAAAAAGGATTAACTTTATAAACATATTTTTGATCCTTTGCATCATCTTCTTGGGGTTGGATTTTTGGGGTCTTGTCTCACCATGTAGTTTTTAGGAAGGAAGAACATTCCTATAGTAGATCTATAAAGACTCTTAAGCTTCATGTCTAGTCTTTTGTTCTAAGCTTGCAACGTGTTCTTCTGATCAATAATTTCCTCCATCATGAGTATTAAACGATTTCATGCTTCCTAAGTATTCAAGTTAGACTTACTCAATATTGAGATTTAATTTTCCACCTGGGAGCTATTTTCTTTAAGTACTTGGTATATCTAGATCTTGTGTTTCAGGGTCTTAAACATAGTCCTCCGTGTTTTCTTGAATTTCCTCATCCAGAGTGCACTCTTGTCTAATAAAATGTCCTAGTCAAGTTCCTCAATTTTTCTTTGAAAGAGGGATGGGCCGAGGAAAAAGTGCAAAAGTATTGGGATCAGTTCTCTTAAATTTCATGCTTAATCCTATTATCAATGACATGGGAATTTCCCTTTTGAGGACCACTAGAGATGGACACTCTAAGCATAATGAGGAATGACTGACTTAAAATGGATATGGGAGCAGACAACAAGAACGAGCCTTTAAGGAGGGTAGAGGATACCATCTCTTGTTGACATAACACATGGGAGCTAAATTGACAAGAGTCTGAGAGGCCAGAATGATGGAGTGAGAGGGAGGTCTGGTCACAGGAACCACTAAGGGAAAACTACTCGATTCACCAAGAATAGATTACATATTGGCATGGGAGTGAAAAAAAAGAAATGATTTCAAGAAGGGTAAGATTATAAACAATTGAGGAAGAGACGAGCCCTTAAATGTACCTAGAATTTGAACCACCCAATCCACTGTCAATTTCCCTGTATCTGCAAGTTCACACCACAGACTCTCATTTGTCTGACGAGCTCCAAGGCCTTGTCAAACCATCGATTTAACGCATAGCTAGAAATCATGGCATTCCAGGAAATCACACCTCGTTCAGGAATGATGTCAAACAACTTCACAACCTCCTTTGCCAACCCATTTTGTGTGAATTCCATAATCATGGTATTCTAGGAAACCACATTGCGTTTAGGCATTCTATCAAACTTCTCAAAATCCTCATCAACATATCCATTCTGCACACATGTTGCAATCATTAAAGTCCAAGAAACTAGATCTCGGTTCAAGCATTTATAAAAACAACTTCATGGCATCATCAACATGCCCACTTTATGCACACCCTGCAATCATGGCATTCCATGAGGCGACATTGGAGGGAAGTGGAACAAATGAATTCAGGGAGAGTTAGTGTCACAGGTCCCTTCTTTTCCATGTATTGAAAAAACACTTGGGTGAATTCAAAATAAGGTTCAACATTTTTACCTAATGAAATCACCTTCCAAAATGATTCGTTCTAGTTCAGTGTTTAGGATCAACTAACCTCAATGAACTTAAAAAATTATTGAGATACAAGGAATTTTAAACATCAACCTTTAAAAACCCCAAACCTTGTAACTTAGTATCAAAGTTGATTCCAGATTCAACTTCTACAAAATTTTGAGGACAATTTGACTAATTTGAGCAAAGGATATATAATCTGTTCAATTATTGGCTATGATTCAGATTCTAAAATGATGGTAATACAACTTTTCGTTTTGTATTTCTTTCCTATTTAAGTACACAGCGTTCAACTATTTCATTTACGAGCCTTAAGTTAGAGATTTTAATTAATATAGAAATCAGGACAAAAACTATTATTTTAAGGAATTTACTTTTTATTTTAATAATAAGTGGGGCATTGCATATAGAATAAGTACATATACATAAAAAGTAATTAGATGCATCTAGAGCTATGCTAGACACATATAACATTAATAAATTACTTTGGAAAATGAAAAACAAAAAAAATAAAAGAAGAATCATGCTACCTTATAACTATAGTATTGTATAGAACTGATGTCATAGATGGGGAAGGTAGGAAGACCAGATCACAGAGAACAAATTGGGGCTAGCAGATATTAGTAACAAACCAACCGGGGATTAATAAGCACATGTCCAGGCCTACAAATAAGATGAGTTCCCTTGGGGGCCATAGGGCGTACAATAACACCCAATGCCATCCCTATTTGCAATACCCCCCGCTTATCCATACCTATCACATAACATGTACTCCATACTAGTTATTAATACCTTTTATTAATACCTATTCACACATAAATGGTTCCCTCGTGATCACAATACCGATGCACAAGCTTGAAACCGAGATATTTTAAATGCTATTATTCCTCCTTTTAGACAATATAACACATTTCCGTTATTTCAAACAAAATGTTAAAATGATGAGAGTAATTAGTTTTCATTGTGTTTCAAAATTATTTTTGAGCTCCTTTGATGGATGTTATAAGAACAAAAACGGTAACCCATAATGAAAACAAGAGCTGCGCTGACACGATTGTGGTAAAATAAACCAACATAAATCGATCTTAACTTGGATCTACTATATTACGCAATAATCAAATTTCTTAATATAGAAACATTTCCTCATACTTTCCCTCTAAAAATATTTACATTTTAAAGTATTTGATCGCTCTCGAGAGTTAATATGGATATATTTTTCTCCACTCACACTCACAAAAACTTTTCACATGTTAAAAAAACTACCAACATACACTATAAACCACCAACATGCACTATATAAATTATACTCATAGATCAAAACATTTGTAAAATATTTTCTTCATTATAAGATATAGTGCACATGTAGTTCATTTGGAGAAAAGTAATCTCACTAGGATAGCCACAAGTAAAGTGGTTGGTGAAGGCCAATAGGTGCATCCAACCACTTAGTTTTGTGGAGATGGATGGTTGTTAAACAAAAACTAAAATATATAATCTTATATCAAAATAAGATTAGTTTATTCTTGATCCATTATTCATACTAGATCATTATAGTTATCCATTTATGGTATAACATAAACATTAAACTATTTAATATAAACATAAAATACTATTTAATAAACAAAAAATAATAGTTGATTTCCAAATAATAATAAATAGAGTGCTTTAAAAATGACACACATGTTGGCCGACACTTTGACCTTCCTCCCCACTTCCTTTCGGTCGAGTTGAGAGAGAAGGTATCGACCAACAATTCTTCTCTGTGCATATCAAATAATAACTTTATAAATATAAGCATAGTGGGGGGTAAAATAAATCATGAATAATACATAAGCTACGCTCACTTCGTACGATCACACGTGTTACACTTTGATTCGACCTAATGGGACCAGAGAAAGCGAGACACCAGACCATAAAAGGTAAACACTGTGCCGAGAAAAACCACCATCCCAATTACTGATGTATTCTGAATTTCTACATTTGAGGAATGGATGCATATGGAGAATTAATGGAGGTTGTGAAATCAACAAATGTTAGCTAACATGGCACAAAATACATGAACTTGCTAGAACTTTAATAGACTATCGAGAGGGTCAAATGACCACAATTTTATTCAAACAAAATATGAATACGACTGGTACAACGAGTTGAACATACTGAAACCAAATTCACTACATGAAAATGCTGAAAGGGAAAGACGACAAATATCTAAGACTCAACTCAAACGACACACAATGATGACATACGAGATGCAACTTGGTGGATATATCGAAGGGATAATACAAAAACATAAAAAATGGTGAAATAAGATATGGACATGATAAGCACATTGAACCAAATATTATATGAATCCATCTACAATGTTATAATAATTTACTAAATTTTAACACTACAAAATCCATCTGCAGCGTTAAAATTTTGTAAACTGTACAAATTCATTTTCAAAATTGTAATTTTCTATTGTTGGAGTGACACAACTAAAAATGAAAAAATAAATGACCAATGGTTATGTGGTCATTTTTAGTTTAGCTATGTGGTACTTGCGATATCTCAGTTTGAGATGGTTTTTATTAATGCTTGTACCACAAATGTATTGAAAATCAATTATGATACTTTGGGAAGGATGTAAAACTTGTAATCAAATTGCTTCTACTACAAGAACATAAGACTACGTATAAGGTCGTTACTGTAAGCACTGCAAATCTGCTTCATGCATTAATGTTGAGCTGTGACACATGAGGGGGTCTACAATTTAGTAAATTCTAGCACTGGAGATGGAGTTAGAGACCCCTTTTTTAGGGGGTCTCTGAATCTATATGTAGTGCTAGAATTTAGTAAATATAGGGGGTTTCTGAATCCATCTATAGTGTTAGAATTTAGTAAATAAATGGGGTCTTTGAATCCATATGCAATGTTAGAATTTATTAAATTGTACATGTTCATTGTCAAAATTGTAATTTTCCATTTTCAGAGTGACATAACTAAAAATGACCAAATAAATGACAAATCTTTATGTGTTCATTTTTAGTTTAGTTCTTATCTTGTGACTAAATTGGTCATTTATCTTGGTCATTCTTAGTTTAGTTCTTATCTTGTGACCAAATTGGTCATTTATCTTGGTCATTTTTTGTTAGGTCACTTAAAATTTCTCAAATTTGGTTATTTATCCCTTAAAAAAAGCACGCTGACCAATTTTTTTTTGTTGCCTGGTCACTTATCTCTCATTTTGTACTATTGGAACCTATGTTCGATGATCCTGAATTCTTCGACACATATGTTGAGAAAATTCCCAAAGGGATGAAAAAGAAATCAATATTCTATGAGCTCCCATACCGGGAGCATTTTAAGATTGTCCACTCACTAGATCCCATGCATATATTTAAAAGTGTTTCATGTTCTTTGTGGACTGACATATCATGCAAAAAAAGAGCAAGTTGTCTTCTAGGAGAGATCTTATTTCTTCAAATACTAAAAAGAAACATTGGTCAAGACAAGAAAATAAAGGAGAGGATGGTCCCTCTTTTTCATTTAAAAAAGGTGTTGTCCCATGGATTTTGAAGAAAGAATATCATAATTTGGAAAATGAAGTTATAGTGGGTGTTAAGGAACCTTATTTATATGGGTGTACTCTATGACATTGCTTCACTACAAACACAAAGTTCTCAGGTTTGAAATCACATGACCATCTCAACCTTCTAACAGTACATATAATGTCAGAAAAATGATTTCATTTCTTATTTATATCTTTTACCACACAAGTTAAATATGCCATTAATTGTTTGTGTTTACTTTGTAGTGTCATTATCCGTTGCTCGTGCGTGGGTGTGTGAACCATGACTTTCTCGATGACCTGGGAGATGCCATATCTAAACTATATGCATTTGTATGGTGGATAAAATCAAATGATATTTACATTTCTAGCATTCCCCGGTGGCTTCAATAGATAGTCAAGATTGCTTATATGTTTGAGAAGAAACTACTGAGGAGTTTCATGGACTTGCAGGGTCATCTTCCAATTCACCTAGCCGATGAAGTTGAATTAGTTGAGGTGGTCTCATGTCATTGGATGTTCTTCTTGGAGAGGTACATGAAAACATTGAGGGGATTTGTTAGACAAAGGGAAAAATCCGAGGGGTCTATGGCAGAGGGGCACATAGTATACGATTTATTCTATTATGATAGTTAGTACATTAAGAAAATCAACCACACACCAGGAACAATGATTTGGGATGACGAATGGGATGAGGACAAAAGGGAAGGGGAGATACTGGAAGCGAATGGAAAAAGGCACATGATAAGGAGTAAGTCACTTATATTTTGATCTTCACATTTTCACATAGTGACTATTCACAACAAACTTCAAAATCTATATTTGATCCCATACGTACTGAATGTGGTTTTGTTTCCATGAGTACAATAACTAATTCAAAAATTGATGCAATCAATAAATTCATTCTTTACAACATGGAGGAAACATAGTCGTGGGTTGCATTGTATGAAGAGAAGAGTAGGAAATGGGACATTGACATACAAGAATTTAGGCGGTTGCATGGTATAAGCATGCCTTTTCTAGACCATTTAAAAGAAAATATGCCAATGATATGTCCCAACATTTGGGTTGTGGACCAAGTCAGAGAGAAATATGGTGCATCTGGTCATTACCCAGCTGAAGAGGAGGTTGTGTGAAACATTGGAATTAGGTGCAACAACTTGGTGATACTCTCTTTCTGTACATTTCTAACTTTATAATCCAAATTTGAACTATAACATCTATGCTTATTAAATTAATGGTTGGGTTACTAGACATACGACACAATCATTTGTTAACATTTTTTATAGGTGCATTCATTCCCATTTATATGAAATTATGGACATCATTTCGGCACTGAGGATGTGATGATGGATGTCTTGCAAAAGAATGTGGAGTGGAAGTCGAGTTCGAACAATCTATTGATGCTAGGCATCGCGATTGAAACCTGATAGGAGGGATGTTGGGTTATGTCTAAAAGATACAAGAGATCATTCAAGTGGACTTCTCATCTTTCCAATGTGTTATTTTTAGGTGCAGGTTTTGGGACACATTCGATAGGAATAATGTAAATGAAGATCGTGATAGTGGGTTGATATGTATCAACTCTAGAAAGATGTGGGATGAAAGTAAGGAGCCTTATGTTTTCCCAAAACGTTCCAACCAAGTGTTCTTTCACCCAAATGTGTTAGATAGATATTGGTTGTTCATATTAAGACATGACCCTAGATCTAAACAAGTTTATGAGAACAATAGTGCTATCATGGCAACTGAGGAAGGCAATGGCAGTGATGGAAACAAAGAGTGATATCTACATGTTTTATCTCATCACTCACATATTGAGATATGTTTTTGTTATTTTTATCAGGAAGGGTCTAATTATATTGTTTATTTTTCATGTTATGACGATGGAAATGGAAAGGTTATTACTGGATGCAATGTTTAATAAACAATTTGAGTTGGTTAAGTACATAAGTGTATAAATAAATTGAGTTGATGGCAATGGAGAGTGATATGTACATGTTTTATTTCATCATTTATAGATTGATATATGATTTTGTTATTGTTATATTTTATTGTCGAATTATATTGTTTATTTTTCGTGTTATGATGGTGGATCTTTGAACTATTCAACTAATATTTATCACCACAATCTTAAATGGTTCCCATAATGCAATGCAAAATTAATATATTCATTGATTATATCACAATAATTGAAGATTAATATATTCATAATCAATTTACTATTGACATTAAATTATCATAGATGTTAACCATTTTAATAACCAACACCATTAATTATTTTCAATCATTTGTAATCGATGTCATCAATATCATTAATATCATCAAATCAAGTTCATATCCCAAGATCATCATCTACATCATATTAGTATCATCGTAATCATCGATATAAAAAAAATATTTAATACTATCAAATCAATATCATCAAAAACAATATTATTGACATTACTAATACCAAGATATAGTTATTATGTTGTCCCTACCATCAATATTGTCAATTCAACATAATATCAATATCAATAACATTGTTATCAAATCCTCAATATCATTAACAAGTCGACATCAATATCATTAACATATTTACAACATTTACATTATTTGAGTTAATACATGTGAGGAGTCAAAATCAAGGTATTTCACAAGGATATGTGAAGATACAAATTTACTTTTATTTGACTCAACTAGACTTTTAGCAAGAAATAACCATATGTATGGACAAGTCACTATAGTGGAGTGTTCCTTCACCAAAAAGTTTTAGAGGGTATAAAATGTGTTCCTTCAACGTGGACTAATGTTATATTATATAATGAAGATCATGATTAATAATAATAAGTTTGGAGTATGCAAATTTTGGTTTTATAGTTGAGAGAAAATGGTGTTCTTTTAATTAAATATTTGTTTTCCTTCCTATTAGAGCTTTGATATTTGTCATTGTAAAGTGAGTTATTGTCAAAAAAAAAACTTGAATGATACATCGATAGGTCATATTTNGGGGGGGGGGGGGGGGGGATATGTAGAAAGAATGCTAAAAAGCTATTAGCAAATATAAGAACATTTTGGACAAGTTCAAATAAAACATGTTTTATTTTGAAAAAATAAAGCACGTGAAACAAATTCTTTGACAACTATTTTACAATAGCATTAATTTGTTAAAGCTCACTATATTCTTCTCATGGTGACAACACGAGCATCCTCAACTTAAAATTTTTTCAAAAAGGTTGTAGTTCCTACAATCACCAAGGGTAACTTTAAAATAGTGCTAATTTATGTTATCAAGTAGATGATAAGTTGCCACTAAATTGAAATTCTATTATGATTCTCTTTTGATGAGTAAATTCTATGGACTTTGGTAGTAACAATTTTATCTTGAGTCTTTGATGTCAATAACTATCCTTAAGCCAATTTTGCAAAACGAAACCATAAAAAACACTTCAAAGAAGATTTCATTTATTTTCTCATTAAACTTGTAAAAAACTTCTTACAAGCTTGAAATGGATTTATGCACAAAATTTTATTTTCAAAAATATAAAAATATAATTAAATGTGATATGCTAGACTTTCATTAATACCAAAATTTTGTTTTTAAAAATATAACAATCTAGTTAAATGTGATATGCTAGACTTTAATTAATGCAAAAGGTTTTTGGATATGAAGTCGTTAAGTAATTTCATTACATCCAAAACTTTTTAGTTGAAAAATAACTTATAATAAAGATATAATAATAAATAAATAACACTCAATTTTAAATTTATAGAAATTAAAAATTAATATAGTATAAATTTATTTTAAATGTGTACTTATTTAAAGTACATAATTTTTCAAATTTCTTAAATTACTTTGTTTTTTATTATAGAAAGTAAAGTTTCTATTTCATGGTAGAAATATGGATTTTTATTTTATTTTATAATTTCATAAATTAAAACTTTAAATTATATATAGTTTTGAGGATTTCCAAATGGGAATGTTAACTTTTTAAAATAATTTGAAATTGTAATTCTTTACTTATTTTTATTGATTTAAAAATAGATTTTCCAAACCAATTTTTTAATCACTAAAGGTGTTGTTGGCATGCTTGGAATTTCAAATGTATGCTCCCTGCCAAATAAAAATTTATGACGGTTTGGTGTTTTAGTGCTTTTCATTTTAAGTTTTTGTCAAATTTATGAGTGCCAAATTTGTTTCCACTAAATTTATCATTATAATTTGTGTACTCTCTAAATTCTAAGAATAACAATATGGATGAAATTTGAATAAGATCAAGATTAATAAACATATTTTGGCATATCGAAAATCTACTTTAAAATAATCTAATATAATAAGAGGAAAATGTTTTTAATGAACTATTTCTAAAACTTTTCAAAATTGTCAAAGTTTAAGATCATTATTTCAATAAATGAATATGTAGCAATGAAACTTAATTTTCAAAATTGTTAATTTTAAATACTTTAAAGATTAGATCACTGTTTTAGTAAATCAATATGCAGGAGCTACACTTATTTTTTCAAGAACATTTTATATGAGAAAGGGATTTACATATTTTAAAGAAATTAAAAATTCATTTCAACAATGATGTAAAACTAAAAACCAAAGACCTTGATTAAAACTAAATAAAATGCATGATGTTTCTAAGGAAAATGATCAAATTTACACTTGAAATTGTACATATGCATGATTGATTTATTTAACTAGAAGAAAATACTTTAAAGATATTTTATTTACAAGCTAATTGTCACAACAAACAAATTTAATTCAATCTATTGTAAAAACAAATCTACCTTCATATAATTTTTACAATCAAAAGTAACGAATGATACCTTATCTACCGGAGTCAATATCTCATTTTACTAGCTCAACTCAAGTAATTTCCGTAAGGATTCAAAAAAAGAAGAGCAAAGTTGAAAATTTGAGAAATGAAGTGAGCTCCATGTTGATGGCTCAGATTCCAAGATAATATGTTATCCTTCAATTCACTTTTTAGAGTGGACCAAATCCATGAATGTGTAGTAAAAAGTAAAAATTGATAGGATCCCCTTTCTTTGGCTGACTAGCACATGCTATATTGGTATGACTGACATAATAGCAGCCCAAGAGACAAATGAGGGAATTATTGATAAATATTAAAAATTATTACGATAGATGTAAAAACCATTAACAACTACACCTTTAGCTAGCTGGCGGCTTCCCGAGCCAAGTTGAAAAAGATAATTAATACATGAATGATCTCAGCTCACCGCCACATTCCAGGCATCATTTTACGAGGCTAAGATCATCCATACCAACCAATCTAATTTAAGAAAAATCATTAATAAAATAATCCCAAAATTACACACTATAGCTTTATCTTTGGAAATGCATAAAATTTACTCTACCGACATGAACTAATACCACCTTCTCAAAAACTATATTGTCCGCCGTCCATGACATAATAATATTAGATGGTAATACTTGAATTTTTGTTATGATGTTTGGTTACACTAATAGAAAATGTCCATTTGTATTTATCATTTGAATAATTAAGTTATATAGAACATTAATAAATGAAGATTTAATTTTCTTATTAAAAATCATTATATATTATTTCGTAATACTCAACATAAAGTTGCAACATATATTATTATATAAGTATAATATTATGACAAATTCTACTACATTATTAAGAAAATTACAATAAAATATTGTATCCATACAAACTATGAGTGAACAATATGAAAACCAAATATTTTATTTATTCATTACATAAACATAATACTATGACAAATTATACAAAAATTATAAACATGGCACTATGAAAAATTATACAACAATAATAAATCATAGAGTTGCCACAACTTCTTCCATTAACAATACAAAATTGAAGAAATAATTAAATTCGATGATATTTCTAATTCAATTATATTATGTAAAGATAAAATTTTAACCTATATTTAGTTACTTCAAACTTTTTTCCACATTTTCAACGGCCATTAATCCAATTAATATTTTCACATTTATGATGACCTAACAACCAGCCATACTTTTAATTTCATTTTCTAACCAATTATATATCAACCTATCTATGAAACCATCTTTCAAATTGTCTAAAATTTTTGGCCAAAATTAAAAACCCATTAACTTTCTTTACAAAGCTCTAAAATACTGACTTGTGTTGTAGTGATAGTAAATATACTATGTTTATGAGTGTTAACTATATATTGTAAGTTATTCTCATATAAAGAATTATTTAATATGAAAAATGTTCCGAAGGATGCTAAAAATTTGAAAACTTTGAAAACTTTCTAATGATTTGAAAACTTGTTACGTTATACAAGAACTTGTTTTATAACATAATTTACAATGTAAATTGTGATGTTTTTGTTGACTAAAATAGGTAGTGATTTAAAGACCCGCGTTTTGAATAGTACACAGTTCTTTTACATAAACATACGATCATCATCATGTTTTTCAACACATAACAAACATAAACATCATGATCATACAATTATAAACATAAACATAAACGTTCCTTGATCATCATTTTCGACACCACATAAACATAAAAATGCCATCATCATGATAATTTTCACCATCTAATAAACACAAAACACATCACCATCAACAGAGAAATAAACATCAACATAAACATGTAAAATGCAATATATATATAATGAACATATATAACATAAAAGTGATGAAACAATAGGAAAAATGTAATATATATCCAGTCCAATAACTGCTATGACATATCCGATCTACCTTCTCCAGAGGCATCATCATTATCTCTCCGACTAGAGCTAGAGGCACTGTCACATCCACCAATAGAGCCAAAGGGTGCATCAATACCTTTTCCAGGTGTCCAGGTGGAAATAAATGAGCTCAGACTAGAGAAGCATGGATAACTCCATCAAGCTGAATCATATGCCCCCCTCTAATCATATCTGTAATAGAGCCGGCTGGAGCACTAGCAAATGGTAGATGGTCAAGCCGATCAATAGAATCAACAGGCCTGCCGAGTAGGAGTAGAGGAGATGATGAAGCATGATCAGGAGGAAGGCTGAATAGGAGTAAAGGAGAGGATGAAGGAGCTGATGGAGATGGAGGAGGAGGACATGGTGGATGAGGAGGTGGATAAGATGTCGAAGGTGGGTGAGGAGGAGGTGGTGTCCAATGATCAATAGGTGCACATGATGTGGATGGGATATCACTAATCGAAGTAACTGATGGAGAAGGAGGTGGACTAGCAAGTTGAGTATCTCCACCCTCATCTGACGATGAACTACCATCAGGGATACCATCTAAAATATCATAAGAACCAACAATATGCTACATCAAGATCCTCAAATCATGAGGAAGCATCCTCCACATCTCTGCACGATGAGGGTCCCTTGTAATGTACCTCATTGGTACAGGTCGAACCCCTTGATCTTCCAACAACGTAGCCAACATATCTATGACGTCTGTTTGTACCTCTCAACTGGCCTACGTTGAAGACTAGGTTTGGATAAATGGGGTGCCTCGGGATGACCTTCATCTAACTCCATATCCTCCTCATCTTGAACCAAAGGAGGCAGCACATCGACATCAAATGTCCCAACATATATAAAATATATAATAAACAATAATAATTAGACAATTTCATTAAACAAGAATTTAATATAACACTTTAAAATATATTTCATTTGTATTAAGGATAAAAATAATAAAATGCAACTAGATTAATTCAAACATAATGCTAAATTTACCTCTATCATCTGCTGGCTCGTCCTTAGTGAATAAGATGTTAATGCACCCTCTCCAATCCAAGCCAACATATGGATATGAAACCATGTCTAATCGAGGCGGGTCCTCACTGCCTAGCATCTTGATCACATCTGTTATGATCCTTGTCAAAAAGTCAAGATTCCCCCTCTTGGGCACCATCTGCCCCCACATGCGCATATGCACACTTGTCATCAACCTAGGAGGGTACTAGTCAAAATATGGCCCGGTGGCTAGAAATATCTAAAAAAAAAACAACTCTGAACCAAAAGGGAAGTTCATTGTCTCTCCAATAGGCACATGCCATCGACTAAGAGCATAACAAATTTGTCGTAAAAAAATAACAGACCAACTAATGCATCTATGCGCCCACACTAAATAATAAACATAATATAATAGAGGGAAGCTAATGCATTTTCCATCACTGGTGATATGCATGATGGTCATCACCAACAAAGAGAGGCACCCAACATACTCTCTACCAAAAGCAACAATGGAAAGATGGCCACCGCTGACCTGAAACTGATCAAGGTCGATGATGTTGGGATTAAAACCACTAATCGATACCAAGTCGAAACACCTGCTTATGATGATCCCAGTGTTTGATAGAATGGGTGAAGCATGTAGTGTTCCCCTTGAGTGATGTCACCTCATATAAATTGAGAAGGAATACAACTATCAAGAGTTGTATTGTTTGTGGAGTAATGGGACAACAATATAAATATCTCTCGCTCTCGCTGGATTTCCACTCTCTTTGAAAGTTATATTGGTCAAGTTGAGCTTCCTGTTGCTACCTAGATTTGCGACGCTCACGTCTCTATTTCACATATAACATCAATTAGTCTCATCAAAATACAGATAAAATCATTATATGAGAATAATATGTATTAAAATAAAGATTTATTTTTTTTGCAAAAATTTGACTAATGGTGCCGTAATATAAATCTAACGCACCATAACTAGTGTGCCTTTATATTTAATGCATAGTAGATGGTGCATTACACTAACATAAGGCACCACTAATATATTTATTTAAATTTATATTTTTATTATCAATCCGGTGCGTTATAATATACACTCACCGATGCTTTTTCAAATTTGTGTCCATGGTGCGCCTATGGAACATCGGAGCAGAGAAAACTGGTGCACTCACTTGCACTATGAGCACCAATGAATTATGATTTTTTATGTTATAATTAATTTTTAATGTGTATGAATCAGTGCTTCCCTAACATGTAAACAGACTCTAACCAGCGCGCTTACTTTATTTTCTTTTTTTTAAAACCAAAACGATTAATTTTTTTATTTTTTATTTATTGATAAAGAATTGTTTGGGCCTTTACCCAATTACATCTGTTCCGATAAAATCAGTTCCTCACATCCAATACATATCTTTTCAAAATTACGGAATGGGATGCATTAAACAAGGACCTTCATTCAGGCTTAGCATTCTTGGAGGAAGAAGGCAACCCTTGTTTTCTTTGTAATCTGCCAGCTTATTCAAATCACGAAGAATGTGGTAAGAGGTGACTGAAACACAATCTATCAAAATGAGATGCAGCCTTTGCATGACCACATTTAGATTGAGGTTATTGAACATTGAATCAGAATTTAGAACTTTTATGATGATTTCAGAGTCTCCAAATATTTGAATGGTATTATGTCCCGCTGCCTTTACAAGTTGACATGCTTTTAGAAGTGCATATAATTATGCTTGGTTATTTGTAATTTGTCCTACTCCCCAACTTATGCTTATTTCTAACTTTCCTCCTGCATAGAAAATCAACCCCCCTACCCCGACTTTTCTCGGATTTCCTTTCGACGCTCCATCAAAAAAGATTGTGAATTTATTCTTCATTTGCCACCATTCTGAAAATTCCTTTTCTGAAAATCTAACCTGCCAAAATGGTTTAATAACCGGCCTGCTCAATCCCAACTAAATTTTGTCCACTTGTAAAAAACCAAGCCATTTATGCTTAGCTTCTAATTTATTTTCGTAAATTTGAGAGTTTCCCACTGCTTCCAAAAGAAATGTCTCATCTTTTGATATTACAATTTCTGGTTTCGAGACTTTGTTGTTAAAAATCAAATCATTTCTAGCCAACCAAATTTTCCACCAAATAAATTTTGGAATGGCTTGCCATATTTTCCTCCATTCATGACTGGTTGGGAGAGCACCAGGATACCTTATCTACCAGTTTTTAAAAATAATGACAGGTTCATAATTTAAAGCAGCACTAGAATAAGGCAACCCACGTAAGAAATGTGTCCAAACTTTCTGAGCAAAAACACATTCAACAAAAATATGGGATGAAGTTTTGGTAGCTTGAAGACAGAAACAACATCTATATGGTCCTAAGAAACCTCTTTTTAACAAGTTTTCTATGGTTAAAATTTTTTGGTGCATAAGATTCCAAGTTAAAAAAATTACTTTTGGAATGCTAGGAAAATTCCAAACCAACTTCCAAAATGTTGCTTTGAGAGAAGCAGATGAGGGCAATGATTTGATCTGCGTTGAATTCTATAGACTCTTAAAGGCATTAGCAGCAGAATAAAAACCAGAAGAGCCCCTACCGCACATGTACTTACAAGATAAGTGAACAAGATCCATTCCAGTCAATTTTTCCAACAACGATTTCTCTTGTGCCTGTAAAACAGGGTGATCATGATCTAGCAGATTGGGGAGGGACCACGCATCACAATTTCGTTTTTTATCCCAAGAAATTATATAAGATAGTCTGGCGAGTCCTTTATTTACCAACCAGATCTTAATCTCATTAATAGATATATCAAAATTTAGAGGATCGTTTCCTGGAATTTTATCATTCCACAAAAAATCCATCTGCCATTACTTGGAATTCGATAAAGTTGACGAGTAAAAAATTCAAGACATTTTCTGCATAAATTCCAAGTAATGGAACCTTTAGGATTATTTTCCATTTGAAGATTTCTTAGAATTCCTCCATGAAGATATTTTTTCCATAAAATTTGTCTCATCGGATGCTTTTTATTTGAGAATAGTTGCCATAGCAATTTTCCTCCCATAGCTAGATTAGACAATCCCGGGTCTTTGATTTGCAATCCTCCTTCAAGAATAGGTCTTTTTACAGTTTCCCATTTAACTAGATGCATACGATTCTGATTTATTTTTCCACCTCTCCAAAGGAAGTCTCTGATCAGTTTGGATATTTGATCCATAATCGCTTTTGGCGCCAGGAGGAGAGATGATTAGAAAATAGGAAGAGCTGAGAGAGCTAACTTGATCAATATAAGCTTCCATGTCTTCGTAAGCCAATGGACACCACATGAGACAATCTTTGCTTTTATCTTGCTAATGATTTCCATCCAGAGAGAGGGGCTATTTTGTCCCAAGGTTAATGGAAGACCCAAATATTTAACCTTGTCCCAAGAAGCATATCCTTCAAAACCCAAAATATGGGAAATATTTGCAACTTTTGATTGATCTACATTCCATCCGAACACGACACTCTTACTTTTGTTAATAAGGGCCCCTGAGATAATACAAAATTGATGCATAATTTATGAAAAATCTCTTGTCATTTTTAATGAAGCCCCTCCCAAAATCAAAGTATCATCCACAAAGAGGGCATGGTTAATAGCTTCAACTCCAACCGCTGAAGTTATGCTCAAAATGATCCCATCATTTTTTCCTATCGTTAAATTTCTACTTAAAGAATCAACCATAAGAATATACAAAAACGACGAGAGAGGACAACCATGACGAAGACCCTTTGTAGCTTGAAATAAATTTGTTGGTTTTCCATTTACTAGTGGTGCTATCCAAGGTTTATCAATGCAAGATTTTATAAAATTTATAAAGGCATGACTAAATCCAAAAGAATGGAGAACTGAATAAACAAAGGAAATATTTACCTTGTCAAATTCATTTTCCATGTCGAGTTTGATTAGCATGCCCTTATCCTTCCGATGAAAGCTGGAATGCATAGCTACCTGAACTTGGATTACATTATCCAGAATATGTCTCCCTTTTACAAACCCACCTTGAAAAGGAGAAATCAATTTCCCAAGCAGAGGTTTAAGTTTGTTAGCTAAGAGTTTAGAGAAGATTTTATAAGAAGCATTATAGAGTGAAATAGGTTTGAATTGATCAAAAGAAGAAGGATTAGCTTCTTTAGGAATTAATGCAAGAAATGTGGAGTTTGTGCAACCACCCACTTTGGATTTTAATTGGAATGATTTGATCATCCGGAGTAAATCTTTCCTGATTACTATCCACCAAACTCGATAAAAATGAAAGGAAAACCTGTCAGGCCCTGGGGCTTTATCCGACTCCATTGACCAAATAACATCAATAATTTATTGCTTTGAAAAAGGATTCATTAGCTCATCATTCTCTTCCTCACTCACCATACAAGGAATGTTGGACAAAAATCCAAAGGTTAAATCTGAATAAGAGGAGCCACCTTCCCTATATAGGTTCCGAAAATGAACTTCAACCACTTGTTTAATTTGAGAAATTCCTTTAAAAGTTTCACCAGACAGAGAAGAGATTTCTGAAATATGATTTTGGAAAAGTCTGACTCTATATTGCTTGTGGAAAAAGAGGTATTCCGATCTCCGACTTTCAGCAAAGTACTACGTGACTTGAGTCTCAAATATTCTCAGCTTTCCTAAAATCTCGAAAAGAATTAAACTGAGAATTTTTTTTTCCAACAAGGAAGGTGTAATTTCAGAGTCTTGCATTTCCATTTGGATCTTCTCTAATTTTTCCAGGGCATCTTTCCTTTCACTGATTTGGTTTTTTCTGAGTGAGTTCAGCCCAAACCTTTAACGCAGATTTGGTATTTTTGAGCTTCCTCTCCCATACAAATTTCAACAATCCAACAACTGGAAGGTCCCATGCCATGGTTACAGTGCTCATAAAACCATCTCGGTCTTTCCTCAATGGACTAAATCGAAAGGGGATGGGGCCTATGTCCTCTTCATCTTCGATATGCAACATTATTAGCTTGTGATCTGAAGTAATCTTAGGCAGGATACTAGAGGATTTTTTTTCCCCATCATTAGAGAACTCTGAACCAGAAATCGATCCAATCTGGCAGAGATGTTTGCTGCTCCAGTTATGTTATTAGTCCATGTATATATTCCTATTTTTGTCTTAAAATCAATCATTTCCCAATATAGAATGATATTTTCCACCGTATTAAGCATGGGATCTCTCCCACATACACCTTTTTTCTCTTTAGCGTCCAATGTGATATTTAAATCACCAGCCACGATTATATTGGAGAAAGAGTTAGCAGCAAGAAAGGATGCTAGAGAATTCCAACAGTCTCTTTTTTCTTGGAAGTTGACAGGCATGTAAAGATTAAAAAGAGCGATTGAATTCTTACTTTGAGTGTACCAATGTTTTGATAAAATCCAATGCTAGGTTATATGAGAATGTTCCAAAGAGAAATATTTTTTGTCCACAAGGTTGCTATTCCACCAGCGGTACCTCTAGCACTCACATCATTCCGTACATTCATTTTCGATTTCTTATTGCTTATGGATAGAAGGCTATCTTCATCAATTTTTGTCTCTTGGAGCAGAAGAACATCTGGTGAAGCCATCCTTATGAGATCATTAACAACTTCCACTTTCGATGAATTTCCAAGCCCTCTACAATTCCAAGAGACGATGTTCATTATTTGATGGAATGGAGAGGCCTCCTTTTGAAGGTCTAGCCCTGGTGTTCCTGGAAATTGACATCTCGATTGTTGGTTGACTTCGTTGCATCTTTATACATTCTGCTTCTTCCTCCCAGAATTTCTTAAGATATTTGTGTCCTTTTTTTGAGGACCTCTCAATAGAATCTTCATCAGATGAACCTCAATTATCCATGGGTTTCTTTTTTTTTCCATTCCTGCATATGTGGGTGAGTCTTGATCAGTTGGGGAACCCTGATTTGACTAAGCTAATTCCTTATTTTCTTCTCGAGTCTGATCTTGATATTGAGGAACTTCTTCCTTTTCAAGTATTGAAGGCACTTGTTCTTCAGGAATACTTAGAACTTCGAAGTTGTTTTGTGTTGTTATTTCCTTCATTGCTACTTCATTTTCCTTCTGTCTTTGTCCAGTGGGAATACTACCCAACCCAATTTCTGCTTTTTTTCCTTTAGAAGTATTTCCCTAATTTGCTGCACCAATTTTTTGGACTTGTGTCCATTGTTCTCCCTTATCTTTAGCAGCTTCTTCATCAATTTTCATCTTGCATGATCTGGAAAAGTGCCCATATCCATGACAATGTCTTCACTTAAAAGGAAATTGCTCATAATCAAGCTCTTACACATGAGACCAATCAACTACTGCCAGCTTAATCGCTTCAGAAATCCCTACCTCTAGATCCACTTCAACACATATTCAAGCACAAGTATATTGTTCTTTTCTTTCATCCCTATCAATGTACTTCCCCAAAGCGTTTCCGATAGCTTCAAGAGACTCTGAATTACAACAATGAAGAGGAAGATGTGGCAGCCTAACCCATACATGAACAACAGAAGGGACATATTGATTTGGATCAAAGTCCGTAGTCCACTTATTCAGATAAATCCCTTGAGGCCCCATGAAATATGGTATGTTTCAAAAAATTAAATCTCTATATTCTAAATTTTCAAAAAGAAAAACATAGTATCGTTTACCTATTAGGTTTCTTCGAATACCTTTTGAGATAAGGGGTTTCCAATTTCTTTGAATCCACCCGTCAATAGCCTTTGGAGATGGCCAAAGACTAGTAAACTGGCCAATAAGATCTCAGTCTGCAATGTTCATGGCTGTATGATATGGTTGTTCCGCAGGAAGATCCACAGAGGGAATATTGTCAAGTTTCTTGACAAAAGTATGCTGGTTCTGGGAGGGATTCCTTTTGCCACTTGCTGCAACCAGTTTCCTGAAGGCAGTGAGTTTAGGAGGAGGGGAGGATCCCCCTCCCACAACCATGGCAGAAACTCACAAAGTTATATGCCTTCAGAGGAACAGAAAAATTAATTCAAGAAACTCTCAAACTTAGAAGAAATCCAAGGTATCAGAAATTCCTCCACCAGACTCAGCTGATTCAACAAAAATATGCTCCAAAAAAGCTAGGATCAGTCAGAGCACAAGCTGGGCGAGCACACCAGACCTGTAACAACCTCCACAGAGACCAATAGGATCAAAACGCTGCTCCAAGAACACATCTAATCAAGGTCAAAACACAACAAAGGTTCATTTTCAAAACAAAGACACCATTGCATCCATACGATCCTTAGAGTGCACGCCAAAACCTGCAAACATAGCCCAAGCTGGGCAAGAAACATAAGCCACCAAGCCTGAAATTTGAATCTTCTTGGAGCGATTTTTTTCTTCACCGTCACAAAACTATACAATTCTTGGTGTGCTTACTTTATTTTCAAGCACCATAATTTATTTAATTTTATAATTGATAAGGAACATGTCAATGATGTGCCTACACCACGTCAAAGCACCTAATATCGATGCATTGACTTGAAATAGAAGCACCGTTGAATTACATTTTTTTAGTTCTACGATAATTTAAAATTCTTGTCATTGGTGTGTTTATATCATGTAAACGCACTGTTTAAAGTGTGTGGATGTGATGTAAAAACACCGAGGTTTATTTAATTTATGTTTGATGGGGAATGTGTTCACGGTGCTTCTATCGAATGCCATAGCACAAAAAACCGATGCATCGACATGCACTAGACACAATGTATAAGTTAGTTTTTCAAGATTTCTTAGTAATATTTTTGGTGTGTTCGATACGTGTAAGGGCACCATATCGTCAGGGAGCTTATGTGCAATGAACACACTAATTATTATTTTCCAATTTTTTTAAATACAATTTATGTTATGGCAGTGCGCTATGAAAGCATATCGCATAGATATTGTGGTGCATTCGAGCCATTCGTCTCACCCCGTAAGTGTTCCACCCAGTAACAATTTATAGAGTGCATCGATGTTTGATGCGAGCCAAACGACTTAAACACACTGCGCAATTTTTTAAAATTTTTGATAAAAAAAATGGAAAATTATGGTTTCATTTAAAAAAAATTCGGTAAAAATTTAAATTAACAAGTAAGAATTAATTTACATGACAAACCACACATTGGGGAGGCATCCTAGCTATGTATGGAGAATTTGAATTTTTTTCCATTGTTTGGAAAAATTCAAACTGAAATCAACATCCAATAAGAATGAGAAATGTGTTAGTAGCAGGCAGAATGAACACAAATGGCAGGGCAATTAGGGAGGTTATGAACGACACTGGTATAGTTGGATCATACACACCGTGGAGGGGTAAAAATGAATTTGACGACACTGTAATTATTTTTTATAAAACCTTGTCTCAGTGCACCTGCCAGTTGAGCCCATCGGTGCGATGGATTTACACTGCACCGCTTGTAGGTTTTAAAATCAAATTTAACATTTAACATTTTTATTTTTTTAAGTAATATAAGTCGATGCGTTAGGTAATACGACATGCACCAGGGTGTTTATGAATAATTAATGACCCGCGTTTAGGTTTTTAAATATAATAAAACATTTTTTTTTAATAAAATAACCCTGTGCGCTTATTCATATTGGACGCACTGGGACATGGGTTATTGTGTAATGAACTGGTTCGACGTTTTTAAGGTAACACAATAAATTTAATTTTTTTTATTAAAGTTCATTCTATGAAACATAACACATCGAGGAGTTAGTTTTCTAAAAATGCACAATGAGTGTAATATTTAATAAAATATAAAATGGTATGTTCTTTGGAACACATCGCATCGGTGTGTTACATTTCCAAAAACGCATTGAGATGGTTTTAGAAAATTGCTGCACATCTCACATAAATTATTATTTTTTTAATTCATTTTGTTCTTGGTGCGATGTGGTTTTTTTGGTGGTTTTGGTGCGTTTGGGTTGGATATGCACAAGGGTGTTTTAGTTAGAAACAAACTAAAGAAAAAAAAATCTGCTACAACCTCCATTCACATGCATCCGCTACTGACCTCCACTATAAACATATATTTGAGCTCAATTGAGAGGAGCATCTGCTATACCGTCCACTATAGGGACTTTTCCTTGTGGTGTGCTTAGGTCGATTTGGTTTGTTCATGTAGTAACCTGCCCCATTAAAACATGATCATGTACAGTTGAAAAGATGGTCCATATCTAATGATCTTTCAAGCCTACATTGATATCAATTGTTAGATCATTTTTTACCTCTCCACTAGAGATGGGAACCAACATATTGGCACTGAACTTTCTGAGAGTTAATAGAACTGCGATTTTCAACAGTTAGAGATTACACTCAAATTTTCCACTGACTAATTCTACCATTCTTGCTAATAGACCACAAGTTCCAATCCATGGGTGTTGTCAAAAAACCATCTGATAAATAAATCCATGGATTTCTTGCAAGTATTCTGCCAAACAATCAATATGCAAACTATGATTTTTCACCCATATTACACATAACCAATTGAATCCTTGAAATTTTTCTTTATTGTTGTCCTCCATATCCATCCTAATAATTAATTCATTCATTCAATGTTTTGGTTAGTGTCATGAAGTAAACAATGGGAGGATTCAACACCATTTTCCCCAAAATTTCTCTGCATGCAAATTTTATTAACCACAACATGTACAAACTTGAATTTTCCTATAAAATTCAAATTCCTCCAATCCAGCCACTAGAGCTTCAACTAAAAGCTTTGACTTTTGACTATAAGCACAAATTTAAACCCATAAGCCTTAGTGTTGCAACCATGAGATCTAAAAATTCCTTATGTGCATATAAATTATGGCCCATGCAGTCCTAGTGTTGCAACTTTGAGCTCAGATACCATATTGTCACGTTCCCATGCATCTATCTGACCAGGGAATGGGGTAGTTAGGAATTTTTACCATATGCAATTCTCATTTGACACCTCTCGATAACATACCGAGCTACATGTACATGGTTTCACATATAATTTTTTTCCCCAACATGGCCATAAATTAAACAAATGCATGCATAGGTGCATAAATATAAAAAACAAATATTACATTGCACATTTGTAAATAAAAAGAGTAATTATCTTTTAACTAAAAAGGGATTAAGCAATTGGTTGTGTAAGGGCCATGTTACACCTAATATTAGGTATCAACCATTGATACCGCCCCCGAGCTGGGATATGAGTCCACCAGGGTGAAGGAAACACCTATGGGGTACACTCTCTCCTCAGCCCAACCCATTTTTTGTCATGCTTATCCAACCTACATCTAAAAACTAAAAAGTATTACTCAACAATCATAGGCATGACACTCTCTTCAGCTTCTCCACACAACATAAGGAAGGTATTTTCCTTCACTGCTCTACATTTCCCTCTAGAAATCCAACCATTGCAATGCTTATTTATGTGTGTAGTGAGAATCCAATATATTGTATGCATTTAAAGAATTCTACGTAGAATCAAAACCATGGATTCTCAAGCATATAATGAGCAACAATTGACAATATGTAAAGGGTTTCTATCTTGCCTGGACTCTAGGCTCACTTACAACCATCATCTTCACTCTAATCTCTATGCTACATGCATCTCATTCAACCATGCCATCCATGGCACCCTCTTAACCCACTTCCCCACACGAGACAATGAAAGAGTTTCCCTTAACTAGTCTGCAGTTCCCTCAGGAAATTCAACTCTTATATTGCTTACCAATGTATGCAATGTTGAGACACCAAAATACTGTATTTCCACATCCTTTATCCTTTGACATTTAATCCTTTTCCACTTTACCATAACCTTTTTTTATTCCATTTTGATATTTATGTGAGATTAGGCTCGGTATTTTCCAATGCATTTATTTTAGTATTCTAGGCGAGTTTAAGATCAAGTGTTATAAAATTAACATGCTTTCACTTATCTTTGACAATTGGGTTAGTTTGGTGATGATTATCGGTACATTTAGAACTTCCAATAATGCAATCCTTTATCATCTAGCTCCCAAGTTCATTTTTTCTCTTCAACCCTTGAAGATTTGATGAGGGTTTGGGATGATCACTCAAGTATTTTGGATAGAGACGAATCATTGAGTCTTGTATAAGATTTGTTATCAAATATCTTAGAGATTTTTGGAGATATTTTATCTTGTTAGTTTTTAGCAAATAGTTGTAATCACGGTTTCAAAGAAAACTGCTAATTTGTGGATCTAAATTTATGGTTTATTATCGTAGTTTTAAGGAAAATTTAGTTATAAATAAGAGTGCCTTATCCATTCCAAAGGGACGACTCTTATAACAATAATCAAATTCATGATGGAATAAATCATATTTTGTGAGAACTTGTTTCATTACAGGTTGTAGTTTTATAATTTATGTAGTTTGCGATTAGATTAATTTAATTATGTTGTAGATTTGCATCAAGACTATATTCTAGAGAGTATAGGCCTAATCGAGAAGGATGGAGAGTCGATTAGTGTAGATTATATTTTATTTATTTTCCACAAAAGTCTTATTTTCAATTATGCAATTGTGTTATTTTCAATTTTGCAAGTGTGTTTCCTTTTGTCAAAGCTTGCTAACAACATGAACAATTGTTTAGGGAAATCATACAAGGAAAAAAACTTGTGATAATAGGGTCCCTATTCAATAAAATGATCGGTTCCAAGTACATGATAATTATCGGGAATGATAGGGATTGCTTTTGATTTATGAAGTATGGTGTGTCTCATTTTCACAGTTGATTTCATTTATCTTTTTCTAATATCCATTCATTGATTTAAATTCTAAAATATAGCAAATTAATTATAGTTGTATAATATTGATATCTTGAAGATGGAATACTTAACGACAACCTGATTTACAACACATATGGATAGGGCAAGGTATAAGTCAATGATGGATTTGTCCTTTGCTTCGTTTATTTCATGTAGCGATCTCACAAGTTTAAGCATAAGTAGAATATGCATTTTAAGTAGATCATACTATAAATGATCTAATTATGCATATATTGTGCCTGGAATTTCATAAGGTTACGAACTCCAGATTTATAATTAAATGTAATAGGGTTTAGGAATATAAATTGATTGACATGTAGTAGGAGTCAAATATGTTGTATGCTCTTAGAGGGTTTCCTGTAATTTAATTCATGGTGCTAGTTTTCTAATTATTATTTCCCAATATGTTCTTTGGCATGGCAATGGTTAGATCAACATGAAGGCTCTAGGCAGTATATCCATAATGCATCCCCCCGCCATGCATGTGCATAGTCACTATTTTACATAAATACCCAAACCATGGAAAATGAGGGATACTATTACACCTAAACATTGTCCTTATGCTCAATCCCCTGAAGTTTCCTGGACAAGCCATCTTTTGGAGGAGCTTTTTGCTCATTCCTATGAGGCCCAATTCCTTTTTCCTTCTGACATAGAGCATCAGCCTACCTCGACATTGTTTTCCTAGTGATAAGGTGCGTCGGTGACACTTGTTTCCTGAGGACACGAAGCGCCAATGCCTCTTGCTAGTGCACAAGGAGCATAAGGAATGTCAAAAGGGAAAAAGAGAAGATTTCGAGAACCTTCTAAATTAAAGTCCTCCCAAGGCTTATCCCATCTGCTTAGAGTAGGTGGCATGCATACCCGTAGCCTCTAGGGATGATCCCTCACCTTCCTCCCTAAGAATATCAACCCCTTTGGGTCCTCTTTGGCCCATATATACAAGTTTCATGGAGAATGATACAAGAGGAAAAGAGAGCACCTTTATGCTGGTAAAATCATTGTTGGTATATGAGGCAAACAGTGTGGTTGTGAGTAATATTTGTAGAGATTTTGGTTGTGAGTCAAGGACATTGTGAGAAAAAAGCTTCGACATCAAGGATTTGGTTGTAGTTTTATTATTTTATTCTTTTAATACAAATGTGTTCCCATTTCCCAGGAATTATTTGTGTTAATCCTAGTTATTCATTACTTCTCTTGAATTATCTTGTTTCTTTCATTATTGTATCTTGTTCCTTACATTCTCTAGCAAGTACAACTGATCGTAAGAGAATCCCAAGGCAAGGATCACCTTCTCAGTGAGGTAAGAAAGCTTGACATTTGAGTAGTTTAATAGTATAGGGAGAGGATGCATTGTTTTGAGCCTTTTGTTCTTGATCTTCCCCATGTAGACTAGGGAAACAATCTTTGTCCGCATTGATTGAGAATTTCCAGTAACAAAATTGATGACCATACTGGGGATAACTTCTATGATTTTTTACTTTGCTTTTGATTACAATATCTCAAAGTTTTTTCTCTTCCTCATTTGAATATTTAAGGTGTGAAATTCATTTTAATACAATTCCATCTGCCTTCTCAGCTTAGTGTTTACACTCAGCAAATTCCAGTTTAACTTGTAATTTCTTATGTTAAATGTTATTTACTCTTTTTGGTTCTCTAGATCCACCGACTCACCTGGGTTTCTTTGACATAGTGTTGAGATATCCCTGACGCCTTTTTTTCTATTGTCACAGTGCACTGTCGATGCCTTATTCCCATTGTCAAGAAGCACCACTGACGCTGTCTGCAAGAGAGAAAATAGCATTGACTAATAGACAACACCTTGGTTCTACCTTGTAGAGTGCGCCGAGGTAGGCCATATCCAACTCTATAGTTTCCTTTTGAATTTTTTTGCTTATGTTTGGGTTTTTTCAATTTGCTGCTTTGCTTATTTGACAGGTCTGATAGTGTGTACTTAGCCTGAATGTATTTTTTGAGTTAAAATATTGAAAAGTTATCTTCGTAGAGACTCTAAAACTGAGGGATTTTGTGCTTGGAAGTTTTGGTCTTGGGTTTATGGTTTGCATTTAGATATCTTAAGGCTCTTTCTAGATCCATAAAAAGGAAAATGTTGTGGTTTCTTGCACTTTTTTATAGAGATTTATGTTCTTTGCATCCCCTTTTCCAAAAAGTATATCATAAAACAAAAGAAAAAGTTAGATCAGTTACTTTTGATTTGATTAGGTGTTTCGAATCTGATTGATCATATAGAGTAGTAGTTTTTCTTTTGAGTTTTGATTAAGAAAAACATAGACATTAAGGAATTAAGAAACTTTTCTTTTTTATGTTAGAAATCTCTTTATGTTTAACATTGAAAGGTTTTGCGTGTCATAAAGTTTTTTCAAAGATTCAAGAATGAGTTGTTAAAATCACATGGTGTTTTCATTCATCTCTTGAAAATTAAAGATTTCTCCTTTGCTCTAATTAGGATTCATCGAAAAGAGAATTGCATTGCATTTAGATAATTTAATCTTGCAATTGTTTCACACTCCATAAACATTCACTAAACATCAAGATAAAATTGAGCGGTAGCTTAGGTTAAAATTCTTAATAATTTGAGTGATAGGTTAGATATGTGTTCCAGGGACTATGCGGTTCTTCCACTTACCTATAGGTACATCGAACAAATTTTCACATACCCTCAAGGTATATAGAAAAGTTCTTTATGTACTCGATAGTATATCGGAAGGTCCCTTTCTAATGATTGTGCATTAGACAACATTAACATGGATTTGAGCTCCCACGTACCTTGTCTATATCGAGAGACACTTCTAGGAACCTATACCAACCGAGAAAACACTTTTAGCCATCTTGTTGAAGCAATACACCGAGAACAACACTTGGGGAGCTACTACACACGTGCCGTCCAAGTAGTCAAGTATTCAGGAAAGGGTACGGTCCCAATCCTCCTTGTCACATTTTACCATTGGACCCTGCAGTACATCGTGAGTTGCGATAGCTTGACAATTCTAGTGAGGATCCTAATTTTCATCCCCTCACATCACTTAAGTTTACTTGTGACCTTAGCTTGCGTAGGATTGTTTGTGTGTGATATTTTGGACTAGAATACCTTTAGATTAAAATATTTTAGCCAACATTATGGCTAAACAACCTGTGAAGAGATCTTGTAGGTTGCATGTTTTACCACCTAGATTTCCTCCTACTACATAAGTGTAATACCCCAGATGTTAAGCCCCAGATTTGTGATCCTTCATGTGACTTATGTTCTCTTGCATTATGGATTTATGATATTTTATATGATTGCGGAATTTTTCTCCTTTTCATGATTAAATTATTTAAGGACTTATTATTAATGTTTGATAACATGACTTTGTACTTTAGCACTATTATTAATGTTAATGTTATTACTAGAATCTCTGCTATCTTTGAATGATGTTAATGATTGATTAAATAAACAACTAGTTTAGTAGAGGAAACTAAATGAGTATGGGGGACCAGGGATTCCACAAACTTAGGGGGAATGGGCAAATCCCTAGCACCTTATAACTTATTGTTGACTTAACTTTGTCCATCCCAATTCATATTTGCACCTTGGTGCGATTAATAATGTTCGTCACCTTAATAATGTTTGCACCTTGTACAAGGAATCCTATTCTCAATAATTATGGACTATGGATATAGTTTTGCATATTGTGCACACCTTAGTGGGCCCCTCTTGCTCAGGGAAACTTCCTTTGGAAAATATTCCCTCACATTTATGAGCCCTTTTCCTAGTTGTTGTTCAGGATTAAACACCCTTGTAACCTAGGGTCTGGGGTTACAAACTTACTACTAACCTTGTAGACAATTAGCTTTAATAGAGTACAGAAAGGAAATAGGAAGAAATACTTGACTCACTCGCTTACTGATGGTTGATCCAAGCTTGATCTTCTTCCACTCTGCTTCTCTCCAAAGCTTATAGGGATGCACCTCCTTCACCTACAAAGAGCAAATTCTCCAAGTACAATCTTATACATGTATATATGAGAGGTTAGACAAACAATATATCTAGTGCATAATCGAATTTATTCATCAACCATGATACATGAAAGAGACTCAACATAATGTTGGAAGAAGAATTCTCTTTATTAACAATCAATGAATGAGATAAGAGTACAACCCAGCTTTTGAGACAAGGACTCCTCTGCAACCAAAGGACTCTGAGTTCTGCTGCTCCAAGACTTCTGAAGATATACCACCAGCATAACTTTGCTCTCCAAACTTTTTTCATTAATGCCCTCCCCAAGGCCTCTATTTATACTTTGGGAAATAGAGTGGTTTCAAAGGTTGAGGAGGTTGAAACAGTTGGGATAGTTAATGATTAGAGCCGAAATAATCTCCATTAATCGTGATTTATATTTTTTAATGTCGAATCAAGATGTACGCGACTATTGATATAGGAAACCCGCGTATGACACACGAGTTGCTTAAAGGAAACCCACATACGCTGATGTACGCGGGCTGCAATGTAGATAGTCGCGTACAATATGCGAGTTGTTAATGGAAATAGTCACGTACGTACACGAATTGCAATGAGGATAGTCACGTACGCCATTCAACACTTAGAAAAATAATATGGCAAGCTGGTTCAAGGGTAAATGCATCTCATGTCATGCCCATCTATAGTGTTTTGGCAAACTTCAATCCTAAGATGTCCTTTGTGTACCAACATAAGGAATGTTGACACTCAGACAGAGAAGTTCCATTTGGGTTGATAACAGATGCCCCCTAATGTGTGAGGTCAGAGGGAAACGATGGCCGAAATACATTATAATCATTATCTTGGAGAACTCAGAAGTCCAATGGAGCAGAGGTAGTACCTGAAACAAATACATAATAATGTCATATACAAAGTCATATCTGAGGATGCTATGTTCAATATACTGGAGCACTAGCTCCTTTACAATATTTGAGTACATCATACAGTACGGGTACAAGACCACATATATTACAAAGGTGGATCGAATCCACAATATATGATAATGACGAGTCTTCAAAGATATGGAAGTTGTGTAAGTGACCACAACATAATATTGCGCAACTTAGTCCATAGATATGAAACTAAGGTCTTCGTAAAAAATCCCAAAGAACCAGTACAATCCAAACCATGTGAATAGATGTTATTGAAGTCGAACATGGATAGGATTCAACAGATTGTCAACCAATAGGTGATAATCGACAAATGAAGCAAAGGAATTCACAAAAATGAAAGTGAATCCTAAGGTACGATCGTCAAAACTCTAGGTCTTTGTCGTCAGGAAGTTCTGATGCGGAACCATACTGTGATGAGGAAGGCAATAGATCCTCTAACGGATCACAAGAGTGACTAGGAACTGGGTAAAGGAAAGGAGACACAAGTAATAACAGATAAGACAATGATGGAATCAGGATATAGATTAGATACAGGGTTAAGTCCTTGAACAGTGAGCATGACATAGAGATGACCCAAGGCAACTTTTAACTTTACAGATAGTACAACTAGACTTATCTGTCATGTAGGAGACATGATCAGATTCCCCAGGTGAAACTGACAAGAGGAGGAGTAAAAAACTCGAAGTAATAGCTGAACTGAAAGCGAACACTGAGACATGAGTATTAGAAAAGACAAAGAGTGTTATGTTCAAAGAATATATGCTGCCACTGATTGAGAACCAAAATAAAACTTCTTCCTTATATTCCCTGTTAAATTTTAATGAGTCTAGGAAAGTCAACTCAAGTCTCTCTTCATTTTTTAATAAGCTTGAAGAGAAAAGGGAATAATGCTTGTTAGTGTCACTGATTCGTGGATTTTATGAGCCCGAACTAGTACATGCTCACTTGGTGTTTTCATGTTTAGAGAGTCTGAAAACTCCGAAGAAGACTCCAAGGGGGTCCTTTTTCATCCAATTTAGTCTCCCAAGGCCGAAAAAGTATAAAACATACCACATAAGAACTCTCTTAACTTCTGTAGAAGAAAAGGTGAACCTTTTTTGTACTTAGTCAGGGAGGTCCGAAAAAGGTTAAATTACCACCTACCCAATGCTCCTTCGAGAGCAACATATAGCTTGAGTTTTACAAGTGTGAAGGAAAGCAAGATCACTCGGAACTATCCATTTGAGTATGAGAAATGGGGCTTACAACAATAAACTCTATGATTTGTTCTTGGTGTTTAACGAGCATGACAAAGACATAAAGTACACTCAGAATCTTTTTCATGTTTAGGCCCAGAGCACGAAAAAGAGAAAACTAAGCTCATACCGGGTGTTACTTTTCCATAAATTTAGTCCCTTAGGTCCGGAAAAGTGATAAACCTGTACTTGAGAATACTCTTCTCAATTCCGTAGAAAAGAGAGTGACCCTTTCTCGTATTATTCCACATGGTTCAAGAAAGAGATAACCTACCACCAATGTGGATGCCTGTTCACATATTCTTAATGAGCTTGAACAGACAAGTTTACTCGGCAGTCAAGTCTATTTTGAGGAGTTAGACCTGGGCCTAAAGAAACTCCATAAGGGCGGGGAGTCCTATAAAGGGATAGCTTGTAAAATGAGACCAAAATGAGGCTCAATTTGGCATGAAAAATAGCTAAGAAGACTCCCTTGAACCTATGACAATTGCAGCATGAGTATCGAAAAATGATAAATAGGCTCTAAATGAGGATACTCATGGGAGTGAAGTCCTATCCACGGAAGAACAATGGTATAAACAAGGAACTAGTGGTTAAAGATACCATAGTCCGTGGTCGAAGTATTAATGCTATGATTAAGATGGATTAGGTATAAATGAAAAATGCATGTGAATGACCAAAAAACCATCCTATATGAGCAAAAAAACAACTTAAAACGACCATAAACCTGTCACATAGAAGAAAAAATATGGCATTAGTATAAAATTATGAACTATAGGGAAAAAACCCACTTTGAAAATATTTTTTCTATAAATAGTTCAAAATATGAATAAAAAACTCACCATTTGATTTTTAACCATAAAAAGACAAGTTTTACTTCTACCTTTGATTGCTTGGTGTGGACGATTCGGTGGACCATTCCCAAAACCACAAGTGTTAGGTAAAACTACACTCCATGCTCTTTCATTTGATCCAAACAATTTTCAATTTTGAGCCGAAATTCATGTTTTCAAGCGCCCTCAAAGAATGAATGCTGTGTACGTGGGTATGGTATGTTAATAGTCACATACATGCATTCTGTACGTGGGTTTCCCGAAGGAAAGTCGTGTACAGTATGCGACTTGCCCAAAAGACAGTCGCGTACACTGCGCGAGGTAGAAAAAGAATATATAGGGTCAAAAATTCAATTTTTTATATGAATCTAATGGTTTGAAATTGCTTGGTTATTAGATTGAAAGATGGTGCTTGAGTGGAGGGAGAGGGAACATGAAGACATGGACCAAGAATCTCTACAAGATGCCCCCGCGGTGAATGTTTTACGTAAGAGTGGGTTATTGAAATTTTTATGCGCCTCACCTATGCGGTCAAATGTCCGCCTCTTAGAGTTTTTGATAAACTATTGGGATCATGATCTTGGCATGTTTGACCTTCAAGGTGAGTTTCTAGAGGTTACATCGGAAGATGTCTATTTAATTTCCGGTTTATCACGACGGGGAGCTCCAGTGAACTTGGAAGGTACCGGTAGAGGCGGAGACCTCCTAAGTGTACAGAACTATATAGACATATACTGTGAGCCAGGTACTCAAAAGAGGGGTAGCTCCATCCATATTGTTCACATTCGTAACTTTCCTTTACAGGTATTGGCGAGCACTATAGTGAGGGTTGCAGGTTCACCATTACTTCACCTTGCAACTCGGAACCAAATGAGACTAGCAGTGGACTGTATGCAGGGAGCCCTATATGACTGGTGTTTGGGAGTGATCTCGATAATGAGGAAATAGATCTTTGACTGCAAAAGAGGCATGCGAAAGAATTTGGTTACTCCAGCATGTTAGTAGCCTTTTTCTTTGAGAGAGTGCCGAGTTTGAGTCCTGCAGTACCATTGCCAGTTCGTTCTCCTCGTCAGCCTAGGCTGAGTAGGTGGGGGGAGATATTCCTTCGCCAGGGAGGTGGTGGATCGATCCAGAGTGTCTATGATGGCGACTTCTACTTTTGGTGGGAGCGACAGTTACCAGCCTTGGAGCAGTTTCCATATGCTGGGTTAGATTTTCGAGGTGATACTAACCTTGTCCTCCCTCCTGGAGGAGCATGGGGAGAGTCAGTTATTTTTTATTTTCAAAATTTTTAAAATTTTTATGAATTTTAATTATAAAGATATATACATATGTATAAGAGTTCTAATTCTTTTTAAAATGTCAAAATGCAGATATTGGACCAGTCCGCCTTGCTGGGCATCCACGCATGTATGTGCGTCTTGTTTTGGGAGAGGACCAGGGTTTGATTAGGGTTCTTGAGGGGAAGCTAGCCAGGCTTACCCAGAAAGTACCTACCTTACGCATTGATCACATCCCTACAGTCATGTAGGAGCTAGTGGTTGGTGTATCACCTATCTGGATACGCCTTATGAGGCGGGTAGCCAGAGCAGTACTTGTGTATATAGATGCCGTTGAGGCTGCTGAAGCCGAGGAGGTTGAATAAGCCTGAGCGCAGGGTGATCGAGGGGCCAGGGTGGTCAACCTTAAGCTTAGGAGCATTTTATGGACTTTGATCCATGTTTTGTATATTTTTTGTATATTATACAGTTATGAATGTATCTGAGGATCATAAACTCGACCTATTTATATGGACATATATTGACATATATATATATTTTGCCGGTTTATTTACAAATGTTTTTGTGTCTGCTGTATATTTTTTTATGCAAAATGTGTTAAATTCCAATCCAAGATATAATTAGCATATGCATAAGTTAATGAATTTTGATTTCTTGGAATATGATTGAATATAATGAACTCAAAATTTCTTTCCAATAACCTAACTTGCATAAACTGACGTAATAGAATAGGGTTCTGCACCTGATAAGCCCGATTGAGCTGGGAAACGACCAGTTGAGAGTCCAGTTGGACTTCCAGCTGAGTGATACCACGTGACAAAGCATCCCATAAAAGCTCAATGATAGCCCTGTATTCAGTGACATTATTGGTAGTAGAACCTAAGCAAGCACCTCCTGAGGCAACTAACTGTCTTGGGGGCGAATAAATAACCCATGCAGCTGAAGCCAAATTACAAGTGTGGCGACTGGCGCCATTAGTGAAACCTATGAACCACTTGGAAGACATATGTAACAACCAGCAGATGGTATAAAAAACACAAATCGATGAACTATTGTACATAAAAATACAGGAAAAAGTGCTAAGCCTAAGCATAGTACTTTTTCAGGTAGAGCCCATATCTAGGCTCAGGCAGCTTATTCCCTTCGAAATCAATCAATTCATATGCACCCTTCTTTAACACCTTTGACGCGACATAAGGTCCCAACCACATAGACCTGAAATTTCCTACCCCTAGGGGTTCTTTGTCTTGATCCCAGAGCAAAACAAGCTCCCCTTCAGAGAAAATTGAGGCTTGACCGATTTATCGTATTGGCTTTTTACCCTATTTTTATGAGCTTCATTTGCTGTCAGCGCATCTCTACGCTGCTCATCTAGATGTTCTAAATGTAATAGACGTTATTCCAGCTCAGTCGTATCAGGTAACACATGAATAGAAATTCTTAAGGACAGGATTTCACATTCAACCCGGGTAATGGCTTCCACTCCATGAACGAGTTGGAAAGGAGAAAACCCTATAGCAGTTTTCATATTGCTCCAATATGCCCAAAGTGCAGGATATAGCATGATGTGCCAGTTGGAATGAGCTGCATTAATAGTACGTTTGAGAATAGTTTTCAAAGTTTTATTAACAACCTCGACTTGACCGTTTGCTTGAGGATAGAACGAAGATGAATGTTCTTGTCTAAACCCTAGCATAGTGGTCAATTCACTCATCATACTATTTTGGAAATGACTACCATGGTCAGTGACAATCACCTTAGGGATACCAAATCGTGCGATAATTTGGTTGAAAACAAAAAAAGCTGCAGTTTCCCCATCAGCTTTAAAGGTGGTCATTGCCTCTGCCCATTTCGTAAAATAATCTACAGCAACAATGGTCATTAGGGGAAATTTGGGGTCTAAAATGGGCCTTATAAGAAAATCCGCCAACAATAAATTTTGTGAGTTGGAATTCAAGAACCAATAGAATTTCAATAAAATGAGTCAACCATAATGGTTGAAATGACATATTTGTCATAAAAGAAAACTACTTTTTTTGTTCGTATTTTCGACATATCTCCCTGTGTTTTTACTCAAATGTCAAGTGGGAGAGCTTGTTGGATGCATAATTGAATTCTGCATCCAATGAGTACCCACTGTGTATAATTTTGACAGACCGTGCTACCCCAAAAATAAGAAATACTTGAAAAATGTGATGATGATGTCATCATCACATTTTTCAGGTATTTCTTGTTTTTGGGGTAACGGTGTTTGTCAAAAGTATGCAGTGTGGGTACTCGTTGGATGCGGAATTAAATTTCGCATCCAACAAGCTCTACCTCTTAGAATTTGAGTAAAAACAAAGGGAGATATGTCAAAAATACGAACAAAAAAAGTAGTTTTTTTCATTATTCCTCCAAAATTAATAACTATTATTTTATTATTTTTACTATTATTTTATTATTTTCCTTAGGAGGCCCATTTTAGATCTCAAATTTCCTCTAATGATGTTTGTGCCCCCCATCCGAGACTGGGTTGCACATTACGTAATCTATCCCCCACTTCATGAAGGGGCCCACTGAGATGACGAGAAATAACGGAGCGAGATGCGACCATATCTTTCTGGTGTAAAGCTGACAAGGATGACAACGCTTCACAGCTTTCACACAATCTTTAAAGATCGTGGGCCAGAAATAACGGGCACGTAATATCTTTTGGGCTTAGTTGCTAACCCAGATAAATGACCCCCACACGCTCCATTATGGGCATCATTTAGGACAATCTCTACTTCCTCATGGGTAAGACATCGACGCAAAATGGAATCTACCCCTTTATGATATAAACTATCTCCAATAATGAGGTAGTTCTTGGCATGTACGTGAAGTTTACGTCGTTCTTCCTGCGAGAAGGCTGCAGGGTACTTCAAAGTCTAGAGATAGATAAGTATATCTCCGTACCAGGGGTCAGAGGTGGAAATAAAAAAGATATGCTCATCTGGGAATGAGTCTTCTTCAATGGCTACATCTTCCTCTACTGGAAATTTTGCAATGAGCTTAGCAAAAACTAAGGATTTTTCGGATTTGGCGGATTGAAAATCCAAGTCAAACTCTTGGAGAATGACTATCCATTTGTTGAATTTGCCTCCAACTATCCATCGAGACAAAACATATTGAAAAGGATTAACATTTTCCACCATCATCGTGGTCCTCAGTAAGATGTAGTGACGTAACCTCTGGACAACATATATAGCTGCTAAGGCCAACTTCTCGATGTGGGAATACCTAAGTTCAGGTCCAGCTAAAGCATGACTGAGATAGTAGATGACATGCTCTTGGAGCTTATCCTCCTCCTGGACTAGGACTACTCCTATGGTCGACTCAGATGCGGCCAGATACAATATAAAATCCCTAGAGTAATCTAGCAGACGCAATAATGGTGCCGACAACAAAGCTTTTTTTAATGCCTCGAATGCAAGTTGTGCAATTTCATCCCATACAAATGGGGTGTCCTGTTTTAACAGGGGCATGAAACCTTTAGTAATCTTGGCATAATTTACAATAAAATGTCGAAGGAAATTGGACTTTCCCTACAGGCTCTGAAGCTACCTGATAGAACAAGGGGGAGGCAGATTTATGATGGCCTCAACTTTCAAAGGATCCACCTGAATGCCTTTTTTAGAAATAATGAACCCAAGCAGTCTCCCTGACTCGAGACAGAAAACGCACTTGTGGAGATTCAAGTAAATTTTATAGTATCTGCATCATTCAAAAATCAAACGCAAGTGATCTGGGTGATCGATCCTCTTACGAGAATGTGCTGGCAGATCATCAAGGTAGGCTTCAACAATGGATTTAATGTCGTGAAAGGCAAAATTCATTGCCTGCTGAAAGGTTGCCCCAACATTTTTCAATCCAAAGGGCATTTTCTTGTACGCGAAGGTACCCCAAGGACAAATAAAAGCTGTTTTATGTTGGTCTTCCAGTTTAATTTGGATTTGATTATATCCGGAGAAACCATCCATAAACGAAAATACTTCACTTCCTGTGCAAGCATCAATAATTTGATATATAAATGGCGTGGGATAGTTGTCCTTAGGACAGAATTTGTTTAAATCTCGAAAGTCAGTACAAATGCGTATGGTCCCTTGCTTTTTATCAATAGGAACAGTGTTGGATACCCATTCTGTCAAAGCTATGGTATAAATGAAATCGGCTTTCAACAGTTTCTCAACTGTTAGGGTTAACCTTGACTCGAGATTGAGTCAAAGGTGGTTAGGTCTAGCACATGGTTTGGGAACATGGTTTTTTGTAGCCCATGGTATTGCATGTGATTAAGCCTTTATAAGGCTTGAGGAGGCTCCATTGTAAAGTGGCCTGGAGGTGAGCGGTGACCAGCTTGCTTGCCCAGGATGGCTGGTTTTGGCCATGTAATGAAGATCTTCATTGGTGCTGGTTTTCCCTGCATGGGGTTTCCAGGGTATATTGTGTGTCTATATGTGGTTGCTTGTTATAATGTTATTTTTGGCTCATTATTATGTTAGTGTTGCTCGTTTTAACCTAACAATTGGTATCAGAGCCAAAAGGTCTATTTGGTTGGTAAACTCACAGGAAAGAAGGGTTCTTGGTTCAAGTGGGAGCAATGGAGGAAAAAGGAAAGTTTAGGGTCGAGAAATTTAACGGCCAAAACTATCAATTATGGAAGATGCAAATGGAGGACTATCTCTACTAGAAGGATTTGTACCTGTCGTTGGGCGGAAAAGAAAAACAACCGGCGGCTATGAAGGATGAAGAATGGGAGGTTCTTGACAAAAAGGCACTAGGAACAATACGGCTGTGCTTGGCTTCGTCGGTGGCCTTCAATATTTCAAAAGAAAAAACAACAGAGGGTGTGATGAGCACATTGAGTAAGCTTTACGAAAAACCCTTAGCTTCTAACAAGGTATTTTTAATGAAGCGTTTATTTAATATGAAGATGTCGGAAGGTGGATCTGTTGCTGACCATTTAAATGAGTTTAATACACTTACCAGTCAGTTAAGTTCTATAAAAGTGAACTTTGATGATGAGGTTAGGGCTCTTCTAATATTGTGCTCATTGCCAGAAAGCTGGAATAGCTTGGTCATGGCTGTAAGTAACTCTGTCCCTAGTTCAAACACTCTTAAGTTTGATGATGTTGTTAGTGTTATTCTTAGTGAGGAAATGCGAAGGAAAAGCACAGGTGAGACATCAGGTAATGCGTTGACCATGAAGAGCAGAGGGAGACAAAACGAGAGAGGAAGGAGCCCAGGAAATCACGGCAAGTCTAAAAAGGGAAGATCCAAGTCCAGATTCAGAAAAATAGAATGTTGGAACTGTGGTAAGAAAGGACATCTAAAGAAAGACTGCAGAGCACCAAAGAAGAAAGGTGAGAGGCAACAAGAGACTACCCAGGAAGCTTATGTAGTAGGTGATGTGTTACAAGATGCTTTGATTCTTGCATTAGATAATACTAGTGATTACTGGGTAGTAGATTCAGGGGCTTCATGTCATGCTACACCCCATAGGAAATTCTTTTATGATTATGTTCAAGGTGATTTTGGGCATGTGTTATTGGGGGATGATGAACCATGTAAAATTGTTGGAAATGGTAAGCCTACAGATTAAGCTAAATAATGGAAATGACTGGTTGCTAAAGGATGTAAGGCACATTCCTGCTATGAAAATAAATCTGATCTCAACAGGGTAGTTGGGAGATGGCGGCTGTTTGTCTACGTTTGGAAAAATGTAGTGGAAGGTCACTAAAGGATCAATGGTAATTGCAAAAGGAGATAGGATAGGTATGTTATATTTATGTCCTCATAATACTGATTATTCTATTTCTGTAGCTTCCACAGAAACAGGTGCAGCGTTGTGGCATCATAGGCTTGGTCACATGAGTGAGAAGGGGATGCAGATTCTCCACTCAAGGAAACTGCTTCCAGATCTGAAGTAGGTAAGTTTGGAATTTTGTGAGAACTGTGTTTATGGAAAACAGAAGAGAGTTATATTTCTCAGGGTTGGGAAACAAAAGAAGAGTGAAAAGTTAGAGCTTGTCCATACAGATGTATGGGGACCAGCTCAGGTGCAATCTCTTGGTGGCTCTTGTTATTATGTTACTTTTATTGATGATGCAACTAGAAAAACTTGGGTTTATTGCATTAGACAGAAATCTGATGTGTTTGATACTTTTAAGAAGTGGAAATATTTGGTTGAGAATGAGACAGGAAAAAGGTTGAAATGTCTCAAATCTGATAATGGAGGCGAGTATTGTAGCAAGGAGTTTGACAGTTACTGTTCACACAATGGGATTCGCAGAGAGAAGACAGTCCCTGGAACACCGCAAGAAAATGGTGTGTCAGAAAGGATGAACAGAATGATCATGGAGCGTGCAAGGTGTATGAGATTGCATGCAAGGTTGCCCTTACATTTTTGGGCTGGTGCTGTAAACACTGCTGTTTATTTAATTAACATAGGGCCTTCAAGCGCTTTGGATGGTGGCATTCCAGAGGAGGCATGGACAGGTAAATAGGTAAAATACTCATTTCTAAGAACTTTTGGTTGTGAAGCAATTGCATTTGTTGGTAAAGGATTCACTGTCCAAAATTGGAGCTATTGCTCCAGGGATTTGTTCAAAGACGTGTTGGGACAATGAGATGTCCTAGAAGAGAAGAAAGCCATCGCATTGGCTTTGAGATTTGGGTCATCACAGATCTGTTGATGTTGCGGTTAAATGTGAAGCTGTAGTATAGAAGAAACCTTTATAGCATGAATAGTGAGGTTGGTTGTGATTCTATATCAAATGCCCATTATTGAGGATTCGCTAAAGAACGGGAGCCGCAAGTCCCTAGACATGCATTCTAGTGACAGTCATGCTCTCGTAGAAGCCGCCATTTGTGAAGACAACTGAGACCATGGAAGCTGTGTTCCAACAGAGAAGGTTACCCAGGATCGTGGAAATGTAGATCTATTCAATGGATACCCTGCACGCTGGTTGAAAAGGAGTCACGCTGTTGTGGCCAAGAATGTGAGAAGCTGCTCATGCATAGAAGAAGGTTTGCTCCTTAGAAACGAGCCGGTATGTCAATGGAGGCACTGGCTAGAAGAGGGCGAGCCTGGAAAGTATGGATTTGGTGACGGTCATGCGTAAGGAACCAATGAGTAAAGACATGGAAGAGGTGGTTTGAGGCAAGGCTAGGAGGACGCGTGTGTCAATAGAGGTAGTTGGGGTAGTTGCTGCTACAACATGGAGCTATCGCCAGAGTCAGAACTAGATGCGGTCGAGAGAATAAGCACGTGGACATGCAGGAACCAGATCATCTAAAATGTGTGCATGGTAAAAATGTGGAGGCATGGCATATGAAGAGAAATGGAAAAGCATGGAAGGATGAGAAAAACAAAGTGAGTATAGAAAGTGAGAGGATGAAGCAATGAATGGTGATGGTGTAGTCACCATGAAGACACATGAAAAATAAGAAGTAATGGAGCATTTTGCATGTAAATGGGAATATGGATGTAAGACCTGGTAAGGCATGCATACCCTTGGTAACTCACCGGTAAAGTTAGGAGATAGACCTAAGTGATAGGGGGGTTGTATGTGAGATTCCTCGATAAAACTTTGAGGGGAGTTGGTGATTAATCCAAGTCAAGTTTAAAGGGGGGATTGTTAGGGTTAACCTTGACTCGGGATTGAGTCAAAGGTGGTTAGGTCTAGCACATGGTTTGGGCACATGGTTTGTTGTAGCCCATGGTATTGTCCCATGGTATTGCATGTGATTAAGCCTTTATAAAGCTTGAGGAGGCTCCATTGTAAAGTGGCCTGGAGGTGAGCGATGACCAGCTCGCTTGGCCCAGATGGCCGATTTTGGCCATGTAATGAAGATCTTCATTGGTGCTGGTTTTCCCCGCATGGGGTTTCCAGGGTATATTGTGTATCTGTATGTGGTTGCTTGTTATAATGTTTATTTCTGGCTCATTATTATGTTAATGTTGCTCGTTTTAACCTAACATCAACTTCAGCCTTTACTGTCGCCGCTTTATGTGGGTTGACAGGTCTCAACTTTTGTCAAACGAGTTTAGCGTTAGGGTATGTTTGGATTTTGTGCTCGACTATTGATGGATCAATGCCTGGCATCTCCTCATATGACCAGGAAAAAACGTCGTGGAATTCCTTAAACAAGGTTGTATAGATCGCAATCTCCTCCAGAGAGCAGTTCGCATCGATATGTACATTTTCCACAATGTTAGGGTTTACAGAGATGTTGATAGGGATAGTAGCAGAAATGTTTTCCATATTCCCCTCAGTAAACATTCCTTCCCTTGGTAAGGGATTAATAGGTGTATCAACATCACCTGCCAGTCTCATATGGAACTCCCGGTTCTCTATTCTGCCTAACTTTGGAAGAAAATAGAATCGATGGTGAAGATCTTCGTAGATCTTATCTCGTCCATAGATAGCTTCCAGAATGGCTTCATCTAAATGTAAAACCATATCCAAGCAATCTCTAGAATTCAAAGAGTTCGTTTCCCAAGCAGGAAAATAGGCTTCTTCCAGTTCCTCTGAGACTGTGAGAAGGATCGAAATAGGATCAACAATGGTATGGATGATAGCTTGATAAGCCACTTCCGCTGCCGATAAGGGCACTTCAGGTTCATGGTGGGAAGGGAGAACCCAAGGATCAGTCCTATCAACAACCATAGCTATGGACTTCCCAACACTAGTAGAACCTATATAATTAATCAGAGCTGGATGATCAAATGTGCCCATCAGTGATGCGTACATTCCAGCCCCTAAGCTCTCTGAAGCAGGTCTAGCCTGATCAACCAATGGTATGGTGGACTTGTTAGTTTCCATGCGGCCTTTTCGAGTAAAATTGAGTTGGTCAATAGTAACCAACCTCCCTTCGTGTGGAAACAATACCACCCAAAAAATGGCTGATACAATAACAGACATGGCATAAGTCCAACTTCTCCCCAAGAGCAAGTTATAATCCAAAGGTGCATCAATCACCTCTACCTCAACAGACACTGCTTTCCCTGCCAACTTAATTTCAAAATCCGATAGGAAACCTTGCGGATGGAATGACCTTCTATCGAAAGCAGTAAGTAGGGTGTTTGATGGAACCAACTTTGGGGATCCAGGAGCTTTCCAAAAAGACAAGGACATAACACATGTAGAAGCACCCTCGTCGACAACCGCCCTTCCAATTGTCTTTCCACCATGGATGACATTGTTGGGGCGTGCACCTTAACGGTCCTTAATTTTGGTAACTCCACGGTTTTTATGGAAGCTTGTAAGTGGAGTTGCGACTCAAAATAGTCTTAGGGGTGTCAGGGTTGAGTAAAAGCCTTCTTTTTGTAATAAACCCATGGTTTAAGTCCAGGGTTTAGGGTTCGGGGTGCCCATGGTTTTGTAATAAGTGCACTATACATAAGCACTCTTGTAAAGAAGTCAGTTTAGGATTTTGATGTAAGATGAATTGATGCAAAGCTAAGGCTTGTTTTGAAAGGAAGGTTAAGTCCCAGCTGTGTGCGTGGACGACCTCTGCAGCTGTGTGCGTAGAGGGTTTTGGGTGATTAAGAAGATCTGCAGCTATGTGCGTAGAGATCTGCAGCTTAGTGCGTAGCTTTGAGGAATTGAAGGGATCTGCAGCTGAGTGCGCAGATCAGAACTGTGGTTTTTGTAAAGAGTTGAATAAAACACAGTTCTGTGGACGTAGCCCCTAAACTGGGGGTGAACCACGTTATATCTTGTGTTGTGGTTCTTTTGTATTGTTGTTATGTTCTTTTATGCATTGATAAATATATAACTGATAAGTAAGATCACTGCTAAATACTAACTTCGCTATGAATTCCCAGTAAAGGGTTAAGCAAGGCACTATTTGTTTATCTAACCGCGGAGCTAAATAAGTGAATGTCAAAGCTTTGTATTTTATGATTATAATTTGTTAGAAGCTAAAGGTACAGTAATATCCCTCTTCTGCTTGCAGAAACCTGGTTCTGCGGCACCCCATAACTGTTTCAGGTGAGATTGCAACTTGTTCATAGGTTGTTGCCGAAAGGGCCAACACTGTGGGTCTTTTGTTGGTGCGAAGACAAAAGTATAGAACCCAGGTCTGCCCTAAGCCCAACAAATTGGTTCCATTGCCGATTGAACTCAGTATATGCTTAAGAGGGGTTTACGTCGTACCTCGAGAGCTATGTTTTGGAGACCCTCAGTGAAAGAAATCGGTGATTGGATTGAAGAGACTTATTTG
>LPNX010826323.1:152952-212830 GCA_001517045.1 Pseudotsuga menziesii | reverse complement strand
GATCCGCGATGGCCCATATGAATGATGACATTAAGCTCCCTATTTTCAAAGGAACTGGATCAGAGGATCCAGAACAGTTCTGGTTCTTATGCGAAGCAGTTTGGACTGCTAAGAACATTACGAATCAAGATACGAGAAGAGCGCAACTGGTTACTTCTTTTAGAGACCACGCTTTGACCTGGTTCATGAATTTTTCCAGTACTCAGAATCATGTCTTGGCTGATGTAAAAGCAACAATGATAAAGGAATTTAAGAAGCCTAAATCAAAGTCGCAGTGTATCACTGAACTAAAGGAAATTCAGCAAAGGCGAGGAGAATCAGTGTGGTACTTTGATCAGAGGTTCAAAGTTCTGCTAGATCAAGTCAATTTCACTATTGGACCAGCGTAGCATAAGGAATGGTTCATCGTAGCTTTGTTACCGCACATCAGGACTCCACTCATGCAACAGAAGGTTGCGGATCAGCAGGAGGCTTTGGAAATCACTATGAAGCTTGAAACAACCCCTGTCAAAGATAATTCTGGTATCGCTCAAATACAAGCGCAGTTGGCTGCGATGGCTCTGGAGCTTCGCGATATGAAAAAAGGGAAAGCTAGTCGTGAAGAGGTTTGGTGTACACGATGTCGGACAGAGGGTCACGACAAGGAACAGTGTCCTGCGGAAGAAATTACCTGAATTCTGGTGCACCAAACCCGTTCAACCCTAGTGTTCTATATTGTGAGATCTGTAGGACAACTGGCCAGCATCGACCTAAAGATTGCTATCTCCTGCAGAGGTATGTGAAAGTCCCTAAGAACCCTTATTGCAAGTTTTGTAAGTCAGTGGGACACAACAAAGATGAGTGTCGTAGCTTTGACATTATGAGAGAACGAACTTATGATGCTTATCGGGTACAAAACGATGGACAAGGCAATGATGGATATGGTTACCATGGTAGTACATCAGGTCACGAAACTTTTGGCGGTCGTGGTCGTGGTGGTATGGCTGGCAGAGGACGAGTCCAGGTTGTGTGCTATAACTGTAACCAGGCAGGACATTTAGCTAGAGACTGTTGGAACCCAACTACGACATGTCGATATTGCATAGCTATCGACCATGTGATTGAGCAATGCCTGCAGCTGATAGCCAAGATTCAAGAAAGAAATAGTGCCCCTACTCAGAATATTCAGCTGATTGCTGTGGAGCAACGACCTGTCCCAGCCATCAATGTTGTTACCAGGAGTGGAGCTACGACGAAAGTGCAGAACAAGGAGAAACAACCTACCGAGGCTTGGGTCCGTAAGGCCCCAGAAAAAATCCCAACATTTGATGTCGAAAGAGAAAAAGAGACATTTATGGAAGCCAAGAGAGACTTTGCTGACCCCAACACATCAGTAGCACCTGCGCAACAACCTCAGTAGCAATTGCAGCCGCAAGAAGCTTCGATGGATAAAGTAAGTACACTGTCCTTCTTTTTACAAAGTTGTATGAAGCTCTTAAGAAATCAGAATGCTTTAAATGAGTTGCAGAAAGTTATTGCTTCTTGCGAAGCTCAGCAAAGTTCTGGCAAGGAAAAAACTGTTCATAGAGTCAGAAGAACTGGTAGGGAAATGAGATTGAATGCTCAGATAGGAGAGTATGACATGACTGATGTCATCTTGGACCTAGGATCAGAAGTAAATGTCTTAACTAAGCAGACATGGGAACAAATGGGAAAACCTACTCTGGAATGGTCCCCTATACAGTTGAGATTAGCTAATCAGCAGAAGATTGTGCCCCTAGGAAGACTCCCTAGTGTATTAGTAGATATTGATGGAGTCAATACCCTAGCAGAATTTGAGGTAATTGAAATAATTGATGACAACAACCCCTATCTAGCACTGCTAGGCATTGAATGGGAAATACATAATAATGCAGTAATCAACCTGAAGAATAGGTAGATGACTTTCGAAGGGAAAGGACTGAGAGTCATAATACCATTGGATCCTTCTCAAGGATAGAGGTACACCGAGCTAGTCAGAGATGAAGACCAGGATGTTTTGGACCATATCTACAATATCACAACCAAGGAAGAAGATTATGTTGATCCTACTACCAAAGGTATCATGGAGTGGCAGTGTGACAACTCCTGCATGACGGATTCAGATGACGGCCTAGAGAATTGGCATAATAGACTGTATGAGCTACATGGACATCGATGTGCACGAATTACCAAGTCTCTCAGATGGCTTAGTTCACAGCCAAGAACCTTACCTGTTTTTGATGGTTCGACAGACCCAGAAGAGTTTATTGTGCAATTCTTAGAGCAGGTACCAGACTCACAGAAAATGGAGACTCTAGATTCAGCATTCAGAGCCACAGCAGCTAGATGGTGGAATGGTCACAAAAAGTACATTCATACTTGGGAAGCGTGCCAAAAGTCCCTTTTCCTAAGATTCAGGGACCAACCTCAGGAGGTACGAAGCAGGTTTAATGGTAAGATGAGTCCTCAGGGACATTTGTTGCAATGCTACGAAGCATGGAAGCATGTACCTCGTGATGAATGGGGACATAGGTTTGTGCACACCCTGGAACCTATAGTAAAGAACTGGTATGCGGAGGTCGAGCTTCGCCACAGAACTGTAAGTTGGGATAGTCTTGTTGATAGTTTTGTGCTGACATTTTCTATTAATGAGGTTTGTCCTACTTTGGACGCAGCTGTTAGGTTGATCCATACTAAAGTATTTGATTCTTAAGAAATAGCAGAATACCAACCTGATTGGAAGGAACAAGAAGCTAATGCAGTAGAATGTTATAACCTCGCAATTGACGAGGATGACGATCCGCGCAACATTAACATTCCTGAGTCAGAAGGACACTGCGAAGTACATGGACCAGCAGTTGAAGCACCTGAAGTGACTGAGCCCCTGAAGACGTGGACCGTAAACATTGGGTCAGAAGAAAACCCTAAGTATGCTACCATTGGAGATTATTGGGATGACGAAATGGTGAGCAAAGTGACCCAACTTCTCCATGAATATCAAGACCTATCTCTGACAGGGCTCTCAAAAATGAAAGGAATCATTGAGGTGGTGGAAAACATTCTGTTATGGGTTGAAGCTCGAAGCCAGGTTGAAGCTGGTATCAGGAAATGTTGAATGTCCTTATTTTGGCGCAGCTAGAGTCACTGCTTGTGCCGAAGAAGGAAATATGTGTCGAACCTTAAAATACGACCGTTGGAAGAAATCAAAATTGGCAGCGATGGTACGCTACCTATATTAACTGCCTGTATTAATGAGATCTTAGACAAGATCTATGTCAAATTTGGTATCATCAATGCACAGTTATGACAGATGTCGTGGATGGATTCTATAAAAAGACACCCACACCCTCGACGTTCGCATTTTACATTTTCTTGAGTTTTACATTTGCGTCCATGTCAGCTGATAGCGAGCTTCAGAAGTTAGTGAGAGAATTTGAATAGGAGGGTCTGCCGCACCTTTTCAGCCACCCACCTGCATCTGCACCCCACGGAGAGACTCCCCCAGCACCGACCTAGCCAATGCAGACACGCTCTACTAGGAAAAAATTTAAGCCCGAAGTTCGTTCTAAGCGGAACAAAGAGAGACACAAGCAATCAGGGAAAACACCGGAGGATCCTGAGATGAATCCGTTCGGCTCAACAGAGGTCTCGCTTGAAGAGGATGAGAACATTTCCCCGCAGTGTCCACCGTATCTTCTGCCAGTTCGACCAGGCGTTCAGCTCCCTCGGCGGACGAAGAAGTTCACATTGCGCACCCCTTCGCTGCCACCGGGTGTGCAGCTGGTCGGGACAATGAAAGGGAAAATAGACCGACTCAAGTATGTCGACCACGATACAAATGATCAGGGGAAATTTCCACAGTTCGCACCTGGGACATACTTACACTCTGTCCGCTATCAGGAGACTAGAGCGACATTACTAGAAGTGAAACAGTGGGCTGCTGGCTTGGACAAAGCTGGTTTGTTGAAGATGCTCGATGTGCCCCACTTCAGTTGCAACACACAGGTAACCGTGGTGGTCAAACAATTATTGGCATTGGTGCATGATGGGTACCTATGGCTCGGAAACCAGAAAATCACTATCAATGGAGAACTCATTCACCAGATTATGGGCCTGCCGAAGGAAGGGCCTGACCCTAGCATTGAATTTTTGGGAAAACATGAAGATGTGAAGCTAGCACATAGCATGAAGGAATGCTTCGGGCTGACGAAAGGGAAGCGAGGGTATCAAACCTCGGCCATTCAGCATCCAAACATTCGATTCGCTGCAGAGCTCTTAGCTTGCAAGCTAATGTGGAAGTGCAGACCAAATGAAGTACCTGCCCCGATTGTAAGTATTGCTGCGAACTGTGCGGAAGGCTACATTTACAACTGGGCAGCATACATCGCTAAGGAATTTCTTGAAGATGCCCGCGACGCGCAGGAAAAAGTAGACCCTTTCACTATTCATGGCTGATCGTGCTTATTGCTTTGATCAGGTGGAAAGAGCCCATCAAGGTGCAGTTTATTGACGTACCTCCAAGCATGCCAGGTGCAGCGAGGTATGCATCGCTCTGGGTGTCGCAAGACAAAGCATCCCAGCAGATGACGAACACTGTGTTCACCTTTTACGCCATGAGTATCTCATATGAGATTGTAAAGACCCCGCGGCTCAGTAATGAGCTATTCTCTCAATATGATGGAGTGGCCACCTTTAGGGCCGACATGCACAATGTCTTCATCCAGGTCCGCGCAGATAAGAAGAAGGCATGTTGGAAGTTGCCATATGTGGTGACCAAAGAAGACATCCTCGCAGTAATTCAGCAGTGGCCGGCTGAATGGTTGAAGGACGCAGGAACAAAGCCCAGCATTCCAATTACTCCGGTCACCAATGTGGGTGCTGGCCCTAGTCAGACGCAGCAGCAAGACCCCCCCAGAGGACAACGAAGAGCAAAGTGAGTCGCAGCAGAGTGAAAGCGACCAGGGTGGAGATGGCGGAGATGAAGGAGAAGAAGAGGAGTCAGTCAAAACTATCTCAGACCCTAATCGGCAAGATAAGCAAAAGTCACCAGAGGTCGAAGAAGTGACCAAACCTCAGTCCTGAAAGAAAACGAAAGCGTCGAAGGACAAGAATATCGACGAAGAGCCCACCTTGACAAGTGAGGAGCTTAATCAGGCTTTGTCGAAATGCACAGAATTTCTCACTAAGAAATGGTCAGAGTTTGCAGTCACGCATCTTGATGCCATCATCGACGTAGCAAAGCGAATCTCGGAGCTGAAGGAGTTAGCAAAAAAATCAGCGACTGGCGCTGCGGCAAGTAGTGCCCCAGTACCTGCACAGCCAGACACAAGACAATGGCCAGTTAGAGAACACCGGGGACAAGTGTCAAGTGCCGCCTTCATCATAACCAATGTAGCATCTTGTGCAGAGATGAGCATGATAGTTGGAATAGATTACACTAAGATGTCCATGATGATATTACATCTCTGTCAGTCAGCTATCACAAAGGAAATCCAAGCACGAGACCACTACTCACAAATACAGTTGGAAAATACCAAGAAGCAGAGTGATAGCCTCGCAGCATAGTTGGAGGAAGTGGAGCAGAGAAAGAGCGACGTATAATGTAAGCAGGTCACATTGGCGTGAGTATTGGAGGAGGCGTGTCGAAGTCTTCCTGAATTCGACATCCAGAATGAGGAAGAACCGGAGCAAAGAATCGCCAAACTAAAAGACTATGCACAGTAGTCTCGCAGTGAAATAGCGAAGCACAAAGCAGAGCATGAGGCTCAGATTGCAGAGCTTCAACTTCGCATTATCCCGGAAATCCCACCAGAGGTCAGAGAGTAGCGCCGCGCAGACATTCAGGCCTCAACAGCAAAAATCTCAGATATCATGGGCAGCGCAGCAAAACTGCTAGAGGAAAGCGTTGATTCCTGGACAACACTGCAGGAAAACCCCGAAGTACAAAAGCTGCAGGAAACCATCAAGCAGCGACAAGCAGAGTTGGACACAGTAAAAGTGGAAATTAAGACCCTGCCCCCTACGCAGAAAATGCTCAAGGTAAAACAAAGCAAGGAACTCCAGCAGGAGATTGAGTCGTACAGAACAAAAACAACACCGCTGGAAAATTCTATGCAGCCCCTTGTCAACAAGGCCTTGGAAGTGAGTACTGCTGTGGACAACCAGCTCAAATTTCTGAAGGAGTACGATGCATTTGCACAGGAAAAGGCTAGTGAAGCATCAACGACAGCATTGCAGGAGCTGGTGGAGAAGGAGCAAGCAGCCAAGAATATCATGCGTGGCCTCAACAAGCAGTTCACTATCTTTGCCAACAAAGTTCTCCCACCAGGCAAGCAGCAGAGTGTCCCGGGATGGGACATTGGTGAGTCTTAGGGGCCTGTTGGGGCGCACACCTTAACGGTCCTTAATTTTGGTAACTCCGCAGTTTTTGTGGAAGCTTGTAAGTGGAGTTGCGACTCAAAATAGTCTTAGGGGTGTCGGGGTTGAGTAAAAGCCTTCTTTTTGTAATAAACCCATGGTTTAAGTCCAGGGTTTAGGGTTCAGGGTGCCCATGGTTTTGTAATAAGTGCACTATACATAAGCACTCTTGTAAAGAAGTCAGTTTAGGCTTTTGATGTAAGATGAATTGATGCAAAGCTAAGGCTTGTTTTGTAAGGAAGGTTAAGTCCCAGCTGTGTGCGTGGATGACCTCTGCAGCTGTGTGCGTAGAGGGTTTTGGGTGATTAAGAAGATCTGCAGCTGTGTGCGCAGAGATCTACAGCTTAGTGCGCAGCTTTGAGGAATTGAAGGGATCTGCAGCTGAGTGCGCAGATCAGAACTGTGGTTTTTGTAAAGAGTTGAATAAAACACAGTTCTGTGGATGTAGCCCCTAAACGGGGGGTGAACCACGTTATATCTTGTGTTGTGGTTCTTTTGTGTTGTTGTTATGTTCTTTTATGCATTGATAAATATATAACTGATAAGTAAGATCACTGCTAAATACTAACTTCACTGTGAATTCCCAGTAAAGGGTTAAGCAAGGAACTATTTGTTTATCTAACCACGAAGCTAAATAAGTGAATGTCAAAGCTCTGTATTTTATGATTATAATTTGTTAGAAGCTAAAGGTACAGTAATATCCCTCTTCTGCTTGCAGAAACCTGGTTTTGCGGCACCCCATAGCTGTTTCGGGTGAGACTGCAACCTGTTCGCAGGTTGTTGCTGAAAGGGCCAACACTGTGGGTCTTTTGTTGGTGCAAAGACAAAATTATAGAACCCAGGTCTGCCCTAAGCCCAACACTAGTAGAACAAGACAAGGACATAACACATGTAGAAGCACCCTCGTCGACAACCGCCCTTCCAATGGTCTTTCCACCATGGATGACATCTATCGATAAGGCTACATGATATGGTAGGAAAATTTTGACATCTGACAAATTAAATTTCGCCATGAGACTCGATGAGCCCATACTGCCTAAGGATGCTAAGAGTGTGTCCCGCTGGGTGGGACAACTCTATAACACCTCTAAAGCCGACATTGCACAAGGAGTCTGGGCTAAGTCTTCAACTACAGAGTAGTTTGCTACAGCCCTAACATTAGGATTATGCAAGGTTTTCTTAAAGACACCTTTCAGTGTCTTAGGCATAATTTCGGCAGGTTTCTCAATCGTGAGAGGGTTAAAAGTTTCACCTATCGACTTGCCCTTCTCCGAGGTCTCTTTTTCATAGTTCTTGTTCCTGGTCTGTAGTAAAGTCTCGGATCGAACCGAGTAGAACCTATATGATTAATCGGAGCTGGACGATCAAATGTGCCCATCAGCGATGCGTACATTCCATCCCCTAAGCTCTCTGAAGCAGGTCTAGCCTGATCAACCAATGGTATGGTGGACTTGTTAGTTTCCATGCGGCCTTTTTGAATAAAATTGAGTTGGTCAATAGTAACCAACCTTCCTTCGTGTGTAAACAATACCACCCAAAAAATGGCTGATGCAATAACAAACATGGCATAAGTCCAACTTCTCCCCAAGAGCAAGTTATAATCCAAAGGTGCATCAATCACCTCTACCTCAACAGACACTGCTTTCCCTGCCAACTTAATTTCAAAATCGGGTAGGATACCTTGCGGATGGAATGAACTTCTGTCGAAAGCAGTAAGTAGGGTGTTTGATGGAACCAGCTTTGGGGATCCAGGAGCTTTCCAACAAGACAAGGACATAACACATGTAGAAGCACCCTCGTCGACAACCGCCCTTCCAATGGTCTTTCCACCGTGGATGACATCTATCGATAAGGCTACATGATATGGTAGGCAAATTTTGACATTTGACAAATTAAATTTCGCCATGAGACTCAATGAGTCCATACTTCCTAAGGATGCTAAGAGTGTGTCCCGCTGGGTGGGACAACTCTGTAACACCTCTAAAGCCGACATTGCACAAGGAGTCTGGGCTAAGTCTTCAACTACAGAGTAGTTTTCTAAAGCCCTAACATTAGGATTATGCAAGGTTTTCTTAAAGACACCTTTCAGTGTCTTGGGCATAATTTCGGCAGGTTTCTCAATCGTGAGAGGGTTAAAAGTTTCACCTATCGACTTACCCTTCTCCGAGGTCTCTTTTTCATAGTTCTTGTTCCTGGTCTGTAGTAAAGTCTCGGATCGAACCATGTTGATATAATTGGGGTCAGGAACATTTGGGGTGCCCCCTGCTACATTTGAAGCTGAAGCAGAATTCTGTCCTTGGGGAAAAGGATCCTTCAGGACAACTGGTTGTTGGGATTTGAACAACTTCTGAGCTTGTTCCATAAGGGGACATAGATGGGTCAGGTGATCTTCATGGCACAACTTACTTGGGAATTTCACCTTCTTCTTTTCTTTCTTTTCCCCATCAGCATTGTTTGTGGGTTTTTTCTTGTTTTGGTTTCCCACACCCTTCTTTCCTCTCTTCTTTTTCCCACCGGGATGCTGATTGCCCTTCTAAGAGGTTTGTGCAAAAACATTTGCATTTTGGGGTGAGGGGGCAGCCTTTGCTGCCTCCTCCATAGAATGTTTGATGGATAGCTGATGGAGCTGTTTGGCCAAAGATTCTATAGTGGGAGAATTCATGGAACCAACCACACCATTAGCATGGGGTCTAGGCTTAGGTTTCTCTGCATTGTGTGTTCGCCTCAATGCCTCAGGGATAATCTCATATAAGATCCCAGACTAAGAATATATCAAATCTAGTTGCTGGGCCCAGAGGATAGCTTCTTCCTCATTTGTCACTCCTGAAGTAGATACATCCTTAGTTATATAAGGTAATAGGGATTTAAGGAACCATTCTAATAAGAACTCAGGAGGAATAGTGGCTTTGATAAGGCTCTTCCATCTTCTCCACTCTTGGATGTGATCCGAAATATGAGTGGCCTTATCCTGCCGAAAGGTAGATAACAAGTCTTTCCTGAAATCATAATGGACAGGAAGCTGGAAGTGACTAAGGAATGCATTAGCCAAGTCCCAAAAACTACTAAACGTAGCAGAAGGCAATTCAATGTACCATTTTGCTACAGTATTGGTCAAAGTTCTTTGGAATAGCCTCAAGCGAACTGAATCCTCATTCAGTGAGTTGGAAGAGCACCATAAATGGAAAGTGGTGGCATGAGCTCCAGGATCATCACCAACTTTGCCTTGAATTTTGGGATATCCGAGGGCATCTTGGTAGGGACAGGTGGCCAAGAGGGATCATGTCTCACCGGGTCATTCATCAGTTTCGACAAATCTGGCAAGTTTAACATTGCTAGGAACGGAATCTTGGGTCTAACCGGAGCACTAAAAGTACCAATTTGGGGATTAGAGGGACTTGCCCCCATATTCCCATATGTGAAGGTGGGGTTTCCCCCTGCTGCCGGTTGTGAAGTAGATGGGTTTCTTTGGAAAGGATTCCATCCATAAGCCAACATATTGTTTATGTGAGGTGTAGTATAAGAGGTTCTGGCTGCCCCAGTCGAAGCTAGGGTTTGAAATATAGGAGAAGGTATCCCTCCGCTAAAAAGCGAAAAGGGAGAGCTCGTGAATGGAGCTGAAACCAGAGCTTGAAAACCTTGACCATAAGGATTAGTGTTTCCAAACTGCACCCCTACATATGAGGGTGTTGGGCCTATGTATGGAGTGGATGGGGGAATGTGCCCCCGATTCCAAGGAAATCCTTGGACAAAAGCCGAGGATCCTATAGGACCACTCTGGGCAGTGTGTGCGAAGGAAGTAGGAACTGTAGGTACACTAGGAATCCCAGTGACCATACCACCAGAAGCACCTGCTAGACTTGTGGGAGCCAGTGGTTGAACCACTCATCTAGCTGGAGTTAATGGTGTAGTAGGTATACTTGTTCTAGGGGCACCTACCGGGGGAGGTAGTACCCCTTCAGCCGAAGCAGCTGAGGTGGAGGTAAAAGAACTTTCTCCTGCAGTAGACATTATTTTTCCCACAGGGACACCAATCACAGGTGGATCAAAAGGATGAATCTGAACGATCACAGGTCATTTAAGTCAATTAGAGGTGAATTAAAATTACTTGCAAACTCGTTAGCCTACAAGTATTCTATCTCAACTGTGTTTAAATTAAAACGGTTTTCCCTAAGTTCTAGTTCACCTGGAACTTCACTAACTCCTATCGGTTCGAAAGAACCATCTGTGTCCAATCTCCGCCTTTGAGGGGGAGGTGGAGGTTCCAATGTAATAAGCGGAGGAAGGTTTTGCAACCTTCATGACCTTCTGATAGATTGGTCCTCCACGATTGTAAATTTGACTCTTCACAACCTAAGGTCGGCTAAAACATAGACAAACCATAGAGCAATCACTACAAAAAATTTCTTAAAGTCTCAACAATCACAAGGGTGTAAGATATGCTTTTCTGAAGAAAGCTGAGAGACAGTTACTTGGTGTCCTTGAAGAGGTTCTTAGGCACTAGTGGAGGAATCACCCACTGCCCTCCTACACTTTTAACAAGGGTTACCTTCCAAGCCCGTCCAAGTTGAACCAGAAATAGCCTTCCGATTTACTTGTGTATGAACCCTAGATGTCCAAGAGTCTAGAGGATACGTTAACTATATCAACAGTCTGGGGGGACAGTCACAAGCCTGATATGTACGCATGGGCAGGGTAGCAAAGCCCAAAACTCTGTCTAGGACAGAATCCCCAGATGCATAAAAACCTTGGTCTACATTTTGATAAGGAATCAGAGGGTTATCTCGTCAGTCCAATGCCTCCACGCGACCTCGTGCTTAACTCCCGTTTGAGAGGAGCTTCCCAGATACTATCAATAAAGAGAAGGATTTACCTATCGATTGGCCCACTACGTTTGAATTTAAGTACTTATGGGGAGTTTAGTGGGAGTTTACACTTCCTATCCCACAAGTCTAGCCTAATCTAGTAGATGTATGACCCTATAAAACAAAAATTACTAATAAATTTTAAATTATAGAGTTCATTTTAAGGCCTGTTCTTAATTAGAGGGTAAGTGGAGTGAATGACTATGATATTATTGACTCTATAAGAAAAGTAAAAAACAGGTGTATAAATCAATTCCAAAGCAAATTATCACTACTTAAAACAAGTTTTTTGTTGTTGTTGTTGTAAATATGAACTAATGAAAATGCAACTAGGAAAGAGAAAACTAAGACTTATTTTTGTATTTTTTGAGATTTTTTTTTAAAACTGAAAGTAAAACTACCATATGCAATTCAAATGCAAATGTTTTCAATGCTTTTCTTTTCACTTTTCAAATTCCTCAAAGATTACTATGCACCTAAATGCAAAAAATTCTTGAGTATGCTTGAATAATCTAACTATATAAAGTAAGCAAAATGAAGTATAGCATACTTATAAGGACCAAATATCAACCACCTAAGGAAGACTTGGAAAACACCTAGCTTGGGAAGACACAATGAATGAAAATCACTGAAATCAATCAAAGGAAAGTGACAAACCAACACTACTTGGAAATAGCATGGGATATACGGTATCTAGAACCCTGATCACTGATTCAGACACATGACACTTGGACCTATACCCAACAAGCAAATCCACTTCAAATTGCTAAAAGAAATACAATCCAACCAATAAAAACTCAAGGGATTACCGAAAAGCATGAAGTATGGCTAATGTAATGAACAAAAATATATATAATAAATAATCACTAAATAACTATTATCTAATTAATAATAACTATTAAATATCAATATTAATTATTAATACTAATACATATTGATATTAATAATTAATAATTAATAATTAATAAACAATTATTAGTAAACAATTCTAAAATGACGCATCCTTTCATGGATAGTATCCAAAAGTGTCTTTACGATTAATATATATATGGCACTCACTTCATAATCTATTATCTTATCTATCCTATCATTAATATATACTTTCCTTATGGCTTATCGAATATTCCAGATATTTTGGTGATTATTGTGTGAGTGAAATAATTATTTGCTTCAAGTGGTATCAGAGCCTCGTTTGGCTGATCTGGGCTGATTTTAGGGTTTCCCTAAAATATTGGACATTGTCCAAAAGAAAAAGAAAAACGTAAGAAAAGAAAAAAATAAGGAAAGAAAAAAAAGGTTTAAAAAAAAGATAAGATAAAAGTAAAAGGAAAAAAAGGAGAGAGGGTAAAAGTGAAACCACACCTGGTTTCTTAAAATGGGTTTGAGTTTGAATATAAAAGTGCATAATAATTACTAGTAAAGAGCAAGTGAGATTTGAACTTAGGTGGGGAATGTAACACTCATTTCTCCCAACCACCCAATCTACTCACATTTTACAAAACTTAAGGGAAAAAAAAAGATAAAAAGGGTGCATAATATTTGCTACTAAAAAGCAAGTGAGATTTGAACTTAGGTGGGGAAGGTAACACTCATTCCTCCCAACCACCCAATCTACTAACATTTTTACAAACTATTGGAAAAAAAGGAGATATTGATTAAATTTCAAAGAAAACTCAAGAATATGGATTTTAATATTGAAAAGAAGCAAAATTTTCCTATCACCTTACAAAAAAATGTTGCAATATTATTTAGAATTAAAGGGACACTTGCCGGGAAGGATATCACCATTTCTATTGCACCCGCTGAAAGAAATAATTATATTAGTACTGAATTCGCTAACCATTTAGTGATTCCTGAGTCAAATATAAGGGAAGAGCTAGACTTTTTGGACAAAAAACGAACTGAAATAAGTGGCTTACAGCTGAGTTTTGGAGATTATATGGTCACATCGAAATTCATTGTTAGTTCCTTACGGAGCTTTGACGGTGACATAATTTTGGGTTTACCCTAGATAAAAACATTGGGGACTTTCATCTTAAATGTTGAAAAGAAGTTTTTGACATTTTCCTATAAGTGAAAGAGAATCACATTTGAATATATTACAATGAAGTAAAAAATAGAACCTCCAACATCTGAAGAATTCCAGGATATATTAGAGGTGATTTCATAGGGTAATCAAAAGTTAGAACAAAAGAAGCAGAAAGAAGTTGAAAAAATTGTCGCTAGTAAGGATGAAGAAATTACTCATTTGAAGAATCATAGTCAAGACTTGATCTCACAGATTAAGAAATTAAAAAGGGAAAAAAGATCGCAAGAGGAAATCCAAGAGGAATTCCACCAAAAGGAAGTGGATCTGCAAAATGATTTCAATAAGAAACTACTACGAAAAAATGAAGAAAATTCTTGCTTAAAAATTTTGAATCAAGGGTTGACTGAACAAATAAAAAATAAAAAAATCGAGAAGTTAAAAAAATCCTTAGAGTTATTATCAATTAGTAAATCGTAAGAATCACAAACAATTAAAGTTTCTACATGGGTTCCACAAATGTCTCGAATACCTTATCGTCACCCAAATCACAGAAGTCGATACAGCAAACATCAAATTAAAGCAGAAACGATGACTAATGCAATAGAGAATTCATCAAAGGCTCAAATTCAAACATCAGAAAAGGGAAGCAATGAAAATCTCGTCAAAGTTCAAAAGAACAATCTTATTGTCACATCGCTACAAGCATCAACAGAAAATGGTTCCGAAAAACAATTACAAAAATTGCTAGAAGCACCAAAAGTTGAAGTTCCAGTAAACAATTCACAGGCAATTCGAGTTCCTTATCGCAATCCAAATCACAAGAGTCATTATGATAGACAAAAAAATCAAAAGGAAAATTACTAGTATTATTCCTATAAAGAGCAAAGACAAAATCGACAACTCTTGACAATCGATCTGCAAATAATTCTGTTAAGGGTATATCTCGGATGGATGAATTCAAAACTGACGCAACATTTCCACACAATGTTTAAAAGAACGTATCGTCTTATTTCGTCAAATGTTGCAACTACCAACACACAATGTCATGAGAAAGCGTTACGAGCTAGAACAAGGGATAAGGTCTTCCATAATTGTGCTTTAAGGACAAATCAATTCTAAGGGAGAGGCAATGTAATGAACAAAAAATTATATAATAAATAATCACTAAATAACTATTATATAATAAATAATCACTAAATAACTATTATATAATTAATAATAACTATTAAATATAAATATTAATTAGTAATATTAATACATATTGATATTAATAATTAATAATTAATAAATAGTTATTAGTAAACAATTCTAAAATGACGCATCCTTTCATGGATAGTATCCAAAGTGCCTTTACGATTAATATATATATGGCACCCACTTTATAATCTATTATCTTATATAGCCTACAATTAATATATACTTTCCTTATGGCTTATCGAATATTCCAGGTGTTTTGGTGAATAATATTGTATGAACGAATAATTATTTGCTTCAGCTAACAATGCTATCAAACCTATAGTGAAATGCCAATACTAAAGACCACAAAGCAAGACAAAATCCACATAAGGACAGGGACAAGTAACCCTACCCAAAAATTTTGTTGCTCAGGCTTGTACGGGACTATCTAGAAAAGCAACCCACGTACTATACGCGGCTGCCCAATATAGTAAACCGCGTACACAAACCTCTGTACGCGATTGTCCAATATAGTAAACCGCGTACACAGACCTCTGTACGCGACTGTCCAATATAGTAAACCGCGTACACAGACCTCTGTACGCGACTGTGTAGCACAGCAACCCGCATACATGATTAAATTTTTCAAAAAAAGAAAAATTATAAAGGTCTTCAAAACACCACTACAAGTCCAAACCAAGACAAAACACCACACATTGAATCAAAGCAAAGACTGGGCAAGGATCTACAGGACTAACCCACAATAGGTCGAGCTCCCCAGTGGAGTCGCCAGTTCTGTTGTTCAGGATTAAACACCCTTGTAACGTAGGGTCTGGGGTTACCAACTTACTACTAACCTTGTATACAATCAGCTTTAATAGAGTACATAAAGAAAATAGGAAGAAATACTTGACTCACCCGATTACCGATGGTTGATCCAAGCTTGATCTTCTTCCACTCTACTTCTCTCCAAAGCTTCCAGGGATGCACCTCCTTCACTTGCAAAGAGAAAATTATCCAAGTACAATCTTATACATGTATATATAAGAGGTTAGACAAATAATATATCTAGTGCATAATCGAATATATTCATCAACCATCATACATGAAAGAGACTCAACACAATGTTGGAAGAATAATTCTCTTTAATAACAATCAGTGAATGAGATAAGAGTACAACCCAACTTCTGAGACAAGGACTCCTCTGCAACCAAAGGACTCTGAGTTCTACTGCTCCAATACTTCTGAAGATATACCACCATCATAACTTTGCTCTCCAAATTTTTTTCATTAATGCCCTCCCCAAGGCCTCTATTTATACTTTGGGAAATAGAGTGGTTTCGAAGGTTGAGGAGGTTGAAACAGTTGGGATAGTTAATGATTAGAGCCCAACTAATCTCCATTAATTGTGATTTATATTTTTTTAAGTCGAATCAAGATGTATGCGACTATTGATATAGGCAACCTGCGTATGACACACGAGTTTCTTAAAGGAAACCCACGTACGCTGATGTACACGGGTTGCAATGTAGATAGTCACATACAGTATGCGAGTTGTCAATGGAAATAGTCACGTACGTATGCGAATTGCAAAGAGGATAGTCACGTATGCCATTCAACACTTAGAAAAATAATATGGAAAGCTGGTTCAAGGGTAAATGCATCTCATGTCATGCCCATCTATAGTGTTTTGGAAAACTTCAATCCTAAGATGTCCTTTTGTGTACCAACATAAGGAATGTCGGCACTCGGACGGAGAAGTGCCATTTGGGTTGATAACAATAGTTTTTAGGGTTGTAAGCTATTTTCTAGCTTCCACTCTTACACCATGCATTGATGATCCTATTTTTGTGCTTCCATGATATTTATGAACCTATTGGATGCCCTCTCTTACCTATTTCGACCTCCTTGATGTTTTGTAACTCCATTTATGCATTAGTGTGCTTCCATGTGCTCTTCATGGCTCCACTCAGTTTTTGGGTAACTCCTCCTCATGGTGCTAATTTGGGAAAGGGAATCTTTTCAGTAAGCCACCACTCCACTAATTCAAGTTAATTCTCCATGATGAATCTTAAACCTTACCTCTCTCTAATTTGGGTTGATCCCTTTGGGTTAGAGTGGTCCTCCTTATGCTATAAATCCATATGCCATCTCCTTGTTGAACTTAATCTTGAGTTTTAGACCATGTGATTTATGCTATCTAACCATGTTGGGAATGTTTATTTTATTGAGTGTGTGTTGAGACTTAGAGTGAGTCTATTTGTTCCCTTTGCTTCCATTATATCACTCTACTAGTCCAGGTTCTAACACAAAAATCTAGGAAATGGGAATGGCGAGCTAGGTGACATCCCAAAGGCAGTGGAGACGAACATGAAAGTAGTAGCGGAAAGCATTGTGTCTCTCAAAAGATGTAGTTTCGAGAGTAGTGAGACTAAGCAAGAATCTACCCATGGATCCATGGTCTCAGCTCGGGGGTGACCTGTTCAAGCAAGGAAGGCTTGACAATGTCTACGGCTAGGAGGAAATTTGTCCTGCTGCAGCCAATTGCTTATATTTTGGGATAAGTGTTTCTATTATGTTATGTTTTCATTACATTGTTTTATTTGGTATATGTGCAATGATGGGTGATTGGTTGTTTGAGTGTTCATATATTGAATGTTAGGATCTTCATGGAGGAAGGATGAATCTCATATAGTATGGAATTTAGTTTCTATTCTGGTTACCTTCTCTCTATTCTTCTTCTTCATAACCAGAAAATGTAATTTTGGCTCTATTTTATTGAGAGGGGCACAATCATATGATCTGTTTCCACCATATATGATCATTTATGTGTTGTGAGACATATTCCATTGCGTCCAGAGTAGTGTTTCCCATGAACAACACCTTTCGTTTCATTGAAACATCTTTCCGGATGACCAAGATATGTTTGTTTTGGTCAGATAGCTTTCCGGCGCCAAGATGAGCGCACTTGTCATTTTATTGTAAATCATTTGGTTGCATAATTGTTCTTAGTTACATATCTAAGGATGAGATATGTATTCTATATGTAAAATTAATCGATAGTTGGAGGATGACAGCCATACAATTTGATATTTATTAGTCACGAGATGACTGTAGGGGACAATCATCGGGAGCCGATTTTGAGGGATGTAGTTGCAACTGGTGTTCTTGTTTGTTATGGTTTTGGTGTGGCTGTAGATTGCAGCCTATGTATGGTCCATGATATGTGTTTTTCCTTAATTTTTATGCTCACTAACAACACACACCTAAAAACACCAAAAAAGTATGTTAATTTGCAAATAATCAATCACATCAATACTTGGTTATTTATAAACTATGCTATCAAACAAACCCAAAATACATAAATTAGCTATTCACAATGAATATGATGTTTATCATGTATTATTGATGTTTTTGTTTCAATTACGACCTTTAGCTTGCACTTTGGAAATTATTAATTGAGTGTCACAATTAATTATTTAATTAAGTGGCGTAATTAAATAATTAAGCGTCGCAAACTTTAGCTATAATTCAATCTCTAGAATTTAATTTATTTGGGTGAATGGTTAGTCAGATGAATAGTAATTTATCTATATCCATTGTTCTTAAAATTTAGTTAGTCTTGATTTTAACACCTTTGGCCTTATCTCAAGATTTGGGAACATCACAAGTCGTATCAGAGCTTAAGGTTTCAACACCGTGGATGTTGGGCCTTTTACGAAGTTTCAAGTCACCTTGTAAGCATGCACTTGCATTAGATAGCTTGGATGCATGCAGCTTATAGAATTTCACATGTGAGTTAGTTAATTAAACTTTTAGTTTGGGATAGGTATGCACTTGAAGTTCATCCAGTAAGGAGAAATCTTGGAAGGATTCCTACCCCTCCCCTTGTTCAACTAGTTCCCAGTGATTGATTGAGCAAGCGATGTGACTACTATGACTGATATTTTAATAAAACCCGTGAAGACTAATTATTCAATGAGTAAAACTTCAACAGTAGGAAGTCAGAGATTGGGGATGGATATTAAGGAAGGACAGAGACCGTATAGTCTAGAAGAGGAGTTTGTTGAGGGAAGAAGGTCAATCAAACATAATATGAGCAGTGAACCGTTAAGCTTGCAGGATTCAGTGAGGAAGTGTAGAGAGGATAATGAAAGAATAATTCATATCCAAGAGAAGATTGTGAATGATCTAAAATCATTGAAGACCATCCAAATATTCACCGAAAAGAGTCATAAAAGAGTTTATGTGAGGTCTATATCATCTTCAAAGAGACCTTATCACTCATAGAGAAAGAAGGGGTATGCATCAAGCAGTATAGAGAGCATTCCTGAAATATGTCCAGTGAGATACAAGAAGAGGAGGTTTACCTAGGATGAACTAGTAGGAGAGTTGAGAAGAATCAAGCCCCCAAGTTTTGATGGAGAAGTGCAACAAGGAGAAGATGCCGAAGCATGGTTGATAGGACTTAGGAAATTCTTCCAGTTGAATCAGTATACACCTAATATGGAGGCAAGAGTAGACATATACCATTTTCATGGTAAAGCATCTATTTGGTGGGATCAACAAGTTAAGTTAAAAGACATCGATGAAGGCAAAATATCTTGGAGGAAGTTTAAGAAATAGTTTCAGAAAGAATACCTCTCTGAGCACTACTATGACAAGAAGATGGAGGAATTATTTGAGCTTAAGTTGGGAAGCATGACTATGGAGGCCTATGAGAAAAAGTTTCTAGAACTTTTGAACTATGCGGACTTCATCAAAGATGAGAAGGTAAAGATTCAAAGGTGCCTAAGTGGCCTTCTTGAATATTATAGAGATAAAATCAAGTATGATAGACCAAAGAACCTTAAGGATGCCATCTGGAAGGAAAAAAAAATATATGAAAAAAATAAAAGAAAGGCCCCATATCAGAAGAATTGGAAGGATATGAAGAATAACAAGCAAGAGCAGAGAAAGAAAGGTTTCCATCCTTTAAAGTTCATAAACAATAATTCTTACCAACAAGGGAAGTCAAAGGAAGATCCTTCAGGGAAAAGACCACCTGTAGAATGTTGGATATGCAAGGAAAATCACTTTTCCAGTTAGTTCCCACGTAAGAAAAATAACCTTCACAACATTTAAGAGGCTTCAAATGTTGAATATTTAGGTGGAAGTGTTCAAAGGATCTATGCAAACCTATATGGGAGGCAAGCTGACCACCAATCCCGAATGATTGAAGTACCGGGTAAGATTTCTAATAAAACCATAACTATTTTGATTGATTCGGGAGCTAGAAATAGTTACATTTCACCTAATCTTGTTGAGAAATGTCATTTCAAGAAAAGTAAACTTGGAACAACAAGTCTAGTATAGCTAGCTACAGGAACCAAGAGGAAAATCACTGAATTTGTAAAAGCGTGTCCTGTAGAAATGAATGGAATGAAAACCTTTGAATAATTAAACATCATACCCTTGGGGTCATATGATGTATTGATTGGCATGGATTGGTTGGATGCACACCATGCAATTTTGGATTGCCATAATAAATCTTATACTTGTTTGGATAAAGAAGGGAACCAAGTGACAATGAAAGGAATACCTAGACCCATATCCCCGAGGCAGATCACAACTCTACAATTGAATAAATGTCTTAGAAAGGGATGCCAATTATATGAAATTCATGTGGAAGAATAAAAAGAAGGAAAAGAGCTAGAGTTGCAGGATTATCCAATACTACAAAATTTTGCAGATATATTTCAAGAACCGCTAGGAATACCTCCTAAGAGGGACATTGATTTTTCTATCGATTTGGTGCCAGGAACAATACCTTCATCTAAATCACCTTATAGAATGAGTACTCCCGAGTTAAAGGAATTACAAACGCAGTTAGAGGATATACTAAAGAAAGGTTACATAAGGCCCAATGTTTCACCTTGGGGAGCTCCTATGTTATTTGTGAAGAAGAAAGATGGAACTATAAGACTTTGCATAGATTATAGACAATTGAACAAAGCAACGGTTAAAAACAAGTACCCGTTACTAAGAATTGATGGCTTGTTTGATCAATTGAGAGGATCCAAGGTGTCTCCAAAAATAGATTTGAGGTCGGGATACCACCAAATTAGAATTAAGAATGAGGATATAAGTAAGACAACATTCAGAATAAGGTATGGACACCATGAGTTCACAGTAGGTGCAGTATTCATGTATTTAATGAATGGAGTCTTCAGAAAGCACTTAGATAAGTTGTGATTGTATTCTTGGATGACATCCTTATCTATTACAAGACAAAGGAAGAGCACGAAGAGCATCTAAGAATAGTAATGCAAGCGCTTAGAGAGCATAAATTGTAAGCCAAATTAAACAAGTGTTCATTTTATCAAGGAAGAATCCACTACCTAGGGCATATCATATCTGAAGGTGTTACAGTAGATCATGAGAGGATAAGAGCCATTATGGAATGGTTAACACCTAAGAATGTATTAGAATTTAGATCCTTCATGGGGTTATCTGGATACTACCTAAGGTTCATCAAAGGATTCTCGAAGTTGGCTCATCCCATCACATCTTTGCAAAAGAAAGGTGTGAAGTTTGATTGGACTTCTAAGTGCGAAGATAATTTTAAAAAACTTAAGGAAATGATTACTAGTGCACCAATGCTAAAAAATCCGGACCCTGAAGGAAACTTTGTTGTATGCACGGATGCATGCAAGCAAGGCATTGGTGGAGTATTAATGCAGGATGGACATGTGATCAATTACGAATCTAGAGACTTGAAGGAACATGAACAGAACTATGCCACCCATGACTTAGAGCTTGCACCTATCATCCATGCTTTGAATATGTGGAGACATTATCTAATGGGTAAAAAGTTTGAGTTGAGAATTGACCATGATGGGTTAAAATAATTGTTTGAGCAACCTAATTTGAATGCAAGACAAAAGAGGTGGATGGAGTTATTATGTGAATATGACTTTGACATAAAGCATATCAAAGGTAAGGAAATAAAGTAGTCAATGCACTTAGTAGGAAGATGCATGAGATGCAATATGTAGCAACTATCAACACTAGCACACCAGATTTGAAGGATAAGATCATTGAAGCCAGTGTTAGAGATGAACTTTATCAGCAGATGAGAGAAGGTTTGAAACAACAGAAAATTCCACAGAAATTTGATAAGAACGAGTTTAAAGAAAATGGTATACTCATGCACAAAGATAGAGTTTATGTGCCTAATGTTGGAGATATAAGCTATAGTATCAGATAGAGATTCAAAATTTACTTCTAACTTTTGGAAAGGATTATTCGAAGGGTTTGGTACAAGTCTAAACATGAGTACATCATAGCACCCTCAGACAGATGGACAAATAGAAAGAGTTAACCAAGTAATTGAAGATATGTTAAGGATGTATGCGATGGATCAACCATCTAAGTGGGAAGATTATTTACACTTGGTGGATTTTGCTTATAATAATGGATATCATTCCTCTTTGAAGATGAGTCCTTTTGAGGCCATGTATGGAAGGAAGTGTAATACTCCCATCAGTTGGGATAACCCAACGGATAGTGTCATTGTTGGACCATAATTATTAAAGGATATGGAGGATTAAATGGTTAAGATAAAGCATAATCTAAAGGTAGCTCAAGACAGGAAGAAAAGTTATGCAAATCAGAACAGGACTGACATATAGTTTCAAGTTGGGGATCATGTGCTTTTCAAAGTCAGACCCAAGAAGAGTTCCTTAAACTTGGGAAATTGCTCAAAGATAGCTTCCAGATATTGTGGACCTTTTGAGTTCTTAGCTAAGATAGGACCTATTGTGTATGAACTGGCCCTACCTGCTTGTTTTAGAGTACATAATGTGTTTCATGTGTCTTTATTGAAAAACTATATGCTTGATACTAACCATGTAATTGATTGGAATGTGATCCAGGTAATTAGAGTGCTTTTATTTTCTTTATATATATATATATATATATATATATATATGAACATGGTACTAACCATGTGATTGAATGGATTATGATCTAGGTGGAACCGAAAGGCTATTTTCTGGTACAAACTGTTGCCATTTTGGGCAACAAGGTCAAGCTGCTTCAGAATCAAGAAATTAGGCAGGTAAAGGTCCAATGGATCCATTACAGTCCTGAGGATGCCACTTGGGAGCTGGAGGATACCATGAGGGAAGCATACCCTCATATATTTTGAAATTTTGTGGCATGTATGTAATATGCATCGAGGAAGATGCATTGTTTAAGGGGGAGGGAGATGTAATACCCCTGTTGTTAAGCCCCTGACTTATGATCCTTCATGTGACTTATGTTATCTTGCATTATGGATTTATGATATTTTATATGATTGCAGAATTTTTGCTCCTTTTCATGATTAATTTAATTAAGGACTTATTATTAATGTTTGATAACATGACTTTGTACTTTAGCACTATTATTAATGTTAATGTTATTACTAGAATCTCTGCTATCTTTGAATGTTGTTAATGATTGATTAAATAAACAACTAGCTTAGTAAAGGAAACTAAATGAGTATGGGGGACCATGGATTCCACAAAGTGAGGGGGAATGGGGACATCCTTATCACCTTATAACTTATTTTTGACTTAACTTTGTCCATCCCAACTCATATTTGCACCTTGGTGAGATTAATAATGTTCGTCACCCAAACCTTGTACAACGAACCCTATTATCAATAATTATGGACTATGGATATAGTTTTGCATATTGTGCACACCTTAGTGGGCCCCTATTTCCTAGAGAACCCTCCTTTGGAAAATATTCCCTCACATTTATGTGTTTATGATCATTTATGAGCCCTTTTCCTAGTTCATAGGGATGTAAGCTATTTTCTAGCTTCCACTCTTACACTATGCATTGATGATCCTATTTTTGTGCTTCCATGATATTTATGACCCTATTGGATTCCCTCTCTCACCTATTTCAACCTCCTTGATGTTTTGTAACCCCATTTATGTATTAGTGTGCCTCCATGTGCTCTTAATGGCTCCACTCCTTAGTTTTTGGGTAACTCCCCCTCATGGTGCTAATTTGGGAAAGGGAATTTTTTCACTAAGCTACCACTCGTTTAATTCAAGTTAATTCTCCATGATGAAGCTTAAAATTGCCTCTCTCTAATTTGGGTTGATCCCTTTGGGTTAGAGTGGTCCTACTTATTATATGAATCCATATGCCATCTCCTTGTTGAAGTTAATCTTGAGCTTTAGACCATGTGATTTATGCTATCTAAGCGTTTTGGGAATGTTGATATTATTGAGAGTGTGTGTTTAGAATTAGAATGAGTCTATTTGTTCCCTTTGATTCCATTATATCACTCTAATAGTCTAGGTTCTCACATAGAAATCTAGGAAATGGGAATGGTGAGCTAGGTTACATCCCATAGGCGGTGGAGACAGACAAGAAAGTAGTGGTGGGAAGCATTGTGCCTCTCGAAAGAGGTAGTTTTGAGAGTAGTGAGTCTAAGCAAGACTTTACTTGTGTATCCATGGTATCAGCTCGAGGGTGACCTGCTCATGTGAGGAAGGCTTGACGGTGTGTATGGCTAGGAGGAAAGTTGTATTGTTGTAGCCACTTGCTTATATTTTGAGATAAGTGTTTCTCTTATGTTATGTTTTCATTACATTATTTTATTTGGTATATGTGTAATGATGGCTGATTGGTTGTTTGAGTGTTCATGTATTGAATGTCAGGATTTGCATGGAGGAAGGATGAATCTCATATAGTATGGAATTTAGTTTCTATTCTCATTACCTTCTTTCTATTCTTCTTCTTCATAACTAGAAATTGTAATTTTGGCTCTATTTTATTGAGAGGGGCGCAGCCATATGATCTGGTTCGACCATCTATAATCATTTTGGTGTTATGAGACCTATTCCATTGTGTCCAAAGTATCATTTCCAATGAACAACACCTTTCGTTTCATTGAAAAAACTTTATGGATGACCAAGACATGTTTGTTTTGGTCAGATAGCTTTCCGGCGCCAAGATGAGCGCACTTGCCATTTTATTGTAAATCATTTGGTGGCATAATTGTTCTTAGTTGCAGATCTGAGGATGAGAGTTGTATTCTATATGCAAAAATAATCAATGGATGGAGGGTGGCAGCCATATGATTTGATTTATATTAGTGAGAGATGACTGTAGGGGACAATCATCGGGAGCCGATTTTGAGGGTTGTAGTTGCAGACGATGTTCTTGTTTGCTATGGTTTCGGCGTGGCTATATATTGATGCCTATGTATGCTCCATGATTTGCGTTTTTCCTTAATTTTTATGGTCACTGACACCACACACATAATAACACCAAAAAAGTAGATTAATTTGCAAATAATCAATCACATCAATACTTGGTTATTTATAAACTATGCTATCAAACAAACCCAAAATACATAAATTAGCTATTCACAACGAATATGATGTTTATCATGTATTATTGATGTTCTTGTTTCAATTACGACATTTATCTTGCACGTTGGAAATTATTAATTGAGTGTCACAATTAATTATTTAATTAAGTGGCACAGTTAAATAATTAAGCGTCGCAAACTTTAGTTATAATTCAATCTCTAGAATTTAATTTATTTGGGTGAATGGTTAGTCAGATCAATAGTAATTTATCTATATCCATTGTTCTTAAACTTTGGTTAGTATTAATTTTAGCACCTTTGGCCTTATCTAAAGGTTCTAGGACATCACAAGTGGTATAAGAGCTTAAGGTTTCAACACGGTGGTTGTTGGGCCTTTTGCGAAGTTTGAAGTCACCTTGTAAGCATGCACTTGCATTAGATAGCTTGGATGCATGCACCTTATATAATTTCACATGTGAGATAGTTAATTAAACTATTAGATTAGGATGGGTATGGAACTGAATTTCATCCAATAAAGAGAAATCTTGGAAGGATTTCTACCCTGCCCCTTTTCCAACTAGTTCCCAGTGATTGATTGAGAAAGCGGTGTGACTACTACAACTGATATTTTAATGAAACCCATGAAGACTAAGTATTCAACAAGTAAAAGTTCAACAATAGGAAGTTAGATATTGGGGATGGATATTGAGGAAGGAAGGAGACCATATAGTCCCGAAGAGGAGTTTGTTGAGGGAAGAAGGTCAATCAGACACAAGATGAGCAGTGGATCGTTAAGCTTGTAGGATTCAGTGAGGAAGTGTAGAGAGGATAATAAAAGAATAATTCACATCCAAGAGAATATTATGAATGATCTAAAATCATTGAAGAACATCCAAAGATCCACTGAAAAGAGTCATAAAATAGGTTATGTGAGGTCTAGATCATCTTCAAGGAGACCTTATCACTCAAAGAGAAAGAAGGGGTATGCATCAAGCAGTATAGAGAGCAGTCCTGAAAGATCTCCAATGAGATACAAGAAGAGGAGGTTTACCCAGGATGAACTAGTAGGAGAGTTGAGAAGAATCAAGCACCCGACTTTTGATGGAGAAATAAAGCAAGGAGAATATGTCGAAGCATGGTTTATAGGACTTAGGAAATTCTTCCAGTTGCATCAGTATACACCTAATATGGAGGTAAGAGTAGCCATATACCATCTGCATGGTAAAGCATCTATCTGGTGGGATCAACTGGTTAAGTTGAAAGACATCGATGAAGGAAAAATATCTTGGATGAATTTTAAGAAATACTTTAAGAAAGAATACCTCTCTGAGCACTACTATGACAAAAAGATGGAGGAATTCTTTGAGCTTAAGTTGGGAAGCATGACTATGGAGGCCTATGAGAAAAAGTTTCTAGAACTTTTGAACTATGCAGACTTCATCAAAGATGAGAAGGTAAAGATTCAAAGGTTCCTAAGTGGCCTTCCTGAATCTTATAGAGATAAAATCTAGTATGATAGACCAAAGAACCTTAAGGATGCCATCTGGAAGGAAAAACACTTATATGAACAAAATAAGAGCAAGGCCCCATATCAGAAGAATTGGAAGGATACGAAGAATAACAAGTAGGAGTTGAGAAAGAAAGGTTTCCAACCTTCAATGTTCAGAAACAATAATTCTTACCAATAAGGGTAGTCAAAGGAAGACCCTTCAGGGAAAATTCCACCTGTAGAATGTTGGATATGCAAGGAAAACCACTTTTCCAGTCAGTGCCTACGTAAGAAAAATAACCTTTACAACATTCAAGAGGTTTCAAATGTTGGAGATGTAGGTGGAATTGTTCAAAGGATCTATGCAGCCCTAGATGGGAGGCAAGCTGACCATCAATCCCGAATGATTGAAGTTGCAGGTAATATTTATAATAAAACCATAACTATTTTGATTGATTTAGGAGATAGCAATAGTTACATTTCACCTAATCTTGTTGATAAATGTCATTTAAAGAAAAGTGAACTTGAAACATCAAGTCTAGTACAGTTAGCTACACGAGCCAAGATGAAAATCACTGAATTTGTAAAATTGTTTCCTTTAGAAATGAATGGAATGAAAAACTTTGAAGAATTAAACATCATACCCTTGGGTTCATATGATGTATTGATTGGCATGGATTTGTTGGATGCAAACCATGCAATTTTGGATTGCCATAATAAAACTTATACTTGCTTGAATGAATAAGGGCACCAAGTGACAATAAAAGGAATACCTAGACCCATATCCCTGAAGCAGATCACATCTCTACAATTGAAGAAATGTCTTAGAAAGGGATGCCAATTATTTGCAATTCATGTGGAAGAATAAAAAGAAGGAAAAGAGCTAGAGTTGTAGGATTATCCAATACTAAATTTTTTTGTAGATATATTTCAAGAACCGCCAAGAATACCTCCTAAGAGGGACATTGATTTTTCTATCGTCTTGGTGCCGGGAACAATACCTTTATTTAAAGCACCTTATAGAATGAGTACTCTAGAGTTAAAGGAATTACAAATGCAGTTAGAGGATCTACTAAAGAAAGGTTACATAAGGCCCCGTGTTTCACCTTTGGGAGCTCCTATGTTATTTGTGGAGAAGAAAGATGGAACTCTAAGACTTTGCATAGATTATAAACAATTGAACAAAGCAACGGTTAAAAACAAGTACCTCTCACCAAGAATTGATGACTTGATTGATTGATTGAGAGGAGCCGAGGCGTTTTCAAAAATAGATTTGAGGTCGGTATACCACCAAATTAGAATTAAGAATGAGGATATAAGTAAGACAACATTCAAAACAAGGTATGGACACTATGAGTTCACAGTAGTACCTTTTGGTTTAACAAATGCACCTGCAGTATTCATGTTTTTAATGAGTGGAGTCTTCAGAAAGTACTTAGATATGTTGTGATTGTATTCTTGGATGACATCCTTATCTATTCCAAGACAAAGGAAGAGAATGAAGAGAATCTAAGACTAGTAATGCAATTGCTTAGAGAACATCATTTTTATGCCAAATTAAGCAAGTGTTCATTTTATCAAGGAAGAATCCACTACCTAGGGCATATCATATATGAAGAAGGTGTTACAGTAGATCCTGAGAATATAAGAGCCATTATGGAATGGTCAACACCTAAGTATGTATCATAAGTCATATTTATCATGGGGTTAGATGGATACTACCAAAGGTTCATCGAAGGATTCTTGAAGTTGGCTCATCCCATCACATATTTTCAAAAGAAAGGTGTAAAGTTTGATTGGAATTCTATGTGTGAAGATAATTTTCAAAAACTTAAGGAAAAGCATACCAGTGCACCAGTGCTAAAAATTGTGGACCTTGAAGGAAACTTTGTTGTATGCATGAATGCATGCAAGCAAGGAATTGGTGGAGTATTAATGCAGGATGGACATGTGATGAGTTACGAATTTGGAAAGTTGAAGGAACATGAACTGAACTATGCCACCCATGACTTAGATCTTGCAGCTGTCATCCGTGCTTTGAAAATGTGGAGACATTATCTAATGGATAAAAAGTTTGAGTTGAGAACTGACCATGATGGGTTAAAATACTTGTTTGAGCAGCCTAATTTGAATGCAAGACAAAGGAGGTGGATGGAGTTATTATGTGAATATGACTTTGACATCAAGCATATCAAAGGCAAGGAAAATAAAGTAGCTGATGCACTTAGTAGGAATATGCATGTGATGCAATATGTAGTATCTATCAACACTAACACATCATATTTGAAAGATAAGATCATTGAATCCAGTGTTACAGATGAACTTTATCAGCAGGTGAAAGAAGGGTTGAAACAACATAAAATTCCACAGAAATTTGAGAAGAATGAGTTTAAAGAAAATGGGATACTCATGCACAGAGATAGAGTTTATGTGCTTGATGTTGGAGGTATAAGGAAGATGGTTATGAAGGAAACACATGAAGTCCCTTATGCCGGACATTTAGGTTATCAGAAAATAGTAGCAGTAGTAAGGAAACAATACTTTTGTCTAGGGATAAAGAATGATGTTGCAGAATATATAACTAGGTGCATGGAATGTCAAAAAGTTAAAGTTGAGCATCGACATACATCGGGATTGTTGCAACCCTTGCCTATACCATAATGGAAATGGGATGTAGTGACGATGGATTTCATCACCAAGTTACCTATGACGAGATTGCAAAATTATGTGATCATGGTTGTGGTAGATAAGTTGACTAAGGAAACACACTTCATTCCAGTAAAGACAACTCACAAAGCAGCTAACATTGCAAATATTTAAATGAAAGAAGTAGTCAGATTGCATGGTATTCCAAAGGCTATAGTATTAGACAAAGATTCAAAATTTACTTCTAAATTTTGGAAAGGATTGTTTAAAGGGTTTGGTACAAGTCTAAACATGAGTACAACATACCTCCCTCAGACAGATGGACAAACATAAAGAGTTAACCAAGTAATTGAAGATATGTTAAGGATGTATGTGATGGATTAGCCATCTAAGTGGGAATATTGTTTACACTTGGTGTAATTTGCTTATAATAATGGATATCATTCCTTTTTGAATATGAGTCCTTTCGAGTCCATGTATGGAAGGAAGTGTAATACTCCCATTAGTTGGGATAATCCAAGGGATAGAGTCATTGTTGGACCAGAATTATTAAAGGATATGGAGGATCAGATGGTTAAGATAAAGCAGAATCTAAAGGTAGCTCAAGACATGTAGAAAATTTATTCAGATTAGAACATGACCGACAGACAGTTTCAAGTTGGGGATCATGTGTTTTTGAAAGTCAGACCCAAGAAGAGTTCCTTAAACTTGGGAAATTGCTCCAAGCTAGCTTCTAGATATTGTGGACCTTTTGCGGTCTTAGATAAGATAGGACCTGTTGCGTATGAGCTGTCCCTACCTGCTTGAATTAGAGTACATAATGTGTTTCATGTGTCTTTATTGAAAATGTATATGCCTGATACTAACCATGTAACTTATTGGAACTTGATCTAGGTAGTTAGAGTGCTTTTATTTTCTTTATTGATATATATATATATATATATATATATATATATATATATGAACATGGTACTAATCATGTGATTGAATGGATTATGATCTAGGTGGAACCAAACGGGAATTTTTTGGTACAACCTGTTTCCCTTTTGGGCAGCAAGGTCAAGTTGCTTCGGAATCAAGAAATCAGGCAGGTAAAGGTCCAATGGACCCATTACAATCCTGAGGATTCCACTTGGGAGCTGGAGGATACCATGAGGGAAGCATACCCTTATTTATTTTGAAATTTTGTGGCATGTATGTAATATGCATCGAGGACGATGCATTGTTTAAGGGGGAGGGAGATGTAATACCCCAGTTGTTAAGACCCAGACTTATGATCCTTCATGTGACTTATGTTCTCTCGCATTATGGATTTATGATATTTTATATGATTGCAGAATTTTTCTCCTTTTCATGATTAATTTAATTAAGGACTTATTATTAATGTTTGATAACATGACTTAGTACTTTAGCGCTATTATTAATGTTAATGATATTACTAGAATCTTTGCTATATTTGAATGTTGTTAATGATTGATTAAATAAAAAACTAGCTCAGCAAAGGAAACTAAACGAGTATGGGGGACCATGGATTCCACAAAGTGAGAGGAAATGGGGACATCCATAGCACCTTATAACTTATTGTTAACTTAACTTTGTCCATCCCAATTCATATTTGCACCTTGGTGTGATTAATAATGTTCGTCACCCAAAAGTTGTACAACGAACCCTATTCTCAATAATTATGGAATATGGAGATAGTTTTGCATATTCTGCACACCTTAGTGGGCCCCTCTTACATAGGGAACCCTCCTTTGCAAAATATTCCCTCACATTTATGTGTTTATGATCATTTATGAGCCATTTTCCTAGTTTTTAGGGCTGTAAGCTATTTTCTAGCTTCCACTCTTACACCATGCATTGATGATCCCATTTTTGTGCTTCCATGATATTTATGACCCTATTGGATGCCCTCTCTCACATATTTCAACCTCATTTATGTTTTGTAACCCCCTTTATGCATTAGTGTGCCTCCATGTGCTCTTCATGGCTGCACTCAGTTTTTGGGTAGCTCCTCCTCATGGTGCTAATTTGGGAAAGGGAATCTCACTAAGCCACCACTCCACTAATTCAAGTTAATTCTCCATGATGAAGCTTAAACCTTACCTATCTCTAATTTGGGTTGATCCCTTTGGGTTAGAGTGGTCCTTCTTATGCTATAAATCCATATGACATCTCCTTGTTGAAGTTAATCTTGAGCTTTAGACCATGTGATTTATACTATGTAACCGTGTTGGGAATGTTGATATTATTGAGAGTGTTTTGAGACTTAGAGTGAATCTATTTGTTCCATTTTCTTCCATTATATCACTCTACTAGTCCAGGTTCTCACACAAAAATCCAGAAAATGGGAATGGTGAGCTAGGTCACATCCCATAGGCAATGGAGACAAACATGAAAGTAGTAGGGGGAAGCATTGTGTCTCTCGAAAGAGGTAGTTTCGAGAGTAGTGAGACTAAGGAAGACTCTACCCATGGATCCATGGTCTCAGCTCGGGGGTGACCTATTGAAGCGAGGAAGGCTTGATGGTATCTACGGCTAAGAAGAAAGTTGTCTTGCTGCAGCCAGTTGCTTATATTTTTAGATAAGTGTTTCTCTTATGTTATGTTTTCATTACATTATTTTATTTGGTATATGTGCAATGAAGGCTGATTGGTTGTTTGAGTGTTCATGTATTGAATGTTAGGATATCCATGGAGGAAGGATGAATCTCATATAGTATGGAATTTAGTTTCTATTCTCGTTACCTTCTTTCTATTCTTCTTCTTCATAACCATAAATTGTAATTTTGGCTCTATTTTATTGAGTGGGGTGCAACCATATGACCTATTTTGACCATCTATGCTCATTTCTGTGTTGTGAGACCTATTCCATTGTGTCCGGAGCAACATTTCCAGTGAAAAACACCTTTCGTTTCATTGAAAAATCTTTCTGGATAACCAAGATATGTTTGTTTTGGTCAGATACTATTTCCGATGCTAAGATGAGCGCACTTGTCATTTTATTGTAAATCATTTGCTTGCATAATTGTTCTTAGTTGCATATCTGAGGATGAGAGATGTATTCTATATGTAAAATTAATCGATGGCTCGAGGGTGGCATCCATATGATTTGATTTTTATTAGTGAGAGATGACTGTAGGGGACAATCATCGAGAGCCGATTTTGAGGGTTGTAGTTGCAGCTAGTGTTCTTGTTTTCTATGGTTTCAGTGTGGCTGTAGATTGCAGCCTATGTATTCTCCATGATATGTGTTTTTCCTTACTTTTTATGCTCACTGACACCACACACATAATAACACCGAAAAAGTAGATTAATTTGCAAATAATCAATGACATTAATACTTGGTTATTTATAAACTATGCTATCAAACAAACACAAAATACATAAATTAGCTATTCACAACGAATATGATGTTTATCATGTATTATTGATGTTCTTGTTTCAATTACGACATTTAGCTTGCACCTTGGAAATTTTTAATTGAGTGTCAGAATTAATTATTTAATTAAGTGGCGTAAATAAATAATTAAGTGTCACAAAATTTAGTTATAACTCAATCTCTAGAATTTAATTTATTTGGGTGGATAGTTAGTCAGATCAATAGTAATTTATCTATATCCATTGTTATTAAACTCTAACTAGTCTTAATTTTAGCACCTTTGGCCTTATCTCAAGGTTTGGGGACATCACAAGTGGTATCAGAGCTTAAGGTTTCAACACTATGGTTGTTGGGCCTTCTGCAAAGTTTCAAGTCACCTTGTAAGCATGCACTTGCATTAGATAGATTGGATGCATGCACCTTATATAATTTCAAATTTGATTTTGTTAATTAAACTGTTCGATTGGGATGGGTATGGACCTAAATTTCATCCAGTAAGGAGAAATATTGGAAGGATTTCTACCCTTCCCCTTGTCCAACTAGTTCCCAGTGATTGATTGAGCAAGAGGTGTGACTACTACAATTGATATTTTAATCAAACCCGTGAAGACTAAGTATTCAACAAGTAAAAGTTAAACAATAGGAAGTCAGATATTGGGGATGGATATTGAGGAAGGATGGACACCATGTAGTCCCAAAGAGGAGTTTGTTGAGGGAAGAAGGTCAATCAGACATAAGATGAGTAGTGAACCATTAAGCTTGCAGGATTCAATGAGGAAGTGTATAGAGGATAATGAAAGAATAATTCATATCCAAGAGAATATTATGAATGATCTAAAATCATTGAAGACCATCCAAAGATCCCCTGAAAAGAGTCATAAAAGAGGTTATGTGAGGTCTAGATTATCTTCAAGGAGACCTTATCACTCAGAGAGAAAGAAGGGGTATGCATCAAGCAGTATAGAGAGCATTCCTTAAATATCTCTAGTGAGATACAAGAAGAGGAGGTTTACCTGGGATTAAGTAGTAGGAGAGTTGAGAAGAATCAATCCCCCAACTTTTGATGGAGAAGTAAATCAAGGAGAAGATGCCTAAGCATGGCTAATAGGACTTAGGAAATTCTTCCAGTTGCATCAGTATATACCTAATATGGAGGCAAGAGTAGCCATATACCATTTGCATGGTAAATCATCTATCTGGTGGGATCAATTGGCTAAGTTGAAAGACATCGGTGAAGGCAAAATATCTTGGAGGAAGTTTAAGAAATGCTTTAAGAAAGAATACCTCTCTGAGCACTACTATGACAAGAAGATGGAGGAATTTAAGTTGGGAAGCATGACTATGGAGGCCTATGAGAAAAAGTTTCTAGAACTTTTGAACTATGAAGACTTCATAAGAGATGAGAAGGTAAAGATTCAAAGGTTCCCAAGTGTCCTTCCTGAATCTTATAGAGATAAAATCCAGTATGATAGACCAAAGAACTTTAAGGATGTTATCTAGAAGGCAAAACACTTATATGAACAAAATAACAACAAGGTCCCATACAGGGATGATTTTAAGGAACCATACTTATTGAAAAGTGTATAAATGTTGGTGAATCTTACCAATTCTTAAAATGCCAACTATAAAATGTTTGGCGATATTTTTCAAAAAATATTTTAATTCCCAAGGATTTTATATCATTTATATAATAATTTGGCGATTTTTAGGGTGAAAAAACTTTACCCCATCAAAATTGGGTGAAACAGGTCTTCAAAAAATGCAAAATGGCGAATCTTTTTTTGGAGAAAAACATGGAAAAATAGCCCATTGGGCTAAAATTCGCCCCTAAAATTATCCTTGGTCCCATATCAGAAGAATTGGAAGGATACGAAGAATAACAAGCAGGAGTAGAGAAAGAAAGGTTTCCAACCTTCAAAGTTCATAAACAATAATTCTTACCAACAACGACAGTCAAAGGAAGATCCTTCAGGGAAAATACCACTCGTGGAATGTTTGATATGCAAGGAAAATCACTTTTCTAGTCAGTGCCCACGTAAGAAAAATAACCTTCACAACATTCAAGAGGCTTCAAATGTTGGAGATGTAGGTGGAAGTGTTCAAAGGATCTATGTAGCCCTAGATGGAAGGAAAGCTGACCACCAATCCCGAATGATTGAAGTAGCAGGTAATTATTTCTAATAAAACCATAGCTATTTTGATTGATTCGAGAGCTAGCAATAGTTACATTTTACCTAATCTTGTTGAGAAATGTCATTTAAAGAAAAGTAAACTTGAAACAACAAGTCTAGTACAACTAGCTGTAGGAGCCAAGAGGAAAATCATTGAATTTGTAAAAGTGTGTCCTTTAGAAATGAATGGAACGAAAAACTTTGAATACTTAAACATCATACCCTTGGGGTAATATGATGTATTGATTGACATAGATTGGTTGGATGCACAACATGCAATTTTGGATTGTCATATGCTGCGACCATAACATTCGATTGAACTGATACAAATGTTTTATTGTGAGTTGAGACAAGAAGATTACTTGGGTTCATTATTTCCAAGGATAGCATCCATATAGATCCATTTAACATCAAATCCATCTTGGCCTTGTCACCACCTACCAATATTACTAAACTTCAAAGTTTGCAAGGGAAGACAAACTTTCTGCATCGTTTTGTTTGCAACTACGCCGAGAAGACACACGGTTTTATGCATTTGTTAAAAAAGGACAAACCTTTTTTTTGGATGACCTTGCATAACGTGCATTTGACACTCTTAAAAATGCTATCACACACACACTTGCGTTGCAACCACCTGCTTATACTAAGGATTATTCCTTCTATGTAGCTGTATCTTTAAAAACTATCGGCATGATACTAGTTCAAACATATGAACATGACCATAAACATGTGATTTATTACCTGAGTAAGAGTCTCCTTGACTATGAAACATGTTATTCGCATGTTGAGAAGTTAGATCTGGCCACGGTCATCACGGTCCATAAATTTCGTCACTACATCTTGCTTCGCACAACTACTGTGTACACAGATTCTAACCCCATGTATTACATCTTGACTTGTTAGATGCTTTGGGGTAAATTCTCTCACTGAATTTTCATTCTCCAGGAATTTGAGTTAGAATTTGCAAAATCCAGTTCAAAGAAGTCTCTTGTCTTCGTGAAACTTATGTGTGAGCTTCCCCGTATTACTGAGGATACGCATCCCTTGGATTCATTACCCAATGAATCCCTATTCCTCATTAGTACGTTTGTCCCATGGTATGGAGATTTGATCCTATATCTCCAGACTCAACGATTTCAACAAAATGCAACCTGAGATGAACGTCATCATATTTGTCATTACACCAAGTACTATCTTATCGGTAATGATACATTGTACTGTCGTGGTGTTGATGTAATTTTGCGTCGTTTCTTAACTCATGATGAGGTTGAATTAGTGTTGAATGACTATCACCCTGGAGCTTGTGGTGGTCATCTTTCTGGGATGGATACTGCTTATAAAATTTTACTTATTGGGTACTTTTGGCTTTCAATCTTCAAATATTGTATGGAATCCATAAACAAATGCCCACCCTACAATATTTTTCAATAAAAAAAGCACACCCACCCAACTCCTTTACATCCCATCATTGTTGTCGGTTATTTTGTGAAATGGGGTATTGATTTCATGCATTGTAAGCCTACCTCAGCCGAGGGGAATGGATCCATCGGATTAGCCATGGATTACTTCACTAAATGGGCCGAGGCTATGCCTACATACACCGAAGATGGAAAAACATCCGCCCTCTTTTTGTTTAACCACATAATCGGTAGGTTTGGATTCCCTCAAGCCATCGTGACTGATCACAGTTCACATTTTCAAAACCATATGATGTAAAAAATAAGTGCCAAACTAGGATTTTTCCATAATAACTCTACACCCTACTACCCATAGGCCAATGGCCAGGTTGAGGCTATCAACAAACTGTTGAAAACCATGCTTCAACAGACGCTAGGACGAGCTAAGTCCAGTTAGAATTTATGATTATTTTTGGAATTATGTGATTATAGGACCACCATTAAGAAATCCATTGGATTCACACCATTTCAATTAGTGTATGGGTTGGAGGAAACCCTCCCTATCGAATGTGAGATTCCTTCTCTGAAACTTGCTGTGGAATTGTTACCCAATACCACTCTTGTGGAAGAACGGTTCTTGTACCTGAATAAGATTGATGAGACTCATTGAGATGCCACCTTAGAAAATTAGGTGCATAAATGACGAATTAAATTTTAGTATGACCGATCCATTCAACCTTGCCTCTTCAATGAAGGTGACCTGGTCTTGACATATGACAAAAAACCCGCTAAATTGGGAGGTGGAAAGTTGAAATCTATGTGGCATGGGCCTTATATTGTCAGTCAGGTCTTAGGGAAAGGAGTTTATGAGCTGATAGACAATGACGAGATACCTTTGGGTGATCCCCAAAATGGGTTTTGCCTCAAGAGGTACTATGCTTAGACCATCTAATAGAAGTACCTTGTACATATTGTTTATAGAGTGTGTTGTGTGTAGTTTGGATTGTTATTTTGTTATGAATGTATGATTCATCTTAGATAAGTATGATAATATAGTTCCATGATTGAATGGACATATGAACACTTACTCTGGATTCACAGACGTTTCTAATCATTATACCTTGAACCTCGCATTAACGACTTGGGTATTGTATTCCCCTATCGGTGATTTGGTAATCCATGGAGGAACTTGTTTAGGTCCCACTACAAACAATCTTGTAGAGTATCATGCAGCGATTGGGTTATTAGATGAAGCTTTAACAAGCGATGATGTGAGTTGGATTAGAGTTTATTTAAATTCCGAGTTAGTTGTACATCGATTGAACCGGGTCTACACCATATGTAACTGCTTACTTCTTCAAACGTTTTGAAGAGTTTGGATTTTAGAAATGTTTTTTGAGTTAGTTTCATATCATCACATCCCAAGACATTTGAATGTAGTCACTGATTCATTAGTTAACTATGCTTTTGATTGCTACTTAGCTCATGTTTGATGTTCATTTTAAGTTTTGATCACATATAAAAAGATTACAAAAAACACATATAAGTCGCCATTCATGCACATAACACATAACATACACACATTTATGTAAACAAGTTTTTTTTCATATATATACCATCAATACCGAGGAAAAATCTAAATCCATAAGCTTTTAGTATACCCAAAAAATCTGAAACCATCGAGTTTCCAGTGCATCAAGAGGTCAAAAAATTTGAATCTTTGAAGCTTTCAACGTATATACTACAAAATAGGAGCCACTCCGGACTGATCCTTATGCTCATGGTAACACATAACAACACGGGCTACTTTGCAGAGTAGCCTCCCAAAATGCTCTAATACTCCTACAGTGTGGCATTGATAATGCATGGGTAGGTCATCAATAGAGATGCCGAGAACACCAACAACCAGTATTTGGAGGTTGTCTTCAATCTCTTGAAGCTACTCCTTTGCCTCTATGTTCATGATGGAAATGTCTCTCACCATCCCATGCCTCTCGATAGGAGACACTCCTGCATGTCGGGATGGACCAATGTCTGCAAATAGTATGTCATGTCTTAGTATCACCAAAACACAAAAAAATGCGATATAAAAAAAAAGCACAACAGAAATTGTATCTTTCTTACATTGGTCATCCCACTGGTCATCCTCGGGTAATGGAAGATCAAAGTCACCCTTGAAATCGGTCCCCACATATGCATATTCCTATACCATCAGTTGTTGGCCTCTTAATCGCTGGAAGAAGACTGAACCATAAGTCACAGTGGGCCCTCCACTGCCTCGATGACGATACATAGTCTCTACCCACCTCAACATTCATGGATCCTCAGTCTCCAACCTGTTAAGCGACTACTGATGGCGTAACAAAGGTACCATATCCAAGCAAAAATATACTACTATAGCCCCGTAGCCAAACTACTTTAGCTCACCTCGTCGACACTTCGTGAGATGTTCCTTGAGGCTCACTGATATCCCCTCACTCCAATTGAATATGGTTGGAGCCATACACTCCAATGCATATAGCATATGTGATCGAGTAGTTTGATGAGAAACCATACTGCGCACTACCTTCTCGATAGTGAAGGATACGATCGTCAACGACTGATCAATAATGTTTTTGATTGGGATCTTGCCCCCTTGGGACCTTGTTTCGATCACACAATGCTCATCGATGAGATCATAAATGGTCATGTCCCCCCCTTTAGGACCTGAGAGTGATACTGGACTTCCTCTCCTAGATAGTTCGGTCAGAAAGTATATGTCCTCAACATCAATCATCAGAATGTGAGTTCCCACCTGGAAATGTTGCTGATTCGGGTCCCACATCCATATCAAATGATCTAGAAGACGGACATGGGCTCTCATGCCTGAAACCTTGAAGTAATTAAGGATTATGCAGTCCCTCAATGCTCTCACTATCATTGGGTCATTTGTCGCTTCGGAATTGTCTAAGTCATGCTCGTGCTCCTTCCAAATAACCATTTTTTTGAGTCAAACACCTGTTGGACATCCACATGGAATCTATTAGATTCAGTTTATTGGAATAAAAACTTTGAATTCATGCTAAATTATTTGTTTTTGAAGAGTCACGGCTGTCGATGCAATTTCCCCAAGGGATAATAGTGATGACACAGTTTCCTTTAGTGGACAAAGCACCCCTGACGCTCTTTCTCCTATGTGCCAGTGCACCTCCTAAAAGGGAGAAGAGCGTCACTAAGGGTGCGCTATTCCCCTTAACAAAACTCTCCTAAAAACTGCAAAAAACATTATGAAAAGTGAAAAATCAACCATAAAAAGGAAGGGGAGAATGATATCTCTTACCTGCTTCTGACGTTCATCGAACAGATGCCCACAACTCTCGATTTTGTTGTGAATCAAAGACATTGTGAGAACAAAGCTTCGACATTAAGGCTTTGGTTGTAGTTTTATTCTCTTATTATTTCAATACAAATGTGTTCCCTATTCCCATAAATGATTTGTGTCAATCTCAGTTATTCATTACTTTTCTCCTTGATCATTAGTATAGATCGTTGAATTATCTTGTTGCTTTCATTATTGTATCTTGTTCCTTACATTATTTTGCAGGTACAGTTGATCGTAAGAGAATTACAATGCAAGGATAACCTTCTCATTGAGGTGAGAAAGTTCTCAATTCAATTAGTTTAACAGTCTAGGGAGAGGATGCATTGCTCTGAGCCTTTTGTTCTAGACCTACCCCATGTAGACTAGGGAAACAATCTTTGTTTGCATTGATTGAGAATTTTTGGTAACAGATAGACTCTAATGAGGATGAGAGAATTGATGACAAGACAACTTGCATAAATTTTAACATCAAAAATAAATTCACAGGGTTGTTAAAAATGAATATGGTACATTTGTTTCCATGTACTCCATGTGTATCGAATAAAAAACACGCACTAAAACATGTGTATCAAATAAAAACATGCACTAGAACATTTGGAAAATAAATTATCCATTAAGATATAATAACAAAGGTTTGCATTTGCATTTTTCTATTGAACATAATGCGATGAGTTCCTTAAGAAATTGCACCCATGCGCTTTACCCAACACAACACACCAAAAATGGAAATATGAAAAGAAAGAAAAAATACATTTATTTCATCGATAAACTAAAACATCAATTTCTTATTTATAATAGAAAACACAATCATTATCTCAATCTTTTGCCAAAAGTTTGAGAGATAATTCTATAAACGATATTTCCAGGGAAGACTTCAGGCCAATTTTTTCTAAAGAGTAAACTTTGTAAGGTATTGTGGGTTACATACAACTCTATATAACAAAACTTCCAGGCAATCAATTTTCCTATAGTGGTTTTAAAAAATCCATTAAATATTTCCTACCAATATTTATTGTGCATTCTGAAGAAGAAAAAAGGTTTTTACTAGCTACCTTCAATGATAAAAACCCTTGTTTTCTTGTTGCTTCTTTTTTGTTTTATGTGGCTGCAAAATAAAACACTAGGGCTTTATCCTCTCTTCAATTACACAAGATTGTATATGTAATGTCTTTGTGCTTTTATATATGAGGTGTTACACATCTATTACAATGGGTCCACTCATGGAATCGGCTATCGAATCATATCCTCATCACTTAAGATAAACAATACTGCCTTTTTGTTGTGTGCTGTACATATTAACATGACAATGCGTTTCATCTAAAAGTGAATTGATTTAATTTGATTTTTTTTTTTAAGTTCATGGATATATTGGTGTGATACATACAACTAATACACATATGTGCTCTAATTGGGAATGCACCGCTAAAATTTAATTCAAAATTTTAAAAGTTTTCCACACTATATTGGTGTGTATATATGATGTTTTCACACCCGTGTGTCTATGGGATGATAGAGCACCAGTGCATATTTCAATAAATTACACTCAAACTAACCAAAAAACAATTTTAGCTAAAAATTATTCCATTTATTTGTAGAATATATTTACTAGTTAATGTAATTCATGATGCATGGTCTTTATTGATAAAGTATGTTTGATATAAATTCAAGGAAACATTGTTGTTGCAATGAGCATGATGGGAGAACATCCCAATTAAAAGAGAACAAAGCAAGTTCTTTATAATAAAATTAATATACTTGAATTATTTATAAGTTTAAATCATGTGTATGGTTAACATATATCATGCATAGAAAAACTTGAAGAAACTCGATAAGATTGTTTGTAATATGAAAAAAAATCAATAATAATGTGTTTTTTTTAAGAATAGTTGCTAACATGTTTCAAACAATCTATTTCACATTTTTGGAGTGTTGTGTAGGGACCGAGAATGAGGGAAGGGGAAGTTATTTTAAGAAGATACAAATTATGAAGAATATAAATGATCATGAATTACTCCTCAGTTCACGTGGAGTGGTGTTGGAAGTTAAGGGGGGGGGGATTTATAATATTATGAGGGATATAGTGGAAAGAATTTATATATGTACTTTCCACTTAGAATACAAAAATTAATCCAATGATTTCAAGAATTAGGGAATCAGGTTATATATAAACTATAAGTATTTCTAAAGCAATAGTCAATGAGACTTTTTTTTCAAGCAAAAAAAACTACACTTTTGCTATTCATAATTAATAAAAAAGGTACATCTCCAAAATACATCAACATAACAACATATATCTACTCTATATCAACATTACATTTCTCCAGGAAACATCTTAAAACAATACTACAAAAAAATGAAACTTGCCACATACCATGACCCAACAACCTTCCAACCAAACTAAGGCAATTACTGTATCCTTTACATCAAAACTAAAAGACAACAAAAAAAAATCAAACTATTACATCAACAGAATTAAGGAAATTAACTAATCCTTTTTCCACCAATGTTCCTTCAAAGTCTTCTTCCCATAGAGGAAGACCAAATTATGTATAAAGAGCCTCTTTTGATAGTGTATCTGCTACTTGATTATGCTCTCTATAGACGTGCATACTATCAAAATCATGGAAAAGGGCCAAAAGTTGTTGAATCCTGAAGCACCATTGTTGAAGTCAAATGATCTCCAAAAATATGAAGAGTATCAATGCCCATAAGAATGAAAAATTTCACAAGACACCATAAGGCCATAAGTTCTGTTGTAGTATTCGTTCCTTTCCCACAATTAAGACTAAGCCTGGATAAATTATCTTTATTTAACCTGAGAATAGCTTCAACTACACATATACCATCTCGAGCTGTACAATCAAAATAACCCATAGCTTCTTCTGTAACAGGTGTACTCTCCAACTGTCCTTGTAATGATATATTTTCAGTAAGCACTTCATATTCTTTGAAATAATTTAAGGTCCTCAAAGTACTGGCATAAACATTCTGAGACTTGTTTTAAAAAATAACCGAATTTATGGATTTCTAAATCTCCAAGTAGATGAAAACTAGAAGAAGTCTCAGTTTAGAATTGCTTTAATACCAAATCAAGAAGCAAAATCCTAAAGTACCATTCCCCCAAGGACAGGGGCAATACTTGAAATAGTGAAAACATACAATAACAATATTAGCAATCTTACTTACTACCTCAATCATTCGAGACTTGTGGTCAACTTTTCTCCCATCCGAAGCTGCATAGATCCTTTGAACACTTCGAACGACATCTCCAATATTTGAAGCCTCTTGAATGTTGTGAAGGTTATTCTTCTTACGTGAGAAATCAATGGAAACGTGTTTTTCCTTGCATATCCAACATTCCAGCGATGGTATTTTCCTCGAAGTATATTCCCTTGGCTATCCTTGTTGATAAGAATTACCATTTCTAAATTTTGAAGGTTGGAAACCTTTCTTTCTCTTCTCTTGTTTGTTATTATTCACATCCTTCCAAATCTTTTCATATGGTTCCTTGCTCTTATTCTGTTCATACAAGTGTTTTTCCTTCTAGATGGAATCCTTAAGGTTCCTTGGTCTATCATACTAGATTTTATCTCTATAAGATTCATGAAGGTCACTTAGAAACCTTTGAATCTTTACCTTCTCATCTTTGATGAAGTACGCATACTTCAAAAGTTCCAAAAACTTCTTCTCATAGGCATCCATAGTCATACTTCCCAACTTGATCTCAAAGAACCCTTCCAAATGTTTGTCATAGTAATGCTCATATATGTATTCCTTTTAGAATTACTTCTTAAATTTCTTCCAAGATATTATGTCTTTGTCGATGTCTTTTAGCTTAAATAGTTGATCCCACTAGATAGATGTCTTTCCCTGGAAATGGTATATGGCTACCTGTGCTTCCATATTATATGTGTATTGGTGGAACTGGAAGAACTTCCTGAGTCCCAACAACCGTGCTTCAACATATTCTCCTTGCTTTACTTCTCCATCAAAAGCTTGGGGCTTGATTCTTCTAAGCTCTCCTATTATTTCATCTTGAGTAGACCTCCTCTTCTTGTATCTCACTATAGATGTTTCAGGACCACTCTTTCTACTTCTTGATGCATACCCATTCTTTCTATATAATTAATATTGTCTCCTTGAAGATGATATAGACCTGACATAACCTATTTTATGACTCTTTTCAACAAATATTTGGATGGTCTTCAATGATTTTAGATCATTCATAATCTGCTCCTGGATATGAATTATCCTCTCATTATCCTGCCTACACTTCCTCATTGAATCCTCCAATATTAACGATTCAATGCTCCTCTTATGTCTAATTGAGCTTTTTCCCTCAACAAACTCCTCTTTTGGACTATATGGTCTCTGTCCTTCCTCAAAATCCATCTCCGATCATTGACTTCCTATTGCTGAACTTGTACTTGTTGAATCTTTAGTCTTCACAGGTTTGATTAAAATATCAGTTTAGTGGTCACACCACTTGCTCAATCATTCACTAGGAACTACAATGTGTTCATTATAAACATTATGTTATTAAACTACACATTGGTATAATTTCATTATCATCAAAACTACTTTTCTTTTGGTTTATAAAGTAACTAGCCAACTTCTTGAAGTTACAATCTTCCTAATTGTACAAGGGGGATAGAAATACTTCTAAGATTTCTCCTTATTGGATGAACATCAATTCCATAGCCACAATAAGCTAACAATTTAATTAACTAACTCACATGGGAAACTATATTAAGGTGCATGCATCTAAGTTATCTAATGCAAATGCATGTTTACAGAGTGTCGTCTTGTAACTTTGCAGCAGGCCCAATAGCCGCAGTGTTGAAACCTTCAGCTTTGATACCACTTTGTAGTGTCCTCGACCCTTAAAAAAGGCTAAAGGTGGTAAAATTAAGACTAAGTTAAGTTTTAGCACAACGAATACAAATAAGTTACAGATAGGCTAACTAACCATTCACTCAAATAATTAAAATTTTTAACTCTAGAGATTGAATTATAACTAAAGTTGCGACACTTAATTAATTATTTAATTACCAATGGTAAAAATTGTAACCAATGTGAGTAAGGAATATTATTCAACATTCTTAGTGAGAATAAGGTCCTAAAACCCTTCATGCATTAAAATTTGTATTAACGCTAAAACCATAATTGTTAGAAAAAAAGAGTATTATTGTTATAACTTTTACTACAAACTAAGTTAATTTTTGGTGTTGTTTGTGTGTGCTATTGGAGAGGATGAAAAGTAATAAAATCACACATCAAGAAACATATATAGGCTTTCACCTACAACCACACCACAACCAAATCAAAACAAAAGGCACCGGCTGCAATCACAACCCACAAAATCACCTCCTGATGGTTGTCCCCTACAACCATTTTTAGCTAATATATTTTAGATTGTATGGATGCCTCCCTCCATCCATAAACCAATATCACATTCATATTACATTCTTCAAACTCATATTTGAAAATAGGATCATATCCATGCATAGAATATTTTCAGTTTAACAACTGGTGCAATCAACTTGTCATCGGGAAAACTACTGGACCAAAACAGACATATATTGATCACCCGGGAAGCTTTTTCAGTGAAATGAAAGGATATGCTTATTGGAAATGTTGTTCTGGACACAATGGGACAGTTCCCACAACATATAAATGAGCATATATTGGTGAAAAATAGCGTATGGTTTCGCCCCTCCTAATACCATATAGTCATGAATACAAATTTTGAAGAAGAGAAAGAAGTTTAGAATGAATAACATCGTGGGTTCGAATGCTACGAAGTCCATTCTTCCTGTAACAAGATTCTGAAATTCAATAATCAAGAATAAATATAATTAAACTCATCCTCCATTGCACATAATGATCATAATAGTATGCTAAAACATAAATAAAATCATATGAGAAATACTTATCTCAAGATATGGGCAACTGGTTGCAGCAGGACAAATTTCCTCCAAGCCGTAGACACAGTCAATCCTTCTTCACTTGAATAGGTCACCCCCAATATGAGACCATGGATCCATGGGTATAGGCTCACTTAGTTTATCAACACTCAGAACTACCTTTTTCGAGAACCACAATGCTTCCCATTGCTATTTTCATGCCCGTCTCCACTTCCTATGGGACATGACCTAGCTGACCATTCCCATTTCGTGGCTTCTTGTGCAAGAGCCTAGACTAGTAGAGTGATATAATGGAAGAAAATGGAAACAACTAGACTAAATCTAAGTCTCAATATACTCCCAATACTACCAACATTCCCAACATGGTTAGATAGCACAAGTCACATGGTCCAAAGGTCAAGATTAGATTTAACAAGGAAAGGGCATATGAATTTATAATACAGGGAATCCAACTCTATGCCATAGGGATCAACTTGAATTAGAGATAGGTAAGGTTTAATATTCATCATGGAGACTTAACTTGAATTAGTGGAGTGGTGGCTTATTTAGGATATTCCCTTTCCCAAATTAGCACCATGAGGAGGAGTTACCAAAAACCAAGAGTAGAGCCATGAAGAGCACATGGAGGCACACTAATGCAAAGAGGGGTTACAAAAAATCAATGAGGGATAAATAGATGAGAGAAGGCATCAAACATGGTTATAAATATCACGGGAGCACAAAAATATGATCATCAATGCATATTGTAAGAGTGGAATCTAGAAAATAGCTTATAGCTCCTAAAAACTAGGATAAGGGTTCATAAATGAGCAAAAACAAATAAATGTGAGGGAATATCTTCCCAAGGATGGCACCATAGGAAATAGGGGCCCATTAAGGTGTGCAAAAGATGCAATATTAACTCCATAATCCATAAATATCAAGAATAGGGTCCGTTGTACAAGGTTTTTGTGATCAAGATTATTAATGTCACCAAGGTGTAAATATGAACTAGGCTAGACAAAATTAAGCCAACAACAAGATACGAGGTGCTAAGGATGTCCCCATTCCCCCTCACTTTGTGGAATCCATGGTCCCCCATACTCTTTTAGTTTACTTTGCTGAGACAGTTATTTATTTAATCAATAGTAACAATATTCAAAGCTAACAATGATGCCATTAATAACATTACTATTAATAATAGTGCCAAAGTCCAAAGTCACATAATCAAACAATGATCATAAGTCCTTAATCACATTAATCATGAAAATGAACATAAGTTCACAACCATATAAAATATCAGAAGTCCGTAATGCAAAAGAACATAAGTCACTTGATTGATCATAAGTCCGGGGCTTAACAACTTGGGTATTACATAGATTCATATTCTAATTCACCTAGTCGATGAAGATGAATTAGTCGAGGTGTTATCATGTCGTTGGATGTTCTTCTTGGAGATATACATAAAAAAATTGAAGGGATTTGTTTGGCAGAGGGAAAAACCTGAGGGGTCTATGGAAGAGGGGTACATAGTATATGTGTCCTTCTATTATGCCAGTGAGTACATCAAGCAAATCAACAACACTCTAGGTGCAATGATTTGGTATGATGAACATGACGAGGACAAAAGGAAAGGGAGTTACTGGAAAAAAAGGAAAAATGAGATTGATAAGGAGTAAGTCACTTCTATTTTGATATTCACATTTCCATATAATAGCTATTCACAACAAACTTCAAAATCTATATTTCATCCCATTCGTATTAAATGTGGTTTTGTTCCCATGAATACAATAACAAATTCAGAAATTGATGCAATCAATTAATCCATTCTTTACAATGCATAGGCAACACAATCGCGGGTAACATTGTATGGAGAGAAGAGGAGGAAATAGGACATTAACATAAAATAATTCATGCGTTTGCATGGTAGAAGCATGACTTTTCCGAATAATTTAAAAGAAAATATGCCAATGATCTATCCCAACAGTTGGGTTGCAGACCAAGTCAGAGAGAAATGTGGTGCATCTGGTTATTACCCGCCTAAAGAGGAGGATGCGCTAAACATTGGAATCGGGTGCAACAACTCGGTAATGAAATATTTATGTACATTTCTAACATTATAATGCAAATTTTAATTGTAACATCTATATTTAATATATTAATGTTTTGGTTCGTATACATATGACACCATAATTTGTTAACTTTTCACACAGGTGCATTTGTTCCCATCTATGTGGGCTTATCGACATCATTTTCGTACCGAGGTTGCCGATGATGGGTGTGTTACCCCAGACTATGGAGTGGAAGTCGAGTTTGACCAATCTAGTCATGCTAGCAACCGTGATCGAAACCTAATAGGAGGGATGTTGGGTTATTCCAGAAAGATACAAGAGATCATTGAAGTGGGCTTCTCATCTTTGCAATGTGTTATTTTAAGGTGAAGGTGGTGGGACACATTCGACATGAATAATGTAAAGGAAGATTGTGATAGTGGGTTGATATGTATCAATTCTAGAAATATGTGGGATGAAAGTAAGGAGCCTTACGTTTTCCCAAAACACTGCAACCAAGTGTTCTTTCACCTAGATGTGTTGGATAGATATTGGTGGTTCATATTAAGACATGACCCTAGATCTAAACATGTTTTAAGAACAACAATATTAGCATGCCAATGAAGAAAGATAATGTGGGTGATGGTAATCGAGATTGATATGTACATGCTTTATTTCATCATTTACATATTGGGATATAATTTTTCTATTATTATATTTGATTGTCTAATTATATTATATGGTTTTCATGTTATGATGGTGGAAATATAAAGTTGATTACTAGATGCAGTGACGTTTAAACAATTTCAGTTGGTTAATACTAATATGATGCGAAATATGGTTTATGTCTTTGAAGTAATTTATGATTGTATGGAATGATTATATGTCATTGTCCAAGTTACTCGTATTATGTATTATGTATACATATAAATACACCATGAAAACAACTTACAAGATTCAATTTTAATTTATTTATGTGAAAGTAAAGGCTAACATATTCTTCCAGAGTTGAAGGTGTTCTCTAATTTCTATGTTTTTTTTTGTAACTAGGGGAATCAACAACTAAAGCTGGGCTGGTACTCGCATGACACGAGTTCCAAGGATCCATTCCTGCTACCACTATACCCCTAGGTGCCCCACACCCACCGCAAGACATGGGACACATGTAAATCTGGGTGGGATTTCAACTCGTGACCTCGAATTTACAACAAGTGACTTCATAACAACTGAACCACCAATGAGCCACACCCGTGCGGGCTATTCTCTAATTTCTATGTTAATATTGCAATAATGCTTGCATTTTATGATTTTTTTGTTATGAATAATGTTTTTTTTTTCAAGTAATGCCTGTCACTCGAGGCTAGTGCATTTCCACCATTGGCTAAGATAACCGCAACCCAGGGGCATCCAAGGCATCAAAGTCACTCGGGGATCGCACCCGACCTGGGCCACACCAACCATTATGATGTTTGGAATTTCTGGGTGTCTCCTCCCAACTAACTCACCCCTAAGGGGATTGAACTTAGGTCACCTTTCTGACGAGACCCACACCTTAACCGAATGAGCTAGAAAGATTTGACTTGTTATGAATAATGTTAAGAATTATACTTGAATTAATTTATGGCATTTTTGTTAGAGTAATGTATGTTTGTTTATTATATGATTAGATTAAGTTAAATTAATTTATGGCATTTTTGTTAGAGTAATGTATGTTTGTTTATTATATGATTAGATTAAGTTAAATTAATTTATGGCCTTGATAACAATGAATTATTTTATGGCCTTGATAACAATGTAATTTACAAGAAAAGTTAAGGTGCTGTACAATGACTTAATTCATGGCCTTGATAACAATGCAACTTTCAAGAAAATTTAAGATTGTCTCTAATTTCTCCATCGATATTTGAATGTTTGTATTTCGTGATGTTTTTGTTATAAATTATAATGCTAAGAATTATAATTGCATTAATTTATGACTCTTTTGTTATAATGTTTGCAAATTATTTTGAATGACAAAATGAGAGAAAACCCGGCTTTTAAGGATGAAGGTGTAGGCATGGAATCTACTTTACGAGAAAAAATGGCTTTGAGTAAATATGTTATATTAATTAAGTTGGATTGGATTTTTGCATTTCTATATTTCTAGGGGGTTGAACTCCATCTTATAATTGGTTGAGATGATAAGGATTTATATGAACCAGTTAACAAATTAAATGTATGGTTAATATTTATTCACCTTATTTTATTGTTTGTAATAGGTACGTAGTTTTGATTTCTAAATTGAATCCATGGTTTATATTTCACTAAAAATATTTGATATATGTATTGATATATAATAAGTGATTTAGATTTTATTAATTAATTTAAATTTATAATAACATAATCATATGTTAATCTAATAATTTATATTACTAATATGAATCTATACTATTTTAGAAATAGATATATTCATTGACAAACTCAAATTACATGAATATTTGATATCTTAAATCTTGCATAGTTTTGAAATTATTATTGAATTAAAAAATATTCAAATGTTATTAAATAAAATTTGAAAAAAATAATATTAGCAAAGTAATACAACAATCATTTAAAAACAATAACATTATTACATCAATAATTAATTGCAATTTTTTGAACAATAGGTAACTTTAAACCTCTTTTTTTAGAGGGTATAAAATGTGTTTCGTGAATGTGGACTAAAGTTATATTATATAATGGAGATCATCATGATTAACAATAATTAATAAGTTTGGAGAATGCAACATTTGGGTTTACAATTGAGAGAAAATGTTTTTCTTTTAATGAAGTTTTTGTCTTTATTTCGATTAGAGCTTTAATATTTGTCATTTTAAAGTGAGTTATTGTCAAAATAAATATAATATGTTTAATGATAAATTGATAGGTCATATAGATGTTCATAGTCATATATTATAATAATATTACATGGTGATACTTGATTTTTTTATGATGTTTGTTAGTTAGAGTTATAAATTAAACAATATTCATTTGTGTTTATCATTTGGATATATAATTAAGATATACACAACATTATACGATGAAGAATTGATTTTCTTATTAAAAATAATGTTATATATATATATATATAGTTGTAACAAAATAAACAAATGACTATATATGTATAATATTATGACAAATATTACTACAGTATTACGAAAATTACAATAAATTATAATATCCATAGATATTAGATAAGAACAATATGGACACCAACTATAACAAAATTTATTAAATAAACATAATACTATGTCAATTTAAAAAAAATATAAACATGATACTATGAAAAATTATAGAACAATCATAAATCATAGAGTTGCCACAAATCCATCCATAATTTACAATGCAATTTATGATGTTTTTGTTGACTAAATAAAAAAATGGTGATTTAAAGACCCACATGATTTTGAATAGTACAAAGTTATTTTAGTACATAAGCATACAATCATCATCATTTTCAACACCTAATAGACATAAACATCATGATCATGACATCATAAACATAAACATTATCATACTAACATAAACATAACCATAATTTTTAACAAAAACGTAAGTGCATCATCGTAATTTTCACAACATAAACATAACATACCATTATTACCATTGTGAGCATTTAAGAAACATGAAAATAAACACTGTCATATATGTCGTCATACCATCATTAACATAAAACCAAAAAAAGCTTGAACGTACCATCATAAACATTATGTCACATATTCATGTAACATACACTGCAACTAATAGATTTAAACATCAATATCTAACACACATAACTAATAATACATTTAAACATAATTAATGTTCCATGATCATCATTTTTAAACAACATTATATGATGAAGAGTTAATTTTCTTATTAAAAAGCATGTTATATATATATATATATATATATATATATTTGTAATTCTCAACATATACTTGTAACAAAATAAATAAAGGACTATATATGTATAATATTATGACAAATATTACTATAGTATTACGAAAATTACAATAAATTATAATATCCATAGAAATTAGATAAAGAAATACGAACACCAACTATAAATTTTTTTATTACATAAACATAATACTACGACAAACTATAAAAAAATTATAAACATGATACTATGACAAATTATAGAACAATCATAAATCATAGAGTTGCCACAAATCCATCCATAATTTACAATGCAATTTGTGATTTTTTTGTTGACTAAATAAAAACTTGGTGATTTAAAGACCCACATGATTTTGAATAGTGCAAAGTTCTTTTAGTACATAAGCATACGATCATCATCATTTTCAACACCTAAAAAACATAATCATCATGATCATGGCATCATAAACATAAACATAGACATCATCATACTAACATAAGCATAACCATATTTTTTAACAAAAAACGTAAATGCATCATCGTCATTTTCACAACATAAACATAACATACCATTATTATCATTATGAGCATATGAGAAACATAAAAATAAACACCGTCATACCATCATTAACATAAAACCGAAAATAAGCATGAACGTACCATCATAAACATTATGTCACATATTCATGTAACATACATTGCAACTAACATATTTAACCATGAATATGTAATACTCATAACTAATAATACATGTAAATAGAATTAACGTTCCATGATCATCATTTTTACCACATAAGTAAATAAACATCAACATAAACATGAAAAATGCAGTATATATATAGATATGAACATATATAACATCAAAGTCATGATACACTATGTCAAATATAATAATGCATCTCTAGTGCAATAGCTCCTACGACATACCTGCTCCACCTTCACCAGTAGATGCATCAACGATATCTCTCCTACTAGAGCTAGATGCATCATCACCTCCACCAATAGAGAAAGAGACAATATCATCACCTTTACCAATAGAGCTAGAGGCATTAATACCCATACCAGAAAGAAAAAGAGGTTTGAGAGGAGGAACGATAGGTCCATCAACATGAAGTGTGCATCCCTCTCTGAGCATCTCTAAAATAGAAACAGGTGCAATAGGATATGGTGGATGGTTGTCTTGATGAGTAGGACCAAAGGGTTGGTCGAGCACGAGTAGAGGAGATGATGATGACATAGGATCAGATAGAAGGTCGAGTAGAAGTATAGTACTAGATAATGATGAAGGTGGAGGAGGAGGAAATGGTGGAGAAGAAGGTGGAGGAGACGTTGAAGGTGGGGGAGGAGAAGGTGGATGAGATGTCAAAGGTGGAGGGGGAGGAAGTGGATGATATGTTGAAGGTATAGGGGGATGAGGTAGAGGCTAAGGAAGACGTGTAAATGAGGCATCCAACTGAAAGAGTGCATCGACAACATGTTGCATCAATAAACTCATATGAAGAGGAATAATCCTCCATATATCTGAAATCTTAGGGTCATCGCAAATTTCATGCGGTCGCACAAGCTGCACACCTACATCAATTAACAATATGTCCAACCTATTTGCCACATCATGAATATATCTGTCATGGAGCCTATGTGGATGGTGGCCAGGATATCTACCATCCACCTCATGTGGGATACTCTGATCTTGCTCCTCCAGATCCTCATCATCATTAGCGGGAGGAGGAAGACCGACCTTTGTATCAAATATGCCAATATCTGCAAAATAGGTAGTACATAATAATAATTAGACAATTTCATTGAAAAAATAAATATTTATAACATACTTCATTTGCATTAAGTACAAAGATAATAAAATGAAAATATAGTAATTTAAACATAACATTAATATTATCTCTCTCATCAGGGGGCTCATATGGTGTGAAGAACATCTCTGGTCACCTTCTCCCCATCCATTATGGCATATGGATATGGCACCATGTCAAGTGCACGGTCATCCTCTCTATCCAACATCTCCGACACATATAAGGTGATCCTAGCTGGGAACTCAGGTTTCCCCCTCTTGGGAATCATCTACCCCTATATGTGCATACTCAGCAAAGTCATCACCCTAGCAGGTAGGCTCTCAAATGATGGCCCGGTGGCCAAAAAAATCTAGAAAAAACAAAAAATATCTTAACTAAAAGGGAAGTTGGACCTCCCATCAATGAATGCATGATATCTATCCAAAGCATAACAAAACTGCTGCAAAAAATGGCATACCACCTAATGCATCTAGGTATCTACACTAAAGAGTCAACATAATATAGTAAGGGTAAACTATGTGCTTCCCATAAGAAATGGAGTGTGTCGACATCATAAAGAGAAGAGATAGGCACCAAACATCTTGTTGAAAAAAATAAGAGATTCGTAGATGCCCACTGCTGACTTGAAAATCATATGGATGGATGACTACATCACTGATATATCTCTAAGAGTAAGCTAGCTGACTCTATGCTGCAACACCAGATGGGACATCAGGGAATTGGGGTAAATCCTCCCCTCTCCTAGATATCCCAGTGATGAAATAAATATCCTGCTCAGTGGGATAGAACCATTGACTTCCACCAACATGGAATGCTTTCCTACAGTGATCCCAACATCGGATCAACTGACGTAATGATGCATTGTTTCCCTTAAGGGATGTAGCCTCCTGATATAACTTTAGGAGGCCAACAGTCCTCAAGAGCTCTTTGGTATGAGTAGTAATGGGGTGAGGGTACAAATCCCTCCCCTCTCCCTATCCTCTCAGTCTTTGACCATGGTATATTGGTCAAGCTACTCACGGTCCTATTGAGCAGCACGTCGCCGCTCATGTTTATGTTTCACATATTCCATACAATTAAAATAATATTTAGTAACATCAATAATTTTTTTTTGTGAAAAAAATAAATACTTAAAAGCACTGTAAGCGATGCTTTATGTTCACCAATGCACCACTTATGATGCTCTATTACAATCATACTGCAACGATACTATATTTTAACATAATTTAAATTAATATAAACGGTGCATCAAATATTCGACGCACCACTACAATTTGTAAAATGGACCTAACGGTACATAGAAATCATATTACAACACCAATGCTTCCCATTTTATGAATGCATCGTTAACCATTTTTGATAAATGTAATTTCGATGCACTTATGTCACGTCAGAGCACTGCCACCGGTACACGGATGTGGAATGGGTACACTAAAATTAATTTTTTTCTAATATGTTATCAGTGTGTTCAGTTCAAATAAGCAGAGCGTTAACGATGTGGTTATTTCAACCAAATGCACAACCATTAATTAAATTTTAAAAAATTCATGGTGCACTTAAGAAATTTAAGAGCACCACTAACGATGCACTCAAATTCCATAGACGCACTATATGATTACTTTGTTTTTTATTATTATAATATGTTAATCAGTGTGTTTGATATATTAAAGCACAGCGTAAAGGCGTGTGTATATTACCAGTGCACCTAGGCCATTCCAGAGCACTGAAAATGGTGTCATAACATGACTTAGGCGCACTAGATAATTTAGTTATTTTTTAAAAATAATTTATTGTTTATGTTTACTAATTTTATATTTTTTATTATATCTTTAGGAATGCATGGTACATTTGATCTATTCGTCTTGCACTGTTTGCAGTGCGCCCTGTAAAAAAAATTATGAGTTAAGAAACAACTTACTTGCTGAACGACCCTTCGAGGAGGCATCCTGGTGATGTATGGAAAGTTTGAATTTTGACCACCATTTGTAAAAATTCAAACTAATAGCAACAACCAATATGGATGAAGATTGTTTCCACGTGGACCACGGATGTTAGGGTATCCAAGTGGGGGAAAGCTTTCGCATTGGTGCTCTTGGGAGAAAATGAACTAAGAAGTGGTAAAAATGAAATTTACTTCGCAGTTTGTTTTTTGCATTCAAAACCTGTTCCGGTCGGTTTATATGAAGTGCACTTGTGTGTGTTGAAGAAATTGACACACCGGATAATAGTTTTTTTTATATAAATTTGACGATTATTCCAGTGATTTTTTTTCATGTTTAAACCTTGTGCGTTTGTATTTTACAAACGCATCGTTCTTATATTATAAAGCCACACCATTAATTGGAGTTTGTAATTGCAATTTAAATGAATTTTGCAATGAGATTATGTATAGTATAATGCGATGCATTTATTTATTTAACACACATCGATGCATTTAGGGTTATAGTGCACACTGATATTATATTTCTTGTTAAAATATAATTGAAATAGGGGTTTTTTTTAAAAATGATGGGTTTTCCAGTTATTTTTTAATGTTTACCCTCAGTGCATTTGGAAAAGACAAATGCATTGATGCTTATATTATATAATGCACCGTCAATCAGGGTTTGTAATTACATTTTAAACAAAATTTGCAATGAAATTATGTATAGTAGAATGTGGTGCATTTATTTATTAAACGCGCACCAATGCATTTATTGTTATCATGCGCATCGACATTAGATTTCTAAATAAAATAGAAATTGAAATAATCGCGTGTTTAAGAGTACTAAACCCACCAGGTCGTTATACATCAAACACACTGGTGCATTTAATACATATAAACACACTTCTAAACGATTTTGTAAATAAGACGAGTTTTTAAATTAAATTTTCATTGATTTATATTTTTTCTCAGTTTCAGTGCGGTATCATTTTTTCCTCAACCTTCACTATAAAAAAATTTTCATCCTTTTTTTAAGGGCTTCTGCTATAACCTCCGCTAGAGTGCCTTTTCCTTGTAGTGAGATCTACTTCATAGATTTTCCAAACTTAGCGATGAAACTAATTTTTTCAACCACCCTACAAGAAACTTCAATTATGTCCAACACTATTTCTAGGAAATCTAGAGACTATAGATGCTACAAAAGCTTCAAGCATAGATCATTCTAGTTTCCCTTATGCCAATATCTATATTAATACATAGATACTAAATTTACTTCAATTATAGCAGAAGTATAACAACAATAAATCATATCTAAAAGTTTCATTAAGCATGCTAAAAGAACATAAAATTAAACCTCATTTTCCTAACAAATAAATATACTAAAACAACCATGAAACCTGCTCAATACAGTAGAAAAAATACATCTAAAAATAAGTTTTGAAATCATAGATTAAGGGCTTCAATTGTACACTTCATATTACCTAAATAACGAAAACAAAGTAAAATACCTCATCTTATTTCAAGATGTCACAACAAGTCCTTTCATCTCATCCCAAGTAAATACACTTGAATTCATCATGGACACTAGTTAGGCCATTTGCAATCAATGAAAACCCTAACCAACAAAATAGAGGCCAAGCAAGTCATCCCACCAAACTCTACCAACCAAAATTAGACCAGTTATCAAACCCCATGGTCTCCCACTTGAGCTACATAAGCTATAAAGGACATCCACACACTTGCATCCCACATATTACAATGCTCAACACTTGTATCTCACAACCAAGGAATTGTTAAAGGAGCAAGGAATTAGGTAAATTAGAGAGACAATTATTACAAAAATTAGGTGGTGTGTAAAGACATCATTAAGAACAAGTGGGTATAGCTCAACACACATAGAAGTGTAAGAACAAAAATATTTCCATAGACAACACATATCACATTTTTGTTTTGTTTTAGATCAACCCATAAAGCCATCGTATATAGCACTAATATGCAACCAACTCCCTTAAAATGAGGAGGGAAACGTCCACGTAGATTAGTGATGGTGCATAACAAACTCTTTTAGTTCTACCTTTTTATGTGCACTAGTTGATTTCTTTGGTCTAACTGTCCAACCAATGAAATGGCTAGTTAACCACACATTCAACCTTCCTATTTGAATACCAACTATTGACTAATTGTCTCTAGAAGATATAGAGGTGTGATGAACCTAATTAGCCTATTGTTCCAACACCGCCCATTAGCACCCTTCAATATCTAAGAGGTAAAATTATTTTTGTACACCCCCAATGAGTGCATCTTATTAAATCCCAAGCATAACTTGAAGCTTCATAAACTTAGCTTCTAATAGAGGCTTCATAAAGTTATAAGCAACTTGATCATATAACTTCAAATAAACAATATTCACAACATTATCCTATATTAAATGTATTAAGTAATGAGCATGAAGCTCCACATGCTTCATCTTCATGTGCGCAATATGTTTTTTTTCAACTTGTATCACACTTTCATTGTCATAATATACCATAGTTTATGTATCTATTGGAAAACTAAGTTCACCCATGGGTATCAAATATTTATTGGCTATGTACTAGTATGCTCTACATTGTGTTATTCTATTTATGTGGTCAAAATTGAAACCACATTATGCTTCTTCTAAACTAGATTGGGGGTCTAGAACCACGATTAAACACATAACTAGATGTAGACTTCCTATTGTGGACATCTCCAACCCAATTCAAATTGGTGTAGCTAAACAATCGGTTTACTTTATTATTGCAATATTATACAAACTTGGTAAGTTCCCTCCATATAACAAGCAATTATCTTTATAGCCTTAAGATAACTTTCTTGTGGATATTGGGATAATCATGATTTAAATATGTAAGGATGCCAATAAGTTAATAAATTGTAGCATTGAATTTTTGGGGAATAAAACTCCTTTGCTAGCTTCACTCTAGACATAATAAGCTGTAGAAAATGGTTTACAGTCTTCCATTTTGAAATTCCTCAAAAGGTTTAGCACATATTTAGGTTTAGAAATAAATATACCATAATCCATTTGTAAGACTTGGATGCCCAAAAAGAAATGCAATACACCAAGGTCAGTCGTCTCAAATGTATCTGCTATTTTTTTCTTCAAACCCTAAATCATTCAACATTGTTTACATTAATGACCAAGTCATCCACATAGAATGCAACAATTATTATTTCATTTTTATGATGTAATACATAGATATTGTGATTTGATTCATGGCATTTGAGGCTAATATCAAGGAAAAAAACATCAACAAAAGATAAATCTTCTCATACCATGCCCTTAGGGCATGTTCCAAAACTTCCAAACCACATAAGTATTTCATTAATATACACAAAATACTTACATCCTTTTCAAATATCGGGGGTTACTCCATATAAATATCCTTGGTGAGATCACCATATATAAAATAACTTTGACATTCATTTGATGCAACACCCATCCAAAATTAGCAAGAATTAAAAGAATTGGTCAAGCATAGTTTATAAGGTCAAAGGTTTCAATGTAGTTGATTCCTTCTTGCTAAAATAAACATTTTGTTGCCAAATAAATCTCATGTCTTTCAATAGTTTCTTCAAACATTAATTTGGTCTTATACACCCATCGACACTTCACCACATTATTTTCTTGGAGTGAAGCAATACATCCATTTATCATTCTTCGTGAAGGAATGATACTCATTAGCCATAGAATTATCCCATTTAGGTCGATTATGTGCATATGCATATGTAGTTGGATTTCATGCCTCTAACACATTTTCCATTATAGAAAGACTACCCAACTATTTTTTTCTTCTAGTATTTCAATAGTTATTGATATCTTTTGAATAAGTTCCAACAACTTCATTTGTCTTGGTCACCATATGGGAATGAAACTCCCCTCTATTGAAGGAGTTCCTATACCAAGATCACCATTACTAGACTAAATAAGGGTTCCAAAAATTATGGTAGATTCTCTTATGGAAGGTCAATTACAAGTTGATTTTGGTAATGAATATGAATGTCTAGTCAACAATCCTATGAAGTGGCCAGTCATTCCATAATTCAATAGAATTTCCAAAGGATCACTACACAACAAACTAGAGGAGGAATTCAACAAAGTGACACATTAGGTCTTCTCATCTAAGACATGTCTCTTTTTTAAATAATTTCCTATTCAATGGGTTCAAATAATTCTGCTACAAAAGAATGTAAGAGGCATCAATCAACCATGTGTTCTTTCATCCAAGAAGTGAATGAAGAAGCTCCACCAAAATCTGAACCCAATAAGGAGCAAAGAAAACATGAAGACTTCAAGTGGTTCAAAGAAGTCTCATCAATAGACCCATGAATATGTATATAATAATAATATAAAAAGGATGATGTTGCAAATGTAAAGAATATGGCACTCTAGTCATGTCATAATCAAGAGGAGAGATAGGAGTCCCATACTCCTCATGTGGCACCATAAAAAAGAAACCTTTTATCCATACTTCATTAGGATGAATATTGAAAAATATTGAAGTGTAGGATGTAGGAGGAAGAAAAAACTCACCCAAATGATAAGAAAGTGAAAATTTTTCAACATGTGAAGGATCCATAGGGTTAGGAACATGCACCTCCATAAAAAGTGCAAAACTTTCCTCATAGGTTGGTTCCAAGGTAGTGGAATCATGCACTTCTTCAAAAATCATGTAACCATTTTCAAGAGGCAACTCAAGTTCCTCTTCCACCACGACAAGTGATTGGATCTCATCAATATAATCTTAAAAAACATCAAGAACCTACAATTTTCCATGTTTTTCATGATCCCTCATGTCATGAGAATCCTCCAAGCAATGTACCATATGACAATCTGGAACATATGAGGAAGAACATGTTCGGGTACACAGGGTACTCCCAAAAGACCGAACACCTTCAGATATCGCTTCACACAAATAGATCATAGATCAACACATCGATGTTTGTCACGTGGTTAAAACCCTCGAGAGGAAAACAATCCA
>LPNX010826323.1:88346-151864 GCA_001517045.1 Pseudotsuga menziesii | reverse complement strand
CTTCCTTTTGGAAGAGGAACAAGATCCCAAGTATCGTTCGCCATTAAGGAATGATATTCTTCATCCATAGCTGCATTCCAATCTGGATTTCCTGAAGCTTTTGCAAAAGTTTCTGGATCATGATTCTCGGAAATTTGAGCCAAAAGAGAAGAGGCTCGCTGAAACTGAGAACGTGTTCGACGTTGATCTCTAGGATCACCAGCAAGATCACCAGCTGCTTCACATGTTGAACGGACCCATCTAGGAAGTATTGGTGCTGGTGCAATTGGAGGAACATGAGCAGGCGGAGGTGGATTTTCATCCTCACTGTCATCATCATAAACTGGAGTTGGAAACTTGTCAAGGAATTTGGAAGAAGAGGAAGAAGGCACAATCGCTGAATCAGGCTCGCAGGCCAAAGATGGCACACCTGCCAAGTTAAGCTCGTAGGCCAAGAGATTTTCATCAAATTTAACATCTCTTATAATGATTATATCTTGAGAATGTGGTTGAAGAATTCTATAACCTTTTACATCTTCAGAATATCCAACAAATATGGACTTTTCACTTTTAGGTTGCAATGCTTTCCGTTTTTCATCCGGAATGTGAGCCCATGCTTCACAACCAAACACACGAAAGTGACTTACATCTGGTTTAATTTTACTCCATGCTTCTTCCAGTGTTATACCTTGTAAAACTTTAGTGGGTGTGCGATTAACTATGTAATTTGCACAATTTATGGCCTCAGCCCAATATTGAAGACTTAGTCCCTTAGATTGGATCATACAATTAGCCATTTATTTTAAAGTGCGGTTCTTTCATTCAGCTACACCATTTTGTTGTGGTGTATATGGAACAATGTGCTGTTGTTGGATTCCTTGTTCAGTGCAAAAAGTAGTGAAGTTGTTGTTAACATATTCTCCTCCATTGTCAGATCTTAACTTAATAATTTGATGACTAGATTGTTTTTCAACAAGGGCCTTGTAGGCCAAGAACATGTTAAATACTTCGCTCTTAAGTTTTAGAAAGTAAACCCAAGTGCATCTAGAGTAGTCATCAATGAAATTTAAGAAATATTTGAAACCAGCAAAGGAAGCAGATGGAAGAGGGCCACACAAGTCACTATGCACAAGATCCAAGGGAACCGAGGCGTGCCAAGAGGCACTTTTGTCAAAACTGTCCCGATGATGTTTTCCGAGTACACAACCGAAACAAACACCATCCTTGCAAGATACCAGAGGAAGACCAGTCACCATATTGTATTTACATAGTTGTTGCAATGAGCGATAATTTAAGTGACCAAATCGCTCATGCCAAAGTTTGCTCAAGTTATCACTATGAGCAAAAAAAACTGAAGGAAAAGGTGATGACCCAAAGTTGTTAAATTTGTACAACCTGGTAATATCATCAACAGTTCCAGTAGCAAGGACATTTTTAGGATTTTTAAAATCCTTGATTACAACTTGGTGAGGTGTAAACATCACAGTTTTACCTTCACCTAAATGAGTAATTTGATAGACTGATAACAAATTGTAGGAAATTTTTGGAACACATAGTACATCATTGAAATTACCATTTTCTACTGGAACTGTTCTAGATCCTACAACACTTAGAGATCTATCATCACCAACAAATATTTGTTTGGTGTTACAATCATGCATAGTAGAAAAGATGGCTTGATCCTTAGCCATATGATAAGATGCTCCAGAATCAATGAGCCATTCATTTGAAGTAGAAGAAGAAGATGCAGTATAAGAGTAACCAGAAGCACAAAGTACATGTCCATGAGAGTTAGATTCTGAAGACGAATCTAGGCTGATTTGGTGCTTCTTCATTGCTGCTTCCAAGGCTGCCATCTTCTTAAAACATTTAGATTCATCACGATTATCTTTCCCACAAAAATTGCAATGACGCTCAATCTTCTTTCCTTTTTGCTTGGATCCTTTGTCATTTTTTAAAGGAGGAGCTGACTGAGAGGGTTTGGGACCCTTGTTGTTTGGCTAATTATTGCAAGAATTCTGTTTCTTGGGAGGCTTGGACTTTTCTTTCTGTTGGGACAATAAGACTTTCCCAGATGTATCTGCATTGTTAATTATTCCAAGATGAATGAGCTTATCTTGCTCTCTAATTAAGGAATCACAAAAGGATTCAAGGCTAGGCTCTTGATAGCTAGCTGCTGGCAATGATTCTTTCATGGAGTAGAATGTAGATACACAAACAGAATATGCAGGTCCAAGTTTTGAAAGAATATGATAAATACATTGTTTGTCTTCTTTCTTAATCTTGCATTCGGCACATAATAGTCTAAGAGTTTTATACTTAGATAAATAGTCTTGAATGCATGAAAAATCATTTGGATTCAAGGAAAACAACTCATTCTCAAGTTGATGACCCCAAATTTCATTGTGTTTACCAAACACAGATTCCAACTTTTCCCAAGCTTTATCAGGTTCATCAATGCCAAATATGTGGAATCGCAAATCAGTAGAGATTGACATCCCAATCAATCCACGAGCTTCATCACATCTATTTGCCCATTTAATTTTCTTATCATCATTAGTGGGTTCTGTTTCTTTCCCTGAGGTTATCCTAAAAAGTCCCCTACTTCGCAGAACATCCTCCATACGAGATTTCCATGAGAAATAGTTAGAACTTGTAAGTATAATATCACAAGGGGCGTCCATACTGTAAAATAATGGCTGAAAGAATAGAACTAACTGTCTTGATGCAAAAAACTCGAAAAAATATGCGGTTTTAAAAAAAACGACACTTAAAACGGATTCCGGATGATGAAGTTATGCTTGATCAAAGAAAATGTTGAAGATGTCCTCAATAGTGACGTGGCAGATATTAACTTGACCAACTAAAAAAAAGAACCCCCCTCTTCCAAAGATCAACATTTGACAATCACTTTACAATAAAGTTGCTTTGAAGTGAATCACTTTTGTAAAATAAGTGAGGTTCACTTTTACAATAATGTACTTTTGAATAGTGCGGCAATAAATTAAAAGACTTAAGTGAATCACTTTTATTTTATTTTATTTATGTGAGATGCACTTTTACAATAAAGTTACTTGAAAATAGAAATTGCATGCACTAAAAAGTAGCTTGATAAGACTTGAACTCAAGACTTTTTTCAGATGGAAATATCCATGGGAAACCCAGCAATACTTCCCCACATTCGTGGATGGTAGAGGTGGTAAACCGCCAACCATCCTAGCAGAAGGCCTAACCCTAGAGGACTCAAGGCTCGAACCCGTGACCTCCCCCCGAACCGAGAGAGTGTACGCACGTATTACCAATTGAGAACTCAAGACTTATCAAGGTGTAAAGCAACTTTGGACCAAGTGAGATAAGTTTAAAAGGTACGTAAAAGTATGGAAAGAGGAAGGGTTTTTTTTTTCTTTTTCTTCTCTCTCGTTTTCCGTGCTTGCTTTCTTTTCCTGCAAATCACAAAAAAAAACGAAAAACAAAAACAAATTTTTTTTTTTTTTTTTTTTCTGCACAATGGGGTTAGATCTTGGTTAGCTTACCCGGAAAGTCTACGTTTTCAAGTTTTCTCGCTGTTTCTGATTTGCCGTGATCACACAAGGTGCACGACAAAGAGCATACGTAGCCGAGAAGACAAGAAAAAAACTTTCCCTTACTGTTTCTGATTCACCGTGATTATGCAAGGTGCACGGAAAAGAGCATACACAGTCAGGGAAAACAACAGTCCAAGACTAAAAAATAAAATATCTAATAATAAACTAATAAAATATGAGAGATTTAAAAAAAACAAATCCGTGACTGTAACATTATACCTTCAGATTTGCCGAAATGGGTGTTTCTGGAGCAAACGAAAATGGTTTTCGGTGAAATGAAAACTATTTTCCAATGGAAACGATGCTCCGGACACAATGGAATAGCTCCCACAGGACAAAAATGCACAAAAATTCCAGAACCAGAAACCCTTTCAAAATTTCAGCAACACCGGTTCCAGATCTTGATCAAAACTGAAAGCGGCTCTTCATAAAAGCTCTGATACCATGTTCGGGTACACATGGTACTCCCAAAATACCGAACACCTTCAAATACCGCTTCACACAAACATATCACAGATCAACACATCGATGTTTGTCACATGGTTGAAACCCTCGAGAGGGAAACAGTCCACGGCCCCAGCCAAATAGCTACTTGGAGCAATTTATTATGCAAAAGAAAGAAAGTTACATGAGCTTCTCATAATCGATCAACTAGACAAGGGCCCTCTATGCTCTTTAAATAGAGATCATAGACCAATCGGGTGTTAATCCATGGATCAATGGTACGTATGATCTAGGAGAAGTTGAAACGTCGGATCACTCTATGTCTAGAACATATCGTGACCGTCGAATTAGAATATTTACAAATGCATACTAAAGAAACACACTTTTACCTAACGGATATATTACACAAGTTGATCTTAACTAACTCCTAAGTGTCTAAATATCCTAACAGAACAAATATATTGCAACCTTTCAAGAAGTTGCTCAGTTTGAATTTTGAGATTATGAATATCCTCATTATTATTCAAGTATGCTTCATGTAACCATTCATTAAGCTCAACCATATTGTTTCTATAAAAAATCAAAGACATGAAATTACCTTCAATGTTGCACATTGCTCTTTGAATCTTCTCCATGTCTTCAAGGAAGGACGACTCCTCCAATGAAGAAACTTTTGAACAAGAATTTGAAACCAATTCTTTAGTGTCATTGAGTATGCTAAGGGCCTCATGGATATGCCCTTCATTCATCTTAAAATACACTTCGATGAAGGATGGTTCATGGGAGTGAACCTCTCATTCTTTCTTCTTGATTTTATCAACTTCTTGATATCTTGGTTCTTCATTATCTGTCACAAAGTATTCATATTCATGCTTATGAGAAATTTGTATTGCGGAAAAATTTTCAAATCTGATCTCTATGTCACCAACATAGAGTTGTGAGCACCGATCAGTAGGTACTCCTTCATAGTTCAATGACCCATTAGTAGATTCTCTTTGATTTGCACAACCCCCATCAGTAAGGATTGTGTGCTTTTCTTCACCTTCATCTTCATGTTCTTGTCTGCAATCACCTCGAGGTGATTGATTCTCCACTTCATGAATCTATTCCTCTTCCTTTAATGGTGTATCTAATCTCTTTTCATCTCCTTTATGCTGAAATTTCTTCCACAACCTCAACATTTTGGTCCACAAACTTGTCTAAAATTTCCTCATCTATAAAGAAGGATAAATATTTGATCTTTTCACAAGTAGGCTAATTTTTCTTTAATGAGTCCACATCTGAACTATTAGGCCTATATCCAAACACCCAATCAACAAAGTCTTCAAAAGGGTAGATCTTAGATGCCTCTCCCATCAGATTAAGATATGCTTGATATTGTTGGGGTAAAGTTTTACATGTTTCTCTTAGGATTTTTAATTCATCCATAGGAGTATCTCACATTGGTTTTCAAAATACATATTCATAATACACAGGGTGATAATAATAACCCTCATCCCTTATGAAATTGTAAGAAGTACTGCAAGATGGAAACTCTTCCTCATACCATTCACATTATTCTTCATATTGCTCATAATCATCTTTAGAGGAGTATTCATAATAGTAAGACATGGATGCAACCTTTTATTAAATGGATTCCATTAATTCACATGGTCAAGGACCTTTCTCTCATACCACTTTAATGTCCCTACTTGGGATTTTGGAGAAAATTACAAATTGGGCAAAATTCGAGCTTAACTAGTCTTGACTTTAGGAGTTCCAAATGGAACCAAATGGTATAGAATTTGAAATGGAATGATATGATGAGTATTATTACCTATAAAGAGACTCTTTGATAAATTTATTACTGACTTTATACCTATGAAACTTTTTTGGGGCTAATGACAAAAAGGGGGAAACTGACTAGGAAATTGTGATGAAATCCCCCCTAGGGTGCAGGCCAAATGGGATTCCCAAATCATGTACAACCATCCCAAATTTATAAGAAGAGTATGGGGACTGATATAATACATCATGGAATTTCATTACACATTGTTATTATTTCTTTAAACTGGTTATAGAGTTTCACATTCATTTGATAACTTTAAGTGAAATTGCTTAAGGGGAAATGGTATTGATAGCTCGATTTTGACACATGAAAATTAGATTGAATGGTTCATATAATGAAATGACATATATAGATACCATAAAAATCATACAAATGCATTCCCAAACAACATTAAACATCAGATAACATCCCTCGTACAAGTATGGTATAAACTCTTTCAATCTTGAAGCCAATTACATTGAAACAAGTGACTCAAAAGCATGGGAATGCAAGCCTTTCACACTAGATTTTCTTGTATTTCGAGATACATAGAGTATGGTAATGGAATTATAGTCATACTTAATTTATGGCTTCCCTATCATCATAAAACTCATAGAAAAATACTTATACAAACATGATATACAACTCTTTTAAAATGGAATCCAAATACATGAAAACTAGTCATTCAAGTGCATGGGAATGCAAGGCTTTCACACTGGAGTCTATTGGATTTAGAGATATAGAGAATATGGTCATGGAATTACAGAGTAATACATAATTTATGGCCTTAACAAAATCATCAAACTCATAGGATATGCCTCATACAAATCTGATATAAAACTACTTCAAGATTGAAGCCAAATCCGTGAAAACTAGTCATCCAAGAGCATGGGAATGCAGGACTTTCATACATGTATTTATGATATTTTGACTTAAATAAATATCACATGTATGTGATATTACAGATACATACATCATATTTCACAATTTGGGCAACAAATATACTCAGCAAAGCACAATTACCACTCCAACAAGTGCGCCCTCAACATGAGAGTGTGGGGGAATGGAGAAGAAGGAATGACAGAATATGGGAATATATGAGAATTTGACTGTATGGTCCTTCAAATTGAAAATAAAACTCCTTCATTAATCTCCAATGATATTTCTAGATGGAATCTCCATCAACTAACTTGGAAGGAATCCAACTCCCTCGAAATTGGTTCACAAGCAGGGAGAGTGAACACTCACCGTGCAATTGACAAGCAAAATCTCTCCAAAATGCCAAAGTCCAATTAAAAAATGATAAAAATAAATTATAATTTCTCATGAAATCATTTTATTAACTTCATAAGGCCTCCTAAGGTCGAATTTCCCTCCATGGGATTCCTCCAACTCATCTTAGTGGTTTAGTAACTCTCATGACACTTGTCTTCCTCTTCATGCTCCAATTCTTTCCCCAATTCGAATGGATGACTATAAATCTCAAATATGTCCTATTCATGGCTATTTTAATCCCTACCATGTCATATTTTTCATATGTCTACAACCAGGCCTGAATTTGTTATACTTGTCATAAAATCTTTCATCATTTGTTGTCATAGAGTGCATGTAATCTCCTTCCAAGAGGTAGACCTTGTCTTCTAGTCTCTTCCTCTTCCATGGGAGTTAATATCCTTTACCTATTCGAATTACTTGGATAATTATATGATATCTGACATCACATCACCCTCCAATAACGTTGCATTACCCATTTGTTCGAATTTGGATGAATATCTTTGCAAGTGTGTGGGGAATCTAGTCATCCCAAGGCTCCACAAGCTTCCAAGTGTCTTCATGAACCCATGCCACCTTATTTTATTATGATTTATCATTTATGTGACCCATTTAAATATGAATATGGTAAACTAAATTCCTTTTGGGTCCCATGGCCCCTTAAATATGAATATGGTAAACTAAATTCCTTTTGGGTCCCATGGCCATTTAAATATGAATATGGTAAACTAAAGTCCTTTTGGGTCCCATGGCCATTTAAATATGAATATGGTAAACTAAAGTCCTTTATGGAACTAGTAGGTTGGTGGAACATTATTTTCAAGTAGTCTTATTTGGAAATTATTTAATTGGGGACATGACAAAATGTTAGAAATTTTATCTCTATGGCTCATTTTATATTTTGCAGTTTCAATAAGGATCTATTTTTCGTTGGTCTTTGGGGACTCCAAGACTATTATAGAGTGGGTAAATCCAAAACACGATATTCAAGTTACACTTTTAGCACATTGGATGGATAAGATCAGAGGCTTAATATGTTTATTACCAAACATATCTTTCTCACATATCTATCATAAATACAATAGAGATGCAGATTTATTATCAAAACAAGCGATGGATATACAGGGGGTTGCATAATATACCAGTTGTATCAAAATCATGGTTGTACAACAAGTGGCAGTATCCAATTATAAGATTTTATATGGAATAATTAAAGTTCATCCCTCGTTAGGAATATGTAGACATTAGTATCTCTTGGATTGATATGTGTTAGATTCTTACTGTATATATTGTTTCCTTTTATCATTTTTTACACTCTTTTCATAGACAAGTTTACACGATGCAGGTTTCCATGATTATTTTGTTGCAGGTATCAACGATGCACACCCATGGGATGAATTCAACACTATGGTTTTCAACGCCTCTCATTGAAAACTCCTTTTATTTTTGGCTATTACTATGAGGCTTCCCATGGATGTCATCATATTTACAAATATGGATTATTTTGGACTTTGTATCTTGTTGTAATGTATTTTCCAATACCATCTACTAGTCTATTTTTGTACTAGATTTTGATAGATTTTCTTGACAACTATATGGACTCTTGACTATATCAGTCCACAAAATCAGACTATGTAACTTGACTACTCTAGACATTTTCTTAATAATAATACAACTTTTATAGTTCTGAAATATATAGAGAGAGAGAGGTATACATTGAATCTTTAAAAAACATATTTATGAGGATAAGATAACGCCTTTATGAAGGAAACAACATTTTATAGTCAAAGGTATCACTTCAAATTATTAAATTACTAAATCTACTCTTGGATTGATATGTGGCTTAATATGTTTATTACCAAACATATCTTTCTCACATATCTATCGTAAATACAATAGAGATGTAGATTTATTATCAAAACACGCGATGGATATACAGGGGGTTGCATAATATACGAGTTGTATCAAAATCATGGTTGTACAACAAGTGGCAGTATCCAATTATAAGATTTTATATGGAATAGTTAAAGTTCCTCCCTCATTAGGAAGATGTAGACATAAGTCTCTCTTGGATTTATATGTGTTAGATTCTTACTGTATATATTGTTTCCTTTTATCAGTTTTTACACTCTTTTCATATATAGGTTCACACGATGCATATTTCCATGATTATTTTGGTGTAGGTATCAACGATGCATGCCCATGGGATGGATTCATCGCTATGGTTTTCAAAGCCTCTCATTGAAAACTCCTTTTATTTTTGGCTATTACTATGAGGCTTCCCATGGATGTCATCATATTTACAAATATGGACTATTTTGGACTTTTTATCTTGTTGTAATGTTTTTTCCAATACCAGCTACTAGTCTATTTTTGTACTAGATTTTGGATAGATTTTCTTGACAACTATATGGACTCTTGACTATATCAATCCACAAAATCAGACTATGTAACTTGAATACTCTAGACATTTTTTTAATAATAATATAGATTTTATAGTTTTGAAATATATATAGAGAGAGGTATACATTGAATCTTTAAAAAAAAATATTTATAAGGATAAGATAATGCCTTTATGAAGGAAACAACATTTTATAGTCAAAGGTATCACTTCAAATTATTAAATTACTAAATCTACTCAATAGGATAACAAGTATGCTTTTCTATTTAACACTATCGGAGTACAAATAATAAATAAATATTTTTATTGTGGCCGTCGTAACTTGTTTTTATAAATTTAGGGGGATTGGTAATTGATTTAGATTATTTGGGTAAAATCTATGTTCAAATTTGACTGATTGCTATTACAAATTATAGGCTCGATGCAACAACTTGCAAGCCATACCTAGTAGGAAAATCATGCCTCAACCAAGGGTTGAGATATCTGAAATTGGAGTTCCAACATTTTCAATGAAGACACAACAAGACAATGTGTCAAGGGATATTTGAATAATATTTTTTTACACCCAAAGGGGTGTCAAGTGTAGGGTATCCTTGATTTGGAATGAATGAAATAATTGTGTTTTCTTGGGAGATAGCAAAAAAACAATACCAAGGTGGGTGTTTTATCATTATAGAAAGAAATCCCTCTGCTTGTGACATTGCTTGTGTAGCAAAGATTCTAACAATTCACGGCTCTAGCCAGCCTCAATTTCGAGAAACACTCGAATGAATTCTTCAAAACCAGTTGAAATATGGCTCTTTCGGTGAAAAGTACTACTTAACATTCGACAAAATACTTGCTACTCTTTCATGTACTATTATTCTCACCACATGGCAGAATGGCCTGACACAAGTCCATAAAAATTTTGCAAATATATTTTATTGAGATTCGAAAACTATTTGCACTGCTTTTGTATCCACGAAGGCAACAAAATTGACCACAACCTTTCATCAGAAGCCACTTACAACAAAACCTAATAAATATAAGAGAAATAAAAACTTAGACATGGGTGTGATGACTATATAGTTAATTTTAAGTTTAGTTTATATTTTACAATTATCTTAGACTATGTATATGATCATAGTTATTAATATTCAAAATTGCAAATATCTATTTAGCAAGAAGCAAGGACTTTGCCACCTTATGGCTCTTGTTGGAAAACTAAACATTGTTCCATAAAGTTTAGAGCATCAGTTATAATACCTTCCCAAAAAAATCCTTCTTTTTCATGTGGTAACTTCTCAAGCACCCAGAATGTCTTGCTATAGGAGAAGTGTGTAATTACAAAATGACCTTATAATTGAGTTGAGAATTCTTAGATAAATATTAGTGACCCCAGTACCACAATGAATCATTCTTCCAAAATTTTATCTAGTGAAATAGGTTTCTCTTGTAGTTGTTGAATTATCTTGCATGCTTTCATATCCTATTTCCATTATTTTGTTACTTCTTCCACCCAATCAAATTTCATAATGAAAATATCACATAGTAATCACTTTGTGTCATCTTCTCTTCTTGAAAGTGCATCTACCACCACGTTATATTTTCCTCTTTTGTATATAATTTCAAAGTCATAACCTACAATCTGCGTAACCCATTTATGTTTCTCTATTAAATATACTAATTGTTCCAAGAAGCACTTAAGATCAGACGAAGTACGTAATATTGTCATGATTTGTTCTTACCTTGAAGTGTATTCCTATTAGGTTAGGGATCCATTTTTTAATTGCATGCAACATGGCCAACATTTCCTTTTCATAAATTGGTTTGAGTAAGTTTTTTTCTTTGAGCTGGCAACTTTTAAAGACAAGGGGCCTTCCTTCTCTCATTAAAACTACACCAATACAATGCCCCAAGGCATCATATTCCACAATAAAGGTTTTAATGAAGTCAAGAATGGACAATAGAAGAGTCATACACATATCCACTTTAGGTTTTTCAAAAGCTTTGGTTGTTTATTGAGTCTAAGAGAAGGAATCATTTTCAATAATCTTGTTAGAGGTGTTGTTATTTGACCATAATCCTTGATGAGCTTTGTATAGTACCATGTTAAGCCTAACAATACTCTAATATTATTCAAGGTTTTAGGAATTGGCCATTTCATGATAGCTTTTTTTTTACAAGGTCCACTATGACACCTTCATGAGATACAATATGACCCATATATTCCACTTCATAAACCCCATAGGCACACTTAGAAGGATTGGCATATAGTTGGTACCCATCCAATAGTTTTAATACCATGTCCACATGTTGTATATGCTCTTCCCAATATTTTCTATAGATTAATATATCATCAAAAAATACTAACACATTTTTTCTAAGGAATGGTTTTAAAATAAAATTTATCAAGCTTTGAAATGTGGAAGGTGCATTAGTAAGGCCAAATGGAATCACTGAAAATTCATAATGACCTTCATGTGTTGTAAAGGTTGTTTTCAAAATCTATTATCTCCTCATTTTGATTTGATGATATCCAAAACGAAGATCCAACTTGGTAAAGAAAATTGCTCTATGTAATTCATCAATGATGGGAACATGAAACTTATCCTTAGTGGTCATGTTATTGAGTTCTCTATAATATGGACACAGACACCATGAACCTTACCTTTTGCAAACCATCACCACTAGTGCAGAGAAGGCACTTTGGATAGGTTAACTGATGCTAGCATCTAACATTTCTTGAACCATATTTTCAATTTCACTCTTTTATGCATATGGGTACCTGTTGGGTTTGAGGTTAGGTGGTAAACTTCCCGGTTGCAAGTGAATAACATGGTCATCACCTCAAGTACATGGAATACATTTAGGAATATCTCCAAATAACTTGGAATGAATCTCAATAACATGTTGTAGATCCACTAGAATAGATGATATAGATGCTTGAACATGTAAAGAGAATAATCATGCAATTACTCTATGTTGTTCCCCTTTTATCAATTTTGTCGTATTGTTAGAGATTAACATTTTAGAGGGTTTCCTAGAAATACCTCTTAGTCAATTTCCTTTCCTCATGAAGACAATCTCATGAAAAATTCCTAAAAATTAAGAACCATTGTTCCCATTAGTATCGTGTAAGGATATTTAGACACTTAGGAGTTAGTTAAGATCAACTTGTGTAATATATCTGTTAGGTAAAGTGTGTTTCTTTAGTATGCATTTGTAAATATTCTAATCCGATGGTTCAACTTCTCTTAGATCATACCTACCCTTGATTCATGGCTTAACACCCGATTGGTCCATGATCTTTATTTAAAGAGCATGGAATGTCCTTGGCTAGTTCATCGATTATGAGAAGCTCATTTGTAACTTCTTTCTTTTGCATAATGAATTGCTCTAAGTAGCTATCTGGTTGGGGCCGTGGACTGTTTCCCTCTCGAGGATTTTAACCACGTCAAAACATCGGTGTTTTGATCTGTGATCTGTTTGTGTGAGTAGCTGCTCTAAGTGTTAAGTCTTTTGGGAGTACCCAGTGTACCCTAACATGGTATCCGAGTGTTTATGAAGAGTCGCTTCTGGTTGTAATCTAGATCTTGAACTGGTGTTGCCGAAACTTTGAAATATTTTCTAGTTCTGGAATTTTTGTGGATATGTGGCCCATGGGAGGTGTTCCATTGTGTTTGGAGTGTCGTTTTCAGTAGGAAATAGTTTTCAGTTCATCGAAAACCATTTTCGTTTACTCCAGAAACACCCATTTCGGCAGATCTGAAGGTATAATGTTACAGTGACGGTTTTTTTTTAATTAAAAAAAAATCTCTCATATTTTTATCAGTTTAATTATTTAGATCTTTATTGTTTTTATTCTCAGTTTGTTTCCTTCCCTGGCTGCGTATTCTCTTTGTCGTGCACCTTGCGCGATCGCGGCGAATCAGAAACCAAGAGAAAATGTAGGCTTTTTGGGTAAGTTAATGAGATCTAACCCCACAAGCGTGGAAAAGTTTTTTTTTTTGTTTTTTTGTTTTTGGTTTGTGGTGTGATTTGCAGGAAAAAGAAGCAAGCATGGAGACCGAGAGAGAAGATTTAAAAAAAAACCCCTTCCTCATTCCCTTCTTTTATGTATCTTTTAAACTTAGCTCACTTGGTCCAAAGTTTCTTTATTCCTTAATAGGTCTTGAGTTCAAGTCTTATTAAGTTACTTTTTAATAGTGCATGAAATTTCTTTTTGTAAGTTACTTTATTGTAAAAGTGCATCTCACTTAAATTAAAAATAAAATAAGAAAGTGAGTCACTTAAGTCTTTTAGTTTATTGCCGCACTATTTAAAGTACCATTATTGTAAAAGTGAAAATCACTTATTTTACAAAAGTGATTCACTTAAAACAAATTTATTGTAAAGTGATTGTCAAAGGTTCATCTTGGGAAGAAGGGGGTTATTTTTTTTAGTTGGTCAATTTTATATCTGCCATGTCACTATTGGGGACATCTTTAACATTTTGTTTGATCAAGCATAACTTCATCATACAGAATCAGTTTTCAATGCCGGTTTTTTTAAACAACCTAATTTTTTGAGCTCTTTTCATCCAGACAGTTATTTTCTGTTTTTTTCAGCAATTATTTTACAGTATGACCACCCCTTGTGATATTCTACTTACCAGTTCTAACTATTTCTCATGGAAATATCATATGGAGGATGTTCTACGAAGTAGGGTACTTTTCAGAATTACCTCAAGGAAAGAAAGAGAACCCACTAATAATGATAAGAAAATAAAATGGGAAAATAGATGTGATGAAGCTCGTGGATTGATTGGGATGTCAATCTCTACTAATTTGTGATTCCACATATCTAGAATTGATGAACCTGATAAAGTTTGGGAAAAGTTGGAATCTATGTTTGGTAAACACAATGAAATTCGAGGTCATCAACTTGAGAATGAGTTGATTTCTTTGAATCCAAGTGATTTTTCATGCATTCAATATTATTTATCTAAGTACTAAACTCTTAGACTCTTATGTGAAGAATGCAAGATTAAGAGAGAAGACAAACAATGCATTTATCATATTCTTTCCAAACTTGGACCTGCATATTCTGTTTTTGTATCTACATTTTATTCCATGAAAGAATCCTTGACCACAACTAGCTATCAAGAGCCTAGTCTTGAATCCTTTTTTGATTCCTTAATTAGAGAACAAGATAAGCTCAATCATCTTGGAATAATTAACAATTCAGATACATCTTGGAAATTCTTATTGTACCAACAGAAAGAAAAGTCCAAGCCTCCGAAGAAACAAAATTTTCGCAATAATAAGCCAAACAAGGGTCCCAAACCCTCTCATTCAGCTCCTTCTTTAAAAAATGACAAAGGATCAAAGTCAAAAGGAAAGAAGACTGAGTGTCACTGCAACTATTGCGGGAAAGATAATCATGATGAATCTAAGTGTTTCAAGAAGATGGCAGCCTTGGAAGCAGCAATGAAGAAGCACCACATCAGCCTAGATTCGACTTCAGAATCTACCTCTCATGGACATGCACTTTGTGCTTCTAGTTATTCTTATACTGAATCTTCTTATTCTACTCAAAATGAATGGCTCATTGATTCTGGAGCATCTTATCACATGGCTAAGGATCAAGCCATGTTTTCTACTATGCATGAATGTAACACCAAACAAATATTTGTTGGTGATGATAGATCTCTAAGTGTTGTAGGATTTGGAGTAGCTCCAGTAGAGAATGGTCATTTTAGTGATGTACTATGTGTTCCAAGAATTTCCTGCAATTTGTTGTCAGTCTATCAAATCACTCATTCTGGTGAAGGTCAAATTGTAATGTTTACACCTCACCAAGTTGTAATCAAGGATTTTAAATATCCTTAACATGTCCTAGCTACCGAAATTGTTGATGATATTACCAGGTTGTACAAATTTAACAACTTTGGGTCGTCAACTTTTCCTTCAGTTTTTGTTGCTCATAGTGATAACTTGAGCAAACTTTGGCATGGGCGATTTGGTACCTTAAATTATCGCTCATTGCAACAACTATGTAAATACAATATGGTGACAGGTATTTCAATGGTATCTTGCAGGGATGGTGTTTATTCTGGTTGTGTACTCGAAAAACATCATCGGGACAGTTTTGACAAATGTGCCTCTTGGCGCACATCGATTCCCTTGGAGCTTATGCATAGTGACTTGTGTGGTCCTCTTCCATCTGCTTCCTTTTCTGGTTTCAAATATTTCTTAAATTTCATTGATGATTACTCCAGACGCACTTGGGTTTATTTCCTAAAACTTAAGAGCGAATTATTTAACATGTTCTTGGCCTACAAGGCCCTTGTTGAAAAAAAATCTGGTCATCAAATCATTAAGTTAAGATCCGACAATAGGATGACAATGGGAAGAGAAGTCAAGCCCCAATAGTATGTTGACAAATCCAAGTTTATGAATAAGCTAGATGAATCCTTTGACTTCATGTGCGTCCACATCTCCATGGAGTTGTTGTTCCACCTTAAGGGACTTAGAACTCCGAAGGAAGTATGGGACAAGCTTGAATCCTTGTTTGGAAAACAGGATGAGCTAAGAGGCCATATTATGGAGAATGAGCTTATTTCACTCCATCTCAACAACTTCAAGAAAATTCAACAGTTCTTCTTGAAATATAAAGCCCTAGTCTTGCAATCCAAGCAATGTGGGATAGAGAGGAAGGATGAGCAGCTTGTGCTGTCAATTCTGAGAAAGCTTGGCTCAGAATTTTCAGTATTTGTATCTACTTTCCACTCCATAACAGTATCCATTCCAAATTGGGAAATGCCTTTTCTTGATGCATTTGCAGAGTCATTAATGCAGGAACAAGACAAATTGATTAAGATGGGAATGCTAAAATCCTCCAAAAATCAGGCCCACTTAGTTGGAGACTCTGGGAATGCGCAATCAAAAGGGACATAAAGAGGGAAGGAGAACAAAAATATTGATTCGAATCCCAAGGAGAAGAAAAACCCTTATGATGGATCCTCAGGATCCAAGAAGAACAAGAACAAGAAATTTGAGAAAGCTAAATGCTCCTACTGTATGAGAGGATTTCATCTAGAGAGTCATTGCATGAAGAAGACCATTGACTAGATGTCTAAGATCCTTGAACATAACAACATTTCCCTTCCTCAAGGTGCAAAGAATTCTAAATATGGAAACCAGAAAGGAGAACATGAGATTTTCCATGCCTTGAAAGCAATCTTCACTTGATCGAAGGCCTATTTGATTGATTTAGGAGCATCCAACCACATGGTTGCCTCTAAAGAATCCTTTAGCACTCTGGATATCTATGGAGGACCTAGAATCCATATGGGACATGATTCTTATATCCTATATGTATGGAGAGGTTCCATTAAAATCAAGCACAGATAGTTCCAAAATGTACTCTATGTTCCCTCTCTTGCAACAAACTTGTTGTCTGTATATCCGATGACACGTATTGGCTCACCAAAACGAGTAGTATTTGGTCATGACTCAGTGGATATCTCAGATATATCAACTAGGAATATTATAGCAAAGGGTATTTCAATCCATGCCTCCAAATCATATGAATTATCACACTTTATACCATACTCATATCCAGTACAATATCACCTATCATTCGAAGCAAATGAAGGTATACAATCTTCTTCATATCCATTTGCAGATAAATATTTATTGTCTAATGTTTCAGATTTAGAAGGTGAGGAAGAATATCAGCATGATTTTGATATTGAGATTAAATCTCAAGAATATCTAGATCTAGATCCAACATCTATTCCAAATTAGAAGCCTAAATGGTCCCAAAAGATCATTGAAGCAACTGTGAATGTTGTTGGGGATCCAAATGACAAAAGAAGAATGAGGTCCCAGTATCAGAATGAACATGTTGCACTCTCCTATATACATCCACTTCTCCTAGAGAGGTGTTTCATGATGATGGGAACATATCCTCAATCATTCAAAGAGGATTTCCATGATCCAATATGGCAAGAAACAATGGATGAGGAATTTGATTCACTACAAGACAACAAAACTTGGGAGCTTGTTACCTTGCCTCCTAGGAGGAAGTTAGTACAGTGGAAACAGGTCTACAAGACCAAGATAACATTTGATGGAACCACAACAAAGTACAAGGCTTGGTTGGTGGCAAAAGGATATTCACAAGTCCATGTGCTGGACTATACTGAGACATTTCACTCCAGTAGCAATAATGGACATCATTGGATCAGTCTTGGTAGTTGCAGCTTCAAAGAGAAATGGATGTGAAGAGTGCCTTCCTCCATGGTAAGCTGAACGAGAGATGCTACTTGATGGTAATGAATGATCCACAATTTGGCCCACTGAAGATCAAATTGGATCATGTCACTTTTCCTCTAGAAAGAAGAGACAAAGGAAACATTCCTTATCCTATATATTAGCAGATTGGAAGAAGATGGAAAAGTTCACATGCACAGTCCCAGGAATCTAGTGCACATAAGAACCAACATTCTGCATTACTGCTCCACAGAGTTGCAAATTGCAACAATTTTTTCTCAAGTTTTTGCTCAAAGAGAAATTTCTTATCTTAAGTATGGAAGTTTGTTTCCTGATATCCTACTTATTTTGAGGGGGGGCGCGGGGGGTTCCCATGAGGTTTTCCCCATTTTCCTTATTTATTAAGCAGTATTTTATTTCATTTAGAATGTATAGGTGACTTTTGGCCCAGTTGTTAGGGCCCAAGTTGTCCAAATTTATGATTAAGGGGGGGTGTTAGGATTAATTGATCCTCCCTTTACCCACATAGTATATTTGTTAATTTTTCCTAACTTAGGAGGTATTTTTCACTTTACTAGAGTAAGGGGGGACATGCCCAAGAGTCATATACACTTTTTAGTTTTGGTGCCATTGGTTCCATTGGTGCCAATCCCTACATTATAGGAATCCTCTCTGAGTGCCACCAGCAGTCACCTTTAGTTGTCTGTGGTAGGTAGTCAGTCATGATCATTTATGCTCCAATAACCACCAATTAGTTCTCTCCCAGTGATCCTAGCTCTAGTTTGCATGATTTAAGGGAGTGTAGCACCTTTTATCCACCTACATCATCAGTTAACTGATTGTGAACTGAATTAGTTAGCCATAATTAAACTAGTGAGCTCCAACTGTGATTATTTCCACACCAAGTTAGCTAACCAATCAGTTTGAGTTGGTGAATTCAAATATTATCCATAGTATTTGAATTCTCCTTATTGTATGACTATTGTATTACTGACATGTTAATGACGATTGATGTAATGATAATCTGTCCAATACCTGTTTGATTTATGTGAAATTTTTGTCATGAATATGTTGTTCAGTTTACATTGATTTGTCAATTCCACTACATCCTTCTTTTCAGATATCTCTCACTCTGGCTTGTATATCTATGGTTCATGAAATTTAACATAGGCAAGGCAAATCATGCTGCAAAAACATACGATTTTTCCAATTTTTTTCCATATTCAAAGCCAAGTGTCTTTCTAAATCATGGAAATGAGGTTAGCCGACTATGGCATGTGAGGTTTGGAAACCTTAATTATAATTCTTTGAAACTTATACAAAATAATTTCATGGTTGAAGGCCTTCCGAACATTAAATCCTCAAAAGGGATATGTAAAGGTTACAGAATTAGAAAGCATCCCGAGCATAAGTTTGATCGATGCAAAGCTAGAACCGATTCTTGTATTTTGAGGCTGATTCATAGTGATATCAAAGATCCATTACCAAATACCTCCATGAATGTATGAATTTTTGTTCTCACATTCATTGATTAATTTTCCAGGTTCACATGGGTGTTCTTTCTCAAGAACAAATCGAAAGTGTTTGAAAGGTTCAAAATTTTCAAGGATTTTGTTGAGACTACCACTGGGAGCAAGATAAAATATCTTAGATATGATAATGGTGGAGAATATATAAAAAAAAATCTTCTTCAACTTTGTGTGGACAATGGAATCCAAATCCAGCACACGATCCCCTACACACCTCAACATAATGGTGTAGCAGAGAGGAAAAATCGAGCATTGAAAGAGATGTCTACTTATATGCTTGAGTCGAAACTTTTTGGATTCAAATATTTGGGTTGATGCCATGAATGTTGTTGCATACATTCAGAATAGAGTTACACACTTATCTGTAAAAGGTAAAACTCCTTTCGAATCCTACACTGGTCACAAGCCTGATGTGTCACATCTCAGGGTTTTTGGGTCCATTGCATGGGCTAGAATTATGCTTGATAAGAGAATATATTTGGAACGACAAAGTGCCGAGTGCATCCTCATTGGATATGATAAATAATACAAAATATACAAACTCATGTATATAAGATCTAAATTAATATTCATAGAGAGAAGTGTCCAATTTCAAGAATCACTTCATGATCTACAACTAGTGGAGGAAGAAACTACCAAATTGATTCCTCTTCTGGAAGAAGATTCGAGATATGATACTGACAGTTTATGTTTTGATATTTCTAATATTATGTATGATATTAATGAACATGAAGAATCAGGTTTGGATTCAAATCCAAATGAGCCCCCTCAGTTTCCAAACTAGCCAGAAAAGACTCTCACATATGTCGGTTCCAACATTGGAAATCCTTTCAATCCAAGAAAAACCCAAGCATATTTTCAAAGAGTAGCTATGGATATTTCATATGCTGATCCATTTCTGTATGAAAAGTGTTTTATGATGACTGGTTAAGATCCAACATCATACTACCATTCCCACCATGATTCAAGATGACAAACTTCCATGGATAAAGAGTACAATTCTCTTCAAAAAAATGCATCATGGGAGCTAGTTTCACTCCCACCCAAGAGGAAACTGGTTCAATGAAAATGGGTTTACTGAGCCAAGGTTGATGCTGATGGTTCAACCTGAAAATAAAAAATAGTTTCCATGGAAAAAGGTTTCTCACAATTTCAAGGTGTGGACTACACAGAAACCTTTGTACCTGTTGCAAAAATTGACTCAATTCGACTAGTTTGGGCAATTTATGCATCCAAGCACTGGGAGGTGCACCACACGGATGTGAAGAGTGCCTTTATTCATGGGGATATTCATGAATATATCTACATGAAGCAGTATGAAGTTTACATATCATATCCAATACTTGTTTGCAAATTAAGGAAATCTCTGTATGGTTTAAAACAGGCCCTAAGAGCATGTTATGCAAAGATGGATTCCTTTCTTCTGTCACAAAACTTTGCGAGATGCAAATAAGATCTGAATGTGTATCTATAGAATCATGAAGGTAATTTTCTAATAATTGTAATTTATTTTGATGGCTTATTGATTACAGGAATCAGACCTACTTCGATCAACACAATAAAAACCGCTTTACACCAAGCATTTGATATGAGTGATTTAGGCCTGCTGAAGTAGTTTCTTGGTCTCGAAATCACTCAAATTTTGATGGGATCATGATCTATCAATAAAAATATGCTTTGTACCTACTAAATAAGTTCAATATGACAGAATTTAAATCTGCACCATTCCCATTCCTATCAAGAATCAGTCTTGAGGATGGCGATTCTACATTGTTGGTGGATTGTACACTCTACCGACAACTGATTGGTAGTATTTTGTATATGACACACACACACTCTAGTCCTGATATTTATTATGTCATGAGTGATGTGTCAAGGTACATGTAGAAGCCCCATAATATTCACTGGAAGGAATCCGAAAGGACCCTACATTATGTGTAAGGTATGAGACATTTTGGCATTCACTATGCTACAGATTTCGATCTTAACTTGGTTGGATTCACTGATTCAGATTGGGCAGGTGATAGCATTGATCAGAAGTTCAATCCCAGATATTTTTTCATGATTGGTACAAGGCCTATTTTCTAGTCAAGGAAAAATTAGGAAACCATTTCCTTATCTTCCACAGAGGCAGAGTATCAAGGAGCAGTCAATGCTTGCATTCAGGCAGTTTGGTTGTAGGGTATCCTAGCTGAGTTTGATATTAGTAGCACCACTTCTACTGTATTTTTGTGACAATTAGTGCTATCAATATCTTGACAGATCTGGTTCAGAGACAAATGACCAAGCATATTGAGATCCACATGCACTAAATCTGAGAGCTCATGCATGACATAACCATTGTACTGCAATATTTCCCTACATAAGAGAAAATTGCAGTCATCTTTACCAAGAGCTTCACTGAGAATAAGTTATCTTACCTTCATTCAATTTTGGGGGTGAGTTATACTATGGTGAGGATATATTAGATCCTTCAGTGTTCACTTTGAGGGGAGGTTTTCTTTCCCATTGGGTTTTTCCATCTTTCCTCACTTAGATTTTTGAGCATTTTTGGATTATTTATGTACATGGTGACCTATGGACTTTGTTGTCGGGGCCCTCTTTATTTTTTTTATTCATCCACATGAGATTAGTTTAAAGGGGGGGTGGAGTCATTTTCCAACTACACATCATTTATTTTGTCTTAACAACCTAATTTACCACTTATCCTAAGTATTTTGACTCAAACATGTGCTTGAATCATCAATGTCTCATTAGTTTCAGTTATCTGGGCCTCCTCATTCATTTAGGGAACCAAACTAGGATGATATGCATGATTAAATCTCCCAGCTTAGTCCATTGGGAGCATTTTCACCTGATTTTTAGTTAATTAGAGTCAGAAAGGTGCCCTTCTATCAGATTTGACCAAACTTCACCTAGTTCTCAGTTATCTAGAGATAGAAAGGAGTCCTCGCCTATGTTTTGGCATTCTGTTGAGTTCTGACTTAGTTAGGATCAATTTAAACTGCCTCCAAGTCTGTTAGAGTCAATCACATTGAATTTAAGTGTTTAATTGATGTTTCGAGCGGTGTAAACTGACTAGTAAGCCACTCTCATGCATTGAATTCAAATGACCTCTCTAGAATTCAAATTTGCTTGACTATTCATGTCACTCTTTAGTATTGGAAACTCTCTACTAAGTTAATGATAATAATTGACTATTGCAAACCTTTTGCACAAGTATTTTGGCACTCATTGATTTAAATGTCTGCATGCATCTATTGTAATAATTGTTCTTGTTTTCTAGATCCGTTGTGCTTGAATTTTATATGATTCAACGAACAATTATTGTGGAAATCATCAGATGTATACTAAACATCACGAGGTTCATTATTTAGGAAATCCTCAACATGTTCTTATTCGTCATAGCTAAGATCCCAATGCTTCCAAAAAATGTTGATGAAAACTACAAATGAAGATATTTCATTTTGACCACAACTTTTAGCCATTCATCTACTTCATCTTCTAAGGTATGTAGAAACATTTTCATCACGACATGTTCATGGTCAACATCGATATTTGAAATAAATTCAATGAAATATGTAAAATGTAGTGTAGTTGAACCATTGTGTCCATGGAACTTTGGAATATATTTGCTTCATCGTTGAGTCGAGAGTTTATTCGAATATCTTGAAATACTTGAGAAATTTAAAGGACTAAACAAATGGGCCTCCAATATGTTTGAATTGATGCCATATATCTTCTCTTTTAGGTCTTCAAAATTGAATACTAATAAGAAATTTTGAAAATGATTACAATCATGAATATTTCTCATACCAATGGAGTCCCCGGTGGAGTCTTAAAAACGTCTTCAATAATGCTGGTTGTATCACCTCACCTCTAGAATCAATTGGACACTTCAAATTGCACGAACATGGTTTCATTTCTCTATGGAGTTACCAAATGAGAAAGCGACATTTAATGAAAATGTCCCATAAAATCACTACAACATGTGTCTAGAATCTTGGGAATTGGACTTAGTCCTTGGAAATGATGTTGATTTGTTGACTTCAAACTTGGACTTGGATAATATTCTCATTGGAGGTTCGTTTGATAGGTAAGCATATACATAGTTCAATTTTAACTTGGGAAATGACAAATGGTTAATGGTCTGTGGGTTATTGAGGTCCTTACATGCATATGTTTGGGATGTTGTATGCAAATATGGCTCCTTTCCTAATGGGTCCAACAAGACCTTTGATTATGCTTATATCTTTTGGAATTCCACTTTGTTGTAGTTTAGAAACTATCTGCGTACATTTTAAGTGGACCCTCTACCCATCTTCAAGATCAAAATGAAACATTTGTGAATAGAGAAGGATATTGCGGTTTATATAGAATGACGGGGGAAAGTTAGATGTTAGGGAAATAATGGAGAAGGGTCAAATATAGCCATTAGAGTTTAAGGAAAAATGAATAAATAACATTTTTCCTTTAATGAAATAAATAAAACTTGTATAAAAAGAAAGAAAGGTAGTTTGCAAAAAATATAAATAATGCTAAAAGAAGGTAATATATATGTTATAATATAGTGTTGTAATATATCAATAAGGCAACAAAGGAGGGAATGGAAATTTAAACTAAAATAATATACTATCATATAATATTAATATTTATATGGATTGGCTTGGTGGGCTAATTCAAGTGGTTGAGTGGTGTAAGTTGCGAGCAAAATGTTTTGGGGTCAAATCGGCTAGACATTGTCATATAAGGGTCTCACTTGATATCCCAGTTGGATTATCTATGTAATCCAAGTGAACAGGGTGCGGCCCCTTTGGATAGCCCCCTATAATTTTTTCCTGTAAACGTAGCCACATCCCCTTGGGGTTTGTGAACCATATCATAATATATATATTTATTTAATCCCCACATACACATATATATTTAATCTATATATATGGATGGATTAAATAAATAAATAAATTGGAAAAAAAGGGATGAAAGTTTTACAATTAAGTAAAGTACGTAAAAGTTTACATATAAGAATAAAGGATTTAAATTATGATGCATTAATTAATGGACGGGAGTAGGGATTAAAATAATAAATGGTAATAATTAGTTATGGTATAATAATGAAGAGGGTGAGAAAATCAAAATTTTTATGCGAATGGTTAAGCAATAATATTAGGATGTTTTATAAATTGTTTCTTTTTGAAAAAAGAAAGATATTTTATAAATTGTTAAGTTATAATATTAGGATAGGAAGCAAAAGGAAAGAAAATAAATAATAATAAGGGAAATATGATAAAATAAAAATTTAGAAAAAATGGGAGATTTTTTTATATAAGTAAAAGTTTTTATAATAGGAATAAATTATTTAAATTATAATGAATTAATAGAGAAGAAAAAAAGTTAAAATTAATAAAGGATAATTATTATTATGTTATAATAATGAAGAAGGTGTGAAATTAAATTAAATAAATAATGCTATAATATGAACTTGAGCCACATAGTGGCAATGTGTTTGCAATTGCAGATTTCAGCTTTTAGAGAAAACAAGTGGTAATGTGTTTGCAATTGCAGATTTCAACTTTTAGAGAAAACAAGTGGTAGATAATAAATGACACCGAGGATATTTGTAATTGCTTGAAGTTCTTGGACATAAGGTAAGAATCCAATGGACTAATTTTATTTTACTGTAAATTGGGAAATTAGCGGACTAGATCTAAGATACTTCAAATATGCTTAGTTGTATGAAATAAACAAAGGGCCTAGATTGATTTCCTTAACCGCTATGCAGTTCCTCTTAATCTCTGTGTAATTGCTAGTTTGAGCTAGGCAAACAATAAGAACTCTGCAGTGTAGTAGCTAGGAAGATGTGAACTGTTGGAATGATTAATCCATTAGATCTTGCAGCCAGAGCATTAAATGTTACATTGATAAGTGCTTATTGTTCGTAAATTGTTGATAGCGGTCAACCACCATTGACAAACACTCATTTTAACAACATGGAATCAATATAGACCACAATCGCAATCACCCGATAAAAATTGAACAGACGCACAATGTGGTCACTGAGAAAGAATGGAACGACTGGTTACTTAGAAGAATGAATGAAATGACACAACTGAACGATACCTTTCATAGCAACCCTCATGTTCAAATGGATTTCATGTTTCTTGCGTTCCCCTTCCTCTTCTCATTGTGGAAACCCTACCAAGAAACTTTCCTAATGAATAGCAATTGGAATCTTGTGTTTTGAGACGGCAATTTATCTTTGAGTTCTTTTTTTTTCATTTCTTGTAATGGTTTTCTAATTCTATTTTCCTTGTTTGGTTATGTTTTGTTGATTTTCCAAATAGTGTATCGAGTGACATAGCCTTGGATCATCTAACTCATACACAAGTCTTTGAAGACCTAGACTAAAACATCTAATGTCCTTGCCATGTATCGGTCCATTAGCATAAACTCTATACTTGTTTCAAAATTGATTGAATTAATACATAAATAATTCAAATTTATTCGATAACTGTTTAACATTAAGTTTGAAAATAGACAATGAAAAAGAAAATATTTTTTTCATCAATTTTTTTTTAAAGATATAGGATTGATCATCTTCTCTATATACTAAAATATATGTATAGAAGGCTTGGTCCAACGAACTGAACTACCACACAGATATGTGTGTGTGTCCTCTCTCTCTCTCTCTCTCTCTCTCTCTCTCTCTCTCTATATATATATATATATATATATATATATAAATAACTGGTTTCAGATCCTGCTTAGGAGACTCTTTAAAGGGAGCCTAGGTTGGCACTCTTAGACTTGGTCAGGACTTCCATTTAATTATTGTCTTAGTACTAGGGGATTTGAACTCGTTTCCACCATTATACCCTAATGAGCCATTCCTTCTCGATGAAGAAGTCGTTCAGTTATCATTGCCTTACTTACGAAGTGATGCTTGTGAAAAAAATGGATCATTTTGCACCTAAATACTTTAGACATTATTGACTCACTAATAAGAAAGCCAAGCTTACCCCTTATTGATTGATTAGTTTCATTCCATAAGGATAAATAAGTTATTTTGCTCTACTATTAGCTTCCCTAGACAACACTCTTGGGGGGGTTGGGGGGGTGGGTAGAACCTTTCCTCATGGATAGAATTTATGGATTTTATGAAAGATACTAGTAGAGGAAGCGTAGCATAAACTACTAGAGATATTGATTGAAGCGGTAAACCCTCCTAAAATTTTTACCTATTTATTAGTTTATGTACCAATGAGGCTCATACTGTGTGATCCAGGAGGGAACCCGATTATTTTCTCTTGTTAAATCCCCCAATTACATAACTAGAGCAAGGGATTCATGTATATATAGCCACCCATATATATCACAGGGTCTTCACTCAATGAAGCTCTAACATAGCATGCTTGTTCATGGCATATGAAACAATACCCCTAATTTCAGTAAATATTGGAAAATACCTCCCAAAATCATTTTTTTAAATCCCCTCCCAATATGCCTTTCCAATTTAAAAAAACCGTTATTTTCACTATATATTGTATGTATCCATTTTTTCATTTACATTTTTTATACCCCTTTATATTTCCTACCTAGTATATTGACATGAAACCCCTCTTATGACCCCACATGCATTCTACAATGCACCTTGCTTCTTTCGATGTATATTGTGGATGCACATTACTTCACCCACAATGTTCAACATCACATAGATCACATTCCTTTCATAATAACTAAATAGGCATTCTTTCAGAGGTCTGCAAAGTTTAAACATCAACTCCAAGGTTGCATGGATTCGTGGCTACAGGGATACATTGAGTAAGAGTGCAGTGAGTAAGCAACATGATCCCCCAAAATGGGGGATGCACGTATATGTGTATAGCTATAGCCTAATACTGCATATAAATAAATGTATAAAATAAGATAGACATGCATTGCATATAGGGGAATTTCAAGTTTTAAATAAGACTCTAAAATTTTAACTTCAAATTTAAATATTCAAAAAATGAAATAGCAGTAGTTGCTCAATTACCATTTACTATTTATTACAATTACTAATATTATAGATTAGCATTTAACAATACATAAAAGTCTATAAAACATATCTAACTTTGTAAACACATATCATTCTCAAACTTTTAATCACTCCAATACAATATAAATATGGGTTAAAAATATAGAGATGTACCAAATTTCAAGATAGGAATGAACAGTTGCAAAATCAATTACTTTGATTTGGTTGTTGGTGATGAAATCTGTCCCCACAGAGAAGCCTAGATTAATATCAATTTTGTATTCTCCATAAAATCCTTCCAAACTAGCTAGTCATCTCCTCAATCCATCCCTGTTTGATCATCACAACCAAAGAACTACCATGTTTACTCATAATGCTCACACACAATCATTACCAAAATAATTAAGTACTAGAAAACATAATTATAAAGATAACCATAACAAACTATCAATATACAAGATCTGATAACTATGTCGTTCAACAATAGAAACAAGACCTTAAACATAACATCCTTGTTTGAATCTTTGGTTACAATCGTATTCCATTTTCCAGTTCTGATTCAATTACACAAGGTGTTAGCTGACCTAGATGGTCCTCCCAGAAGGATCATTTTAACAACGAGGCTCATTCTTGAGCTCCCATGCAAAATTTTTAGGGTCATCCCCGTAGGCCATTCCAGTGATGTTGTTCACTCTAGTCAATAAATTCTACAAGAAAATGCATTGCCCAATGCCGATTTGAATAGCTTTTGTATGTATATGTATTGCATGCAAATTGGTTTATGTATGTTTATATACACAATGAAAGAAACTTAAGCATATAATGAAACATAAACAAACATTTATAGAGTTAGTTACTTTAACATGGTTCTTATAGTAGCTTTTTATAGTGGGATTGGTGAAGAAATCATCAACAGAGTTGAGATTCTATCCAGCATTGCAAGCCCATTGTACATATTAAGCCTTTCCTCCAAAGTTCTCATAATTATTTTCCAGGCTAAGTATGAGTCTGAGACCATACTTGTGGGCTTCAGAGACCACAAACTCCAAAGCTTAAACCAAAATAACCCCAAAAATCAGAAGATAAACAAACGTGAGTACACCGTGAGTATAGGAAAACACATTTAGAAATGTGAGTATGTATTTTTGAAATGGGTCTACCTACCTCCTCCTATTCTCATACATATCTCCATATATTTATATGTACACATATATATGAGCATATTTTTATAAATATACAAATATACGAGACTAATTTCCTAAAAATATAGATATATATCAATATTTTTATATGCACTATTATATATGCCATATCCAGATGTATCATATCCAAAAAGAAATCTAAAAGCCGGAATATGTATTCTCATCCATATCCTATTTATGTTCTGGTAACTCCTGCTCAAAACCTACATAAGTGCCATATGGTAAACAAGTAATATCTCACATAAAAGGAAAAATAACACTAATTCATAGGTGATGGACATGAGAACTAGATGTGTCATTAAAGGCAAAGAGAAAATTATAAAGTAAACTTCCTATACTTTTCAAGAAAACCAAACAAGGATAAAAATGAAAGCCAAATAACAAAAACCGTAAAAACCAAGCATGTAATATGCCATGTTCATGTCTCCAAAGTACTTGATGTTGAAGTTTTCAAGTTAGAGGAGTTTTTAATTTAAGAAGTAAACTTTAATGCATGAACATATAAAATCCAATTCAGAACAATACTTCTCTAATAAAATTTTAACTGTAATAAAAAAACATAATTTTCATCTCTTTCAACTCAACGCTCCATTAGTCACTGCGTTAAAGTTGGTCCTCGAGAATCATCAAATTCCATGTACAGTAACAATAAGTTAAAATAATTTGCAGTAGATATCAATAGTAAAGAATCATAACCAATATTTGAATCAACCATATAGTCAGATATTTTAGATTTGATCTTGTCACCGAAGGGACAAGTCAATCTAGGAAAACAATTTGTGTACCTTGAGAGAGAGCTTGAGAGGGTTAAAGAAGAAGCATACTGACCCATACTTCTTAGTCAAAAAGCACAGTCATACCCAGTACATTCATGCTGACAAAATACACACAGTCATGCTGGGTGAGGATGCAGTCACATAGTGCAGAGACACACAAGCATACTTTGCACAATCATGCTTGAAAAACCACATGCCACCCATAAAGTGAAACTCATTGTCACGTTGGGGAAGACCCCACAATCCACACAAGAAAACAAGCTCATGGTCACGCCGGGGAAGGACCCATAGTCCACTCAAGAAAACAGATCATGGTTATGCTAGAGAAGGACCCACATTCCACCAAGAAAACAAATTACGGTCACACTGGGGAAGGACCACAGTCCACTCAAGAAAACAGATCACGGTCATGCTGGTGAAGGACCCACACTCCACTAAGAAAGTGCCAAGAAATAAATCATAATCATGTTGGTGAAGGACCCATAGTCCACCAAGAAACAAACTCGTGGTTACGTTGTGGAATAACCCATAGTCCACCCAAGAAACAGGCCACGATCATGTTGGGGAAGGACCCACAATCCAACAGAATCACGGTCATTCTTGTGCAAAGTAACCCTGTGGAAGGTGTAAAGAGGAAATATCAGTCACACAGGAAAAGTAAACCACGCCGGTGGTGCAACAAGAGATCACATGGAGCAACATCAAAGATCACACAAAGGGAGAGAGCTCAGTCACACTGGAGTAGCAGACCATGAACTGGATCCGTTTCTCATGTTAAATTAATACTTTAATTTATAATCTAGATACTCCTTAAGATAGGGTATCAAAACATTAATAAACATAATTAAACCAAGGGGGGCACAACAAAACAAACCACAAACCCACAAGGTCAAGGTGAATTATATAAGGTGGACAAGCAAATTCTTTATAGGACCAACAAGACCAGTAATCTTTTCTCCCTCTCAGGGTACATTGTTTTATATATTTCTGTCACCATTTTATAAGAGTCATTAGTTATAGAAAGTAGAACCAAATAAACAAATTATACAAGGAAGATAAATGAAATCCATAAATAGGCATTAATGCAACTGCAAATTTTGGAAACTGCCAACCAAATTTTGATATTTAAACTTAGCAGCAGATATTTGATAAGAAAAAGTACATAAACCATGACAAACCATATCAAACAGACATAAACCATGAAAAACGATGACAAAACAATACTAGAAACAAAATAGTATCGTTGTAACTAGACAAGATAAGTTTAAAGCATAATTTTCATCTCTTTCAACTTTAACACTCCCTAAGGTCCCCGTGTTAAAGTTGAAAAGCATACAAAGACAATAAATAACATCAGTAGTAAATCTAACTCAAATTCCAAAGAAAACAAATAAGATAACCCACTAGGAGAGTTGAAACCTTCCTTATACTCAACTTAGCATACTCAAACATTGCATCGAAGATATTAGTCCACACAAGTCTAAACGCATAATTTTCATCTCTTTCAACTTTAACACTCCCGAAGGTCCACATTTGGGAGTGTAAAAGTTGAAAGAGATGAAAGTTATGCTTTAAAATTATCTTGTCTGTGTCTTGTCTCACTCTTGTTTAGTTACAGTTGAAAAGCATACAAAGACAATAAATAACAACAATAGTAAATCTAACTTATGTCTAACTCAAAGTACAAAGAAACCAAATAAGATAAACCAGTAGGAAACTGCCAACCATATTTTGATATTTAAGCTTAGCAACAGATAGCTGATAAGAAGAAATACATAAACCATTACAAATCATCTCAAACAGACAAACCATGACAAAACAGTACTAGAAACAAAATTGTATCGATGTAACTAGACAAGATAATTTCAATGCATAATTTTCATCTCTTTCAACTTTAGCACTCCCGAAGGTCCACATTCGAGAGTGTAAAAGTTGAAATAGATGAAAATTATGCTTTAAATTTATCATGCAAAGACAAATACAATAAATAAATAACATCAATATTAAATTATGTATTTACAGCTGAAAAGCATATAAAGACAATAAATATCAGCAGTAGTAAATCTAACTCAAAGTACAAAGAAAACAAATAAGATAACCCACTAGGAGAGTTATACTCTCCTAGTGGGTTATACTCTGCAATATTTTCTTAGATCAGATCTTGTCTATTAAGAGACAAGTCACTACTAGAACAAAGGACATACCTGAGAGAGAATAAATTCAGTTACTTTAGGTTTATTCAACTGTAGTAGCAGTCAAGGTAACCCAGTTGACAAGAAAGGAATCCCCAATTACTAGAGCAACAAACCAAGAAACAACCGTCCATAAAATACTAGGTAATGATGACATCCCACGAACAAACCAGAGCTGAATTTGTAGCCCATACAAATCCCATGGCTTTATTGAGCAGGATGTGAGTTGTTTGGGGCTGCTAAAAGAAGCCATAACCCTATTTGAGTGGACTAAGATCTTTGCTACATTGTTCGAGTGTTTGGTTCTATTTGAAGTGAACCGTGAGGAAACCCCAATTAATGGAGCAACAGACTCGGAAACAACCATGAAACAAGATTCCATAAAATATCAGGTAATGATGACGTTCCACACACAAACCAGAGCTCAATTTGTAGCCCATATAAATCCCATGGCTTTCTTACAACTCAAACATTGTAGCAGAGATAGTCTCAAGTATGAAACCATGGGGGTGTCATTGACGACCAATACCATATCACGTCCATTCATATTAGGGGCTTAATAATTATAAACAAACATTATATTGGGGTCATATTTAGGGTTGAATGGTTTATTTTATGGGTTAAAAATGTAATATTTAGGGCGTTTTATTATAAAAAGGGTGTGGAGAAGCAGCGTGAGCGAGTTGTGGAAAAGGCTATTTGAACTTGCTTGAGTAGGATATAAGTTGTTCCAGGCTGCTAGGAGGTCACACCAATAACAAACATAATAAAAGGGTTAAGGTACCAAACTATGAGGGGGCGCTAGCATAAGGACTAATCAAGGGTCAACATAAGATCAAGAGTCAACAAGAGGGGTCATGACAAAGTGGGGAAAAAACCCCTACACCAAAAAGACCAAGGTGTGTCAATCAAGGTGGGAGAATAACTCTTTTGCCCATAGGACCAAGGTGTACCGTCAAGGTGGGGACACAACCCTTTTACCCAGAAGAAAAATGTGTCAAATCGTTATATTCTCTCTCAAGGTATATAGTCCATAAGTGTTCCAAACCGCAACAGTATGTTTTATCACCACCGTATAATGAAGGTCCATACCACAACATTGAGTTTTATAAGAAGAGATTTCCACACCTTAGCCATCTTTCGAATCAACAACAGTCACAATTTCCTAATGAGTTAATATGAACTCCACACAAACATGACGAAATCAAAAAACACTTCCATTGGAAAATTTTAAGATCTGAAACCATAAACATTGAATGGACTATCAAGATTTAAACCTAAAAATTTCTCTAATTTCTCAACTTTGTTTTCAACTGCTAAACTATTACCATCAACATTGTTGCCAATAATATCTGAAAAATCATTTTTTCCAATTCATGTACATCATGAGACTGAAAAAGAGATGCCTTTTCTTTTAGTAATCATATAAAATTTGGACTGTGTTATGCATCTTCCATGAGCTAATAACACATAGTCAACTAATAAGATTTAAACGCATAAGAAAAAGTGTAAGGCATGCTAAATAACGTGTAAATAACGAGCACATCAAAATTAAGTGCAAATTAATTCTCAGTATCACAACTTTAAGGCAAGGACCAGCTGGCCCACACAACATTATGTGGGATTAGGGATCACACCTGTAAGGAAACAAAACCGAAGGTCTAAACATTGTTGTCGTTCTGGAGGAAATGGATACTTAAGAATACAAACACATAATGGAAGCAAAGGTAAATATTTACACATACACATAGAGGAGATCACAAACTTAAAACCATTACCACAAGAATTTATGTCTCAAAAAAGAGTTCATTTTTTCTATTCTCTGCAAAATTGTATTCAGGAAATATTGTCCATGAACAATCTACTTGTTTTGTTTGGGATCCAACACCCAAACATCATAAAATGAAAATTATATACAAAATGGCTCCTCGAGCAAATGTTTAACAAATCTCTTGTAAATCAATGTTCTTTTAAGTAAATCCCTAACTCCTAGGAATCTAGTAACTGAATTTTTTTTATAAAAACAAATTTCGTAGAAAATCCATGTGGTAGGACAAATAGATTTATGAATTGCTCCCTTGCATTGTGACACATGTTCATCATTGGTGTAGTCTATATTTGGTTTTCCCCAATTTTTCCACATCCTTCCATTGTTCATGATTGGAGAGGTCACAATCCATCATTTCTTTAATCGCCACATCTAACTCCACGTATTGGGTGTAAGAAATAGGTGGTAGACTTATTTTAGTGATCGAGAACCTTTCAAATATCTCAAAGTCATCAGTCAATGTATCTATACTAGTTTTTCTTGTTAGTCCCTTTGTCAGTTATTCAAATTTGGAGTGGTTGATGTGTTCATGCACTAGCAATTTATGATAATGTTCTTGAGAAAATAACTTGACATTATCATCCCAGAATGGAGGAAGTCTTTCATCGAAGTATTTTTGAAACATTTTCTTGAAATCCTTAACCTTCAGAAGCACCTGATTTTCTTTCTCTTGTACAACTTTGACCAAATTATGTTTGTTAATAAATAACTTGAAATTATCATCCCAGAATGGAGGAAGTCCTTCATCGAAGTATTTTTGAAACATTTTTTTGAAATCCTTAACCTTCAGAAGCACCTGATTTTCTTTCTCTTGTACAACTTTGACCAAATTATGTTTGTTAATAAACTTTCTAGCCCATAGAATGATGGCTAGCCTATCCTTGATTTCCATCTCTTGCATGTCTTCATATGTCAAAGTTTTTAAAAATTTAACAGCATTTTGCGCAGTCTCCAATGGCTTTTTGTTTAGATTTTCATTTACCAACTTACATCTTTGAAGATCTAAATCCACTATTGCATTCTTATCATTCAAAAAATTTAAATAGGATCTAAACTTGGTGATTTCTATAGTCAAAGGATCCCAAATAAGATGTTTAGCTCCTTGCATGGGTAGTTTTCCTATCATATTCTCATTCAATTCAATGATCTTCTTCTGAAGTTGTTTCTTTTCACCTGAAAGTTTGTTTCTTTCTTCAATAATTTGGTCCAATTCATGCTTCAGCTGGACATTACCTTCTTTCAACTCTTTGATTTCTCCCTCTCTCAAATTTATCTGTGACATGGAAATAGATAAATCGTCAACGGGATATTCATTTACTTGATCTTTAGTATGAATCAAGGGTTGGCTCATCAACTCCTCCAATGCTTCCTCTTCTTATTTTCGATTGGAATTAAAAGTTGAAATCTGGGACACAAATATAGATCGTTCAATTTCCCAAGCCTCTTTATCCTTCTATAGCTTTGACATTTTTCCCTTTAATTCCATCAATTCATGGTAAATTTTATCCTTCTCTTGATGCAACTCTGTCAACTCAGATAGTTGAACGTGTTGTGTACCTGGAACTTTTAGTTTTTTCTTAAGGACTTGGATTTTTTTTCTTCTAGCAAATTTTTAGTTGCTTGAACAGTAGTCAGTTCAGTCCTCGAAGTTATAAGGTCTGTCTGTAATTTTTTTATCTAAACTAAATGAGCTTTGTTCTCCACTTTCTCATGTTAGATTTGGTTCTCCAAATTATCAATAACTGTCTGCATCCTTGTAATTTTCAATGTGGCCTTTAGTAAATCAGAATATAAAACATCATCGTTCTGTCGATGGAGTTGGATTTTATCAGGAACACTGATTTTCTCCAGAATTAACTCGACCTCGAAAACTTTCTCATCATCTATCTTAGCAAATTTAAGGGTGTTCCTCTCTAAATCCCTAGTGGAAATTAGCGACAATTGTTGGTCTGCTAACTTTCTCACCTTGGGAAAAGGATTTTGTGTCTCATTTAAAGCTTGCTTACTTTGTTTTGCGTAGATAGAAACAAAGTCAAACTTAGATCTATATTTAGAGTAAGATCCTACGCTACCTTCTTCATGAAAAGAATATTTTCTTATTTGTACATGTTGTTGCTGTAAAATAAGACTTTTTTTCCATCATATGCACTCTGCTCATTCTACATCGTCATTTCCCTTTCAGGATGTGTCTTTAATATTTTGTTTGATTTTTCTTCATCGACATCCATTATGTCGATTTCTGAAAGGTCCCTTTTATTTAACGAAGTAGATTTAGATGGTGTGTGTACAATTATAGCCAAGTCATTTCCTTTCTATTCACCTGACTCTATTATTTATTGTTTGACTCCTTCACAATCCTCCTCAAATTCCAGCAAATTAACTATTTTATCCGTGCCTTCCACTCATTGTTGTTCAAAGGCATTGTTTTTATTTTGTTGTCTTCTTTGCGATATGATTTTCCTTGGATCATAGTTTAGCCTCTCCGTTTTCTCGAATTCCATAGCCTCTAATAAATTTTCAACAATATTCAAAGCAACTTTTAAAAAAAAAATGAAAGGATCGATATTGAATGTGAACATTGCATTGGAAGACTTCTTAAAACTACCAAATTGTTCTTCTTCTAAACACCACCTCTTCCTGATAAATTCTAATGCAAAAATTCTAGGAGTCAGAAAGGTAGGTAATTTGTAAGGTGGTCATGTGTAACCATAAACAAGAACAACAATGAATTCCTTATATAAAAACCAGTCTCCTGTACAAATTTTTGTCGAGGGCTGCAAAGTACTTTTCATTTCATCTAACACTCTGGGAAACTTTTCATCAAAAAGTATTATGTATAATTCCACCATGATTTTATTCACAAACTCAAACATATTTATCTTCCCAGGTAGCCTAAGATAAAAAATTGTATTGATGAAATGCAACTCAGAGAAATTTGGGCATAGGAACATGTTCAGTAAGTATGAGTGATACCTAAAATGTCTAAGCTTGGGAAAATATGCTAGTTGAAAATGAATTGTGGTGGCTATGAATTTATCGAAACCAAAACAATAGACTTGGTTTGTCTCTAGTTTCGATAAATTTGACTTCAACAGAAAACTAATCATAACTTCAGTCACTAACTTGTCATCATCATATCCCAATATTCGACTTAATATTGACAACACTAGTTGGACCTCTTCTTGAAAAAGATGAACATCCTCGAGAAAGGCAAGACTCTCTACCACATGAACAACTTTTAGAATTACTGTCAAAAAGGCATTTTTAATCTCAGACTTACATTCCCTATACACTTGGACCAGGGTTTCTTCACTACGGGCTTCAGTATTTTCAGGAAAAATCTCGGGCACATTAAAAACCTTGCGGATGACATTTACATTAACCTTACAAAAAATCCTATTGCATTTTTGTTCATAATTATTCTCTCACTGGGAGAATAATTATTTACACACCACTCTACAAATTCAAGGTAATACAGGGTTTGCTCGACAGATAAATAATACAGAAAAGAATTACACACATTCAAAACATCTCTTCCTTGTGATTTAAAACTCCATAACTGTTCTTTGGACTGAGAAATTCTGCACACAAAGAGAATTTGGTAGAATACATTTCCATATCTATTAACTATAACCCCCTCTTTCCTATCCAAGAACTCGTAGAGGTAAATTGAACTTGAAGCTTCTTCCATAACAAAAACTCAATAAGAAATAACGTGTTAGAACTACCTGGGAGGTGGTGAAAACACCGTGGTTGACCTTCAGACAACAACTCGAATCGCAGACCCATGCGTTGTCCACGTCTTCATTGTTTCCTCAATGCCGCGACAAAATAAACCTTTTCACAATGACCAATGATTTTTATATTAGGTAATGGGACTGGTTTTGGAAGCTGTGGAAAGTGGTTTTCCCTTTACCATTTTCCCGAGAGGATCTCACCTCATCACGTCGCATGACATGCAGTTTATAATCCGCTACTGCTTATCTCCTTTATCTCTTGCGCTACTCTGTGCTCTGGATTACTTGCCAACCGTTGATCTTATCCTGACCACATATTTGTCATCTGATTATGCCTTCCCGATCCCCGGAATCATATCTGGGTCCCACGGCCACGTGCATACACTGCATTTCAACCTTGACATTTATGCACAATTGAAACCCGTAGATTTGACGCTCATTGAATTTAATTACCCGTCATAATTACTAGTACCCTTTGGTTGAGTTCTAAGTTGGATACCATTAACCAGCTTGCGATAGAGCAATGATTGTTGCCGTAGAATCATTTATTGCTGTTGGATTTCAGCATATTAAGATCCAACAGTAAGCAATGAGCCTGTGGCAACAATCATTGCTATGTCAGAGGCTGGTTAATTTTCGCCTTCTAGGTTGGTAACTTGGTGGTTACATTGGTTTTGGAAAATGATTCAGGAGTTATGTTCATTAAATCGGGAACTTTGTGTGGAATGATGATAGCTTGAGTACACATTCTTTGAACTATTTGGGATAAATGAGAAGGTTAACTCATTTATTATCACCCTTGGCTTCCCAGTGCTCACATAGGTTAAATTCCATGAATTCCCTTCACAACATGTGAATTCATTGCTCTCAATATTGGAAAATGGGAACATCCTGGTTATGTTACTTCATTTAGGGAACCAAGAAGGGGCATACTCATTTCCAATCCTAAAAGTCTTTGAACAATGAAGTGAAGTAGGATATGGTCGACTTCAAGAGTAATTCTTTATGCTTATGTCCAAGGATTTTTGTATAGAGTTAAGTGTTTTTTAAATTTTAATATTTTTTATTATTTTAATATGTTTGAAGGTGTTTAATTTCATTGTTTTCAAGTAAACATCAATTTGAGGTAGAATTAGGGTAATTAGTATCTTGACCTATTTTATTCAACAGAAGGATCAATAAACCATAGATTTTTTAGGGTCACTTGCCTTAGATAAAATGAAAAATGGATATATTTTTTTGCAATTTTTGGATGACTACTGGAATATAGGTCTCTCCCTTCCTGTTCAATTGGGAAGATATGTAGCTTTCTATTTCCAAACAACTAAGCCAAATCACTTGATTTTAGTAGTTGTGATAATGAATTTTAATATGACATTAAAAAAAATTACTTAAAAAAATTAAGTAAATTTGATATAAAATATTGACACTCTATAAATTTGTAATAACGTAAAGTGACAATCAGGGAAAATACCAAACTATCAACAAATTTTGATTTGACAGGAAAGGGGAATTTGAAATTCCATGCATGGCTAAGAGAAATCTCTAACCTTAATCACATACACCTCAATATTTTTCCAATTCCTTTAAAATGTGTCCAACTTATCCTTTAACTTAACATTTCTACAAAATAAAAAATATGGAACCCCTTAACCTAACATCAACTTAACTTAACATTTCTACAAAATGAAACCCTTCCATGACAGTAAACTCAGTGAATAACAAGGTACTAAATCTTCCTGGTGAGACGTGAAGCTTACAGTTGACCTTTGGACCGCAACCTAGAGCGTGAATTCACGTGTTGTCTTTGTGTCCACCTTTCTTCTTGCGACATGACAATAGATCCCTTTTAACCTAGTCGATGACCCTTTATATTAAGTTTCAAAAGTCCGGTTTTGGAGGCTCCAGACAATGTTTTTTTTCTTACGACTTTTCCCAGCGGATTTCATCACATTGTGCCACGTCGAGAATGGTTTATATCATGCTACTGCTTCATCCTTTTATTTCTCATGCTACTCCACGCTTTGGATCACCTATCCATCATCGATCCAATCCTGATCAAATCTCCACTATTCGTCTCCATTCGCCCACTCCTTGACATCACATCTGGGTCCCACGATCACGTGAATACCCCGCACGTAGGATCCGCTAATGATTTTTGTTGTTTCCCTTGGTCACATTACAATATTTTAGGATACCTCCCCGAGCTAAGAGAAATTTTTCTAACTCCTTTAAAATGTGTCAAACTCATCCTTTATCTTAAGATTTCTACAAAATGAAAAATATGGAACCCCTTAACTTAACTTAACATTTCTACAAAGTGAAACCCTTTCATAACAGTAAAATTAGTGAATAATAAGGTACTAAAGCTTCCTGGTGAGAGGCAAAGCTTACAGTTGACCTTTGGACTGCAACTTAGAGCGTGAGTTCACATGTTGTCCTCGTATCCACCTTTTCTCTTGCACCACGAAAAAATATCCCTTTTACTTAGCCGAAGACCCTTTATATTAAGTTTCAAAAGGCTGGTTTCGGAGCCTCCATACAATGGTTTTTTGCCTACCACTTTTCCAAGCGGATTTCATCAAATTGTGCCACATTGAGAGTGGTTTATAATCCGCTAGTACTTCATCCTTCTATTTCTTGTGCTACTTCGCGCTCTGGATCACTTGTTTGTCATCGATCCAATCTCGATCAGATCTACATCGTTCGTCTTCATTAGCCCGCTCCTTGACATCACAACTAGGTCCCACCATCACGTGCATACCCCGCACGTACAATCCTCTATTGCTTTTTGTTGCTACCCTTAGTCACATTACAATATTCTAGGCTAGCTCCTCACGCTAAGAGAAATTTTTCCAGTTCCTTTAAAATGTTTCCAACTTATCGTTTAACTTAACATTTCTACAAAATGAAAAATAAGGTGTAACAATAATGATATAGTAACAATTGCAATTTCAAAATGATATGTATTTTCATCACTTGATTTTAATTTATGCAAATTCAGATGGTTTGATGATGATAATGTGATTTTGCACAATTTGATGTATCACTTAGTCAATATTGAAGACATTTTTTGTTTACCAATGCACTTGACAAAAATCCCCAAATACAATGATTGTATAGCTTGTGTTGTAGCTTGAAACAGAGACAAAATGAACGAGACGGAGTCCAAAGCATGTGCATGTTTCATATATGAAATTTAGGTGAAAACATCATCTTGTTCAATTAGTCTCTTTGGTCACACCTGTCACCCTAAGTATCCAGAGTTAACATTTGAATGTTTTGAACTCGGGAATCACAACACTTGCTCTAAATGTCGCATTTTCAATAATAAGTCGATTATAAATATAACGAATATACTTGTTAGGGTCATGATAGGGTTTGCAGTCTTTGGTCCTTCATTACCAAGAAAATGAAGAATCTGTAATAGAAATACCTTATCAATAATATCCACACAATTATCTAATACAATAAGTCAAGCGAGTCCATAAATAGAAATATTTGATGCTTTATATACTGCATTATAATTGACATGCACAAAACATAGACATAAGTGGACTGCAATTTCAATATTTCTCTCCATGATATTTCTCTAAATTCATCTCCATAAATGAAGGTGAAAATTTTCACACTTCTTACTAGTTCAACATATTTAGTTGTCATGCCTATATGGTCTAATGATATGATGAGATTAGGGAGCAAAAAATAACACTAACTCTGTTATCATTTGGAGGAATAGAATGATTTAGTATAAACAATGAAAATGGATGAATAAAATTGATGACACAATGCTAAATAGAGCTTACCTATGTAGAAATATAAGTAAATTCACAATCTTCAATGAATTACAAAGATGAGACAAGCCACTTTCTTTTGCCTCTAAGATATCTCGTATGAGAATAAGAATAGAGTCCACAATAGCTTTCTTATATTCAAATCCCCCTTCTTCTCTAAGTATATTACTTAGAAAGTTTATTCTGGAAAATCATTCGACAAACAACATAGTTATCAATTCTCCTCCAAAGGAAAGAGAGAAAATATGACACATTTAAATACAATAACAAAAAATATGCCAATTACTCGGTGTTTGATACTTCTGTGGGAAATTCAAACACAAAGATAGAATCGCTTACACAACATCAACATTGAACTCACATGATATATCTGACATAAAATTTGTGATTTGCTTCATCAAAGGATCCACACTTAACTCATTCCCTGTTTTCAATAGTGTAGTAATATCCAGAGTGGCTATGCTACGGGTTTGATCTGAAATCATGCTCGACATTATATTACTATAGTTTACCTACTATTTAAACTAAGGTGTATTGAAAAGGATATACATCCAACCTCACTGGTGTAATGGATAAACCAACATTGAGCTAAAGGTGAATGAACTGATCCTCTGGTTAAGCTGGTCACGAGTTTGCTCATTGCTTGCATTATTCAAAAAACACTTGCTTCAGTAGTTCTACCACTAGAATAACATATATTTGAATCCCACTCAAACAAAATTTAAGCATTTACAACATAGATATTGGGCGAAAAATCAATTCTTAATTCTCATACATTGAATAAGATGTATAGAAAGAACTTGAACAACATGAAGCATGAAGCATCATGTACAGTCAATGCTAAAAAATCTAATATGAGCATGGCCAACAAAATTTCAAGATCCCTCAACAACCATCCTTCAAGAATGCATAAAGAAATATTTGAGAATCGATAACTTCACATTGAGTTATCCCAACCATTCGCCATCCAAACCATTCACCGCACCTGAGGCCAACGAGTGTAAAATGAGTATGAAATTGATACAAACAAATCAACGATAATACAAATTTTTTTTATATAAATAAGATATAAGATAGTAGTGAAAATATAAGAGAAATTAGAATGTTTTGAAAACTCCACCCTATTAAATTTTTTAATGAAATCCTCATAAATTCTGTGGTCACTTTCTTCTAACTTGTATGTGTCATTCTTGATATTGTATGATAGGTTTGTCATTGCTATAACATATTCAAGTTGTATGAATAGATGATATGTCAAATCATACTTGTACATGTGTTTCCCCTTTATTCTATTGTACCAACAACATTGAAGCTCAACACCTTCAGGCCTATCCAATAGATCAATGTCATTATGGTAATCAAACACCCTATTATCATCCTTCTTTCTTATTCTTTGAACTCTTCCAATGTACCAAGTCCCACAAGAAACACCATGCTTTGTACTTTGAGATACACCTTTTCTTCTAGTACGTTCAGCTACAACTATAGACTCACTCTCAAGCAACACCACACAATCTAATCCAATTCCAAAACCAATTACAACACCCTTTTTGGGGGCCCTCTCATCTCTCTTGAATTATACTCCATTCCTCACTTTAGTCAATCTATCTTTCGATAATGTCAGATTACCATTCAATTGACTAACCAAACAATATGTGTACATGTCCTTGCCATCGAGCTCCACCACTTGTTTGGTAGTTATATTTACATTTTCATCAACAAAATCTAAAATTCCATCCAACTCATGCCTCCACTCACTTTCCATCGTTTGCAATTCACTATCATTGAGTACCATAAAATAGGAAGATTGGAATATGGATGTAGAATGACTTGGTGAATAATTATCAACTACTTCATCCACAACTTCAAATGTTGGATAATTTTGATCCTCTATCCATGGTTTAAACCACCAAGAATCTTTTGTGTGTCTTTCTGGTTGCATGCTGAGACCTAGTAAAATTCCCTGTGCATCCTCCAATCCTATATTGAGATCTTATATAATTTTATTATCTATGGATATTGAATCATATTGTGACAAGACATCACCTTCCTCTATTGTTTGTTGATGCAATTTATTCCAAATACTCATTTGTTTCTTATGATATTTATTGAAACGAAGCCCTTGGGGATTTGATTCTTCTTCAACAACTCTATTAAGGGTTCCAATAACATGAAGTAAGTTAATGAAATCATATTCCCTCTCTACTCTAACCATGCCACCGAATTTGCTAAAGAATTTCTCACATACATCTAACCTAGTTAGGTGCAATGCACATGGTAAGTTAGAGTATTGATCATGAAATAATCTCATCAACAAACCACAAAGTGGAAAGAAATTTTCACATCTTGATATTCCTCTCTGCTAATGAAATAATGTTGAAATTAGTATTTTCCTGTTCTCTAACCCAGCATAGCCATAACGTGAAGAAATGACAGACTTTTGAAGAATTTGCACTCTTTCCCAAAGAGTCAAACTAGGAGACAAAAAAATATCAATATAGTCAGCAACAATTTCTAAATAGGTCTATGTACCTGATGTCCTCCATGTCCTGCGACTTGCACTTCTCATTTCATTCAAGCACCTATGGACATGCCTTGAAGCAATGCATTGTGTTGAACCTCGTTTTTTGTGATCAACCCTCTCTATATCCTCAATTTTAAGGTTGTGGTCATCCACTTTAAAATTGTTCTAAACTATTCTTACATGGTTAAAACTAATCAACTCTTGTCCAACAATCAAATCTTGTCGACCACTAAACAAATGATTCACTATATTTTTTCCATTGTGGATGTAATCCTGGTCATGAAGTCTTGTTACTTTAAATCCATCATACAACCCAGATAGCATCCACCCTTCCACAGGAATTTGATATCTCATGCCTGTCGTTGAGTAATAATCCTTCAACATAAGCATTCTTCTCCTACTATCCCCATCTGAGGAATGACCAATAATAGGTCTTAAAAAATGTTCCACATATTTCTTCCATAGGTATTCTATTTTTTCCCATTATCGATGGACAAAATTTGCATCAAACTTGTTGCATGTTGGATGAACAACCACAACCAAATGAGGAATCTTCTCATGTAAAGGGTTTGCAATAATAACACATGCATAATGGCCAATCACACCATTCTTGAAGGCATCTTTGACAATCTCATATCCTGCAATGCCCTCACCAATTGTCACCAAGAAATGTGATTGACACTTATGTTCTTATTTCTTACCACAAAAACCCACCAATGTATCACTTTTTGCTACCCACCTGACATATTTTTTCACAACAGTTTCATATTCAACAAGGCATACGGGAATTGGGCCCTCTATACCATGTTCGGTTTTATAAGAAGCAAATTTTTTTTTGATTGCCTAAAAAATGTACTCCCGCTCCCCTGGGATATATGTCAATTATTTTTTAACTTGCCTTAAAGTCGTAGATATCGAAGGGCCATCCAAATTCAAGGTAATAAATTTGTGTAATCTAGGACCTCCCCATAACTTAATCAACACATAAATGGATTTAGTGGATGCATTATACCTTCTCCTTGACTTTGAACAAACTAGGTTGTGAAATGTATATTGAACAAATTCCCAAACTGCATCTTTACCTTGTAATTTTCTTTGCTTATGAACCTCACACACATCCTTGCAAAACCTGAACACATCCTTCCTTCCTGTAGATTCGAACAACTTTTCCCTTAGATACCTCGTTCTAATAGACAGTGTAGCAACCTTTGTCCTCTCCCACGAAAGATATCACATTGTTAATCTATGTGTATCATTTGTGTCTCTTACAATACTTTTGAGTTCAGCTTGAGTGAAATGGTACAACCTTCTCCCTTTCCCTGTATCTCTCCCGTGTCTTTTGATGATGTTCCTTGATTCACGATATAAACGCATATGAAAGTCATCACAATTAGGTATCAACTTACAAAAATTGCATGTCAATGAATCAAAAGGGATTCTTGTTTCAGAAACCCTCTTGCAATGAACATGTCTGTATGTACTGTTAATAAGACAATCAGTACCATAATAACATAGTGTTCTCTGGGTATGTTTCTCTATGGCCCACCATTTTCCACCACGTTGGTCATCCATTAGAACCTTTGTGTCCAATATCTCCCCTCTTCTATCAAGATAGGGATCCCAATATGCCCAACATAGTAATATCGGGGGAGGCAATTGTCCTTTGAATAAGATGAAAAAACACACTGGAAAATGATTCACTAACTGCTACTAACAAGTAATAACAAATAGGATGTTACTATTGTTGAATAACAAGGTCAAAGATTATCCTAGAAAATTGGATTTTTTGGATTCGGCGTGAGGAGCTCGTCTGCTAGGTTTGGCAAGATCGTGCTTGCGATTGGCTCGTGATCGCTGCCCTTCTCGAGGGTTTCTCCCTGAATCGCCTTGCTGCCCGGCCATGGCTGCTCCAGGGGGAGGGGTCTCCCCTCCCTCCTCTTCGGTTGAAGCCTTTCTAAGGTTGTTAGCCTCACCTGGGACGAAACTGGCAACAAAGGAGGCCCCAAAATTTGTTAAGAAACTAAATTCAATTCCAGAAATTGCCTTGCCAGAGGAGCAATCCATCAAAATCGCCCTGGCACTAGCTGAAAGAGGTCTGGTTGGCCAGTTCACGGGGCTTTGGCCCTCCCCCAAAACCACGGATGACTGGATCCAGTGTAATTGGAGGCCTCACCTGAAGAATAGTGTCACCTGCCATCCAGTTGGTAGAGGATTCTTCGTCTTCGAATTCATCTCAAAAGAAGATCGTGATCTTATCTTCCGAAGTGGCCCCTATTTCATGGGTTCTCAAGGAATTTACCTGAACAGGTGGACTCCGGACTTTGATCCTACTGTTGATGTTCCGAAAGAGGTTCCGGCGTGGGTAAGGCTACCCAATCTTCCGATCCATTGCTGGAACCTTCAAGCCCTGGAAAAAATAGGAAATGCCCTAGGACGATTCATTGACAAAGCAGAGCACAAAGGCCAGTACTCCTGGGATAGAATATGTGTTGAAGTTGATCTGGAGGCGGGGCTCCCAGAAGCCGTCAAAGTATCGGTAGGGTCATGGACTCATTTCCAGAAACTCGATTATGAACAGCTTCCGTTTAAGTGTCGGCTCTGCCATGAACATGGCCATTTCCAACGCAACTGCCCAAAAACCCAGATGGCAGAAGAAAGTGAAGGTTGGCAGAAGGTCAAAAAAGGAAAGGCCCCAGGCAAGCCAATGGAAAAAAAAGCTCCCAGCAATGCTCAGAAATCAGATCCCAAAGCTCCTCCGAAGAATCCCGTCCAGACTCAAGAGTCTACTCAGCAGCCAGACACCACGAGCCGAGGAGCAAGTCCCTCAGCTGCGTATGCTCCAGAAGTACCTCCAGTTATTGTTATTCAAGATTCCTCACCCACTAAAACTGCAACCCCAATGGAAATGCAAGACAATCCAGGTGTTAACTCATTGGAGCCAGGAGAAATCCAGCCAGAACTTGCTATCCCATTAGTTAGAAGCTCTCCCATCCGTGGAGACTCTCGAGATGCAGAAGCGGAACCGTCAGCCATGGACTCTGATCCAGGGGGAGACTTTGATGAAGGATCCACGGAGTCCGGAAGCTCGTATGCAACCCCAATAAAGAAGTCAAGGGGCCGGAAATCCAACAAAAAGCAAAGGGAGGAAAGGTCTTATGCAGATATTCTGCAAGGCTCCCAGCTAACTCTTAAAACTATGGTGAACACAAGATCTAAGCAAGGCCCGACCTCGAAAGGGGCTGTCCCCTCCAAAAGTAAATAATGCGGTACATCTCCTGGAACTGTAGAGGTCTTGGCAGTCCGTAGAAAGTTGAAGCAATAAAAGATCTAGTAAGAATCAATAAGCCAGAGATCCTACTCGTCCAGGAAACAAAAATGGAGGATAGCTCGGCCCTCCATGCAGGGAATTCATTCTGGAAAAAAGGCCCGGGGAAAGCTGTCAGCTCCAGGGGAGCCTCAAGAGGTATAGCCACCTTCTGGGACTCCTCCAAGTATGAGCTAATCTTCGATCACAACACTACACACTGGATCTATACCAACCTCGTCCACAAAGATTCAGGTAATCATGTAAGTCTGTTTAATATTTATGTTCCAACCCTGTTAGCTGAAAAAAAAGCTTGCTGGGATTCTATTGTTTCGTTCTTAAGCCTCCAAAGTCCAGAGAACATTATCATTGCAGGAGATCTAAATGTCACTCTAGCTGCAAATGAGAAAAAAGGTGGATCCATAGTCCGTGACCCTTCTCAGGAATGGGTTGAAGACACCATCTTAGGATGGGATCTAGTTGACATCAAACCTTCCAATGGCAACTTTACTTGGACTAATAAAAGAATAGGGCCAGGACACATAGCGGCCCGTCTTGACAGATTTCTAGTCCATTCCTCCTTCCTCAACCTGGGGCTTCATGCTATGTCCAAAATCCTTCCCAATTGTATTTTCGATCATAAACCAATCCTCCTTGAGCTCTCTGTTGAGGAAAATCTGGGTCCCATCCCTTTTAGGTTCAGTCCCCTTTGGATCCATCAAGAGGGCTTCGACCTCATTGTCTCTAACTCCTGGAGCAAAAAGGTCACTGGAAACCCTTCCTTTATTTGGGAAGTTAAGCTTAAAAGGCTAAAACATGATCTCAAGAACTGGGCCAAGTCTCTCCCCTCCCCGATCTCTTGCAGAAAAGATGCCCAAGATGCCTTGGAAAGCCATCAAATTCTCATGGAATCTGTTCCTATCACTGAAAGCATAATCCGAAAAGAAAGTACCCTTCAGAAAGATTATTATAAAGCCTGCAGAGTCGAAGAAGAGTATTGGCGTCAAAAATATCGAAGCCTCTGGCTAGCAAGCGGTGACAAAAACACCTCTTTCTTTCATAAACAAGCTGAAGCTAGAAAAAACTTCAAAACTATGAAGGAAATTACTCATCAAGGCAACCTGGTTAAAGATTTTGAAGGCATTAAACAGGCTGCTTTTTCCCACTTCCAAGACCTCTACACTGCTCCTACTGCTGATCCCATTGATACCAATGCTTACCCCCTCTCTTTGGTCCCCAACTTAGTCCTAGCCTCTGACAATAATACTCTTGCTACTCCCGTTACTATGAAAGAACTCAAATCTGCTCTGGACCATATGAAACCTGACAATGCCCCTGGGCCAGATGGTTTCACAGCTAGATTTTACTCCAGATGCTGGGATATCATCAAATACGATCTGCTGAAGATGGTCAGGAACTCTCAAATCCACCATAAGCTGGGAGGAAGCACAAACTCCTCTTTCCTAGCCTTGATCCCGAAGGAGATTGGTGCCTCCAATTTTTCTAGGTTCCGGCCCATCTCCCTTTGCAACACCGAATACAAGCTGGTTACTAAGATTATTGCCAACAGGATTAAAAAATACTGCCGAGAATCATTCCCGAGAATCAAGGAGGTTTCATAAAGGGAAGGAAAATACTAGATAATGTGATTCTTGTTCAAGAAGCTATTCATTCCAGCTTCCTCTGAAAAGAGAAAGGCATGGTTGTAAAACTAGATCTAGCAAATGCTTTTGACAGAGTAAATCATGATTTCCTTTTTGTAGTTATGGATAAAATTGGTTTCTCCACTGAGCTCATTGGTTGGATCAAAGGATGCATCTGTTCTCCTTGGGTAGCCCCTCTGGTCAACGGAAGGCCGACCAATTTCTTTCACGTATCAAGAGGGCTCCGCCAGGGCTGCCCTTTGTCTCCACTCCTCTATGCCATCCAGGCCTCTGTGTTCAGCTTCCAACTAAACAATTGTCTGCAAGATCTCTCCCTCCCTGGACTCCGCATGGCTCATAATGTAAAGGACATAAATCATGCCCAATTTGCAGATGATACTCTGTTGTTGGGAGGAGCTGGTGTTCACTCTGCAAAGCACTTCAAGAAGGAACTAGATATCTATATTCAGATCTCAGGAAGCAAGATTAACTTGCAAAAAAGAAAAATATACTGTTGGAACTGCTTTGTAGCAGATATAGGAAGAACCTCAAGAGTTCTGGAAATGGAAAGCTTGCAGAACTGGGACTCCTTCACATATCTTGGTGTCCCGATTTTTAAATCTGCTATCAAAACAAAGAACTGGAGCCCTATTGTGGAAAAATTAAAAGCAAAGATCCAAAGGTGGGGGGCGAGCTGGGAAACTTGTTCTGCTGAAATCTGTTCTGTCCGGTATCCCAATTTACCAATCATCTATTCTGTTGGCCCCTTCTTCTGTCATCAGCAAGATTGAAAGTCTTTTCAAAAATTTCCTGTGGGAAGGAGGGAAAGGAAATGTGAAAAAGCTGCATCTTGTTAGCTGGGAAAAAGTCCAAAGACCCTACAGAGAAGGAGGCCTCCAAGTTAGAAGTATTCATGCTCAGAATTTAGCTATGGGAATCAAAATTCTCTGGCAGCTTGTCTCCGGGAAATCTAGCTGGAGCAAAAAGGTTCTGTGGAAAAAATATTTCTCCGGCCAGAGAATTCGCTGCCTAGACAAAAATCCAACTAGCAAAAATGGCTCTCCAATTTATAAGCTCTGTCTCAAAGCCCTAGATCACTTCAGATCCTCTTTGTATTGGGTACCTGGTAACGGGAAAAAAATAAAAGTATGGGAAGATTCAATCCTCGGGGAAGAGCCTTTGGGGAAAAACTTTGAGATTTAGAATATAAAACAGTGGCTCAAGAACCAACAGGTCTTCACTCTTTGGGACCTTTCTGACTGGGACAATGAAAACTGCTGGACAAATTGGAAGTTTGGTGACCTCCCCAACGTGCTAGAAGATGAGGCAAAGCTTCTGTCCAATCTCCTGCAAGGAAAAGCCCCCCTAAATCAAGCTACCTATGATAAGAGAGGTTGGGGTTCAAAAGCTAGAAATTTCACAGCAGCTGAAGGTTATTGGTCCATAATGACAATTCCTCATGTAGCTCCAAACCCGATCCAATGGAAGTTCATTTGGTCCACCCTGTCTATTCTGAAAGTTGATCTGTTTTGCTGGAATGTGGTGCACAGAAGTATCCTAACAGCTGATAACCTAAGAAAGAGAGGCCTGGAAGGTCCCTCAAGATGCTCCCTGTGCAAGAGTGATGAAGAAAATATTGACCATCTTCTGCTGTCCTGTCCTTTCTCCAGAGAAGTCTGGAAAGAAGCTCTTCCAACGAATTCTAATTTTATTATGCTGACTTTAACTGCAGAGTTGTTTTCCAGATGGGCAGATTACTCCCCTTTTCAGCTCTCCAAAAAAGACCTCCTCAAATCTGCCTAGATGCTTCTCCCTAAGTTTATTTTTTGGAAACTGTGGCTCGAAAGGAACAACCGTTTGTTTAGGAATGTGGAAAGTTCTCCATCAAGGATCGTGATGAGAGCCAAAGCTCTACTTGGAGAAGCATTGGACCACAAGACTGATCTCTTGAATACTAGACCTCTGGATGACAGAGAAACTTCTTGGCTCTCAGGCCTCGTCTCTAGTGCTCTAAAAGTCTCCATTATCAGAATTCCAATTCATGCTGATTGGGAAATAAGAATGGAAGAAGAAGATTTTCTAAATTGGAGACTCTCTCTACAGGTTCACTGTTTGTTTTTTTATGGTGCCTCTAAGGGCAATCCAGGACCATCGGGAGGGGGAGGAGTGATCCTCACGCCCTCAGGCTCCATTCAATCCTCCTTTGCTTGGGGGCTAGGAGTGGAGACTAATAATTTTGCAGAGTTTTATGCTCTGTGGCAGGGACTCCAGCAAGCTCTAAGCCTAAAGATCCGAAATATCTCAGTCTTTGGGGACTCCAGACTCGTGATTCAGGCCATGCGATCGAAGTCTCGTCCCACCAACATCCACATGAACAGGATCGCCCAGAAAATTCATTCTTTAGCTGGCAAGTTTCAAACCATCAGTTTCTATCACGTACTTCGCCATCTTAACAAGCAAGCTGATCTTGAAGCCAATCATGCCTCGATCCTGAGCAAGAGAATCATCTCAATCAATGGAAATGATTCTTTCTGCAACATCTCGTGACTCTTCTTGGGCTGATTGCGATCTAGTTGATCTCTGCTTTGTTGTTCTTGTGCGCATGTTTTCAGTCTCCTTCTGGTGATCCCTTGAACAATAGATTGGCCTGTTCGCTATACAAGAGAAGTCCGTGGCTCTCCTGCCCTTCAGGACCCTTTTATTCCAAGCTGTCAGCTTTTTCTCTCTGAAATTTGGACAGATCGCCTTCACCCTCCTCTGGCTTGATGGGAAAAGTCTGGTTTCATTCTTCAAAGCTCTGTGTAATGTCCGAGTAGATTTTTCGCTTCAGAGGGCCAAGCTGTTTACAAAGAAGACTTTCTCTCCTTTTTCAAAGATGCAACGATTGTTTGGCGATTTTGGATGAATATTAGCAGCACTGGAGCTCGCCTTAAGACCTTCTTTTACCCAATTTATCAGCTCGCCTCCAAGATGGTCTTCATTTAACCAAATTATCAGCTCTGAAGTTCTCTCCTATGCTTTGTGCTTGCGTCCACCTCTTTGACTAGCTACTGTATTGTTTTATTGCTATCTTGGCCGTTATGCCCTTTTTAATTAGCGCGTGCTAGCCGTTGTAAAAGCTGGGCTCCATTTTGTTTCATCTCAGTCCATCATTGGACTCTGCTTCTCTTGACTGAGCTCTCTGTTTTGCTCAGGGATTTCCTTTGTATCACAGCCCCAGAAGCTGATTTTCCGGTCATCTATTAACCTTCCCAACAGTTTTGGTCAAAAAAAAAAACAAGTAATAACAAATAAAGTAATGTGAATATTCAAATTCAAATTAAATTAAAACTTGGGTAATTAACACACCTGCACTAGAAGCCTATGAACTTGTAGAAACACCATGTAATGGTGGTGGTAGTGATGGGATCAAGAACTTAGTCAAAATTTGTTGGGACTTATCATTGGTAGGCTTCTTCAATCTCCCAACTGTTCCACTCCTCAACACAATTGTATCATGTGAAGCCCCATCTATAGCAGTAGTGTGCTTCTTTGATTTCATGTGTTTATTTAGAGAACTAACAATATTACCACTTGTCGGCACCAAAGAGAACCATCTATCGCATTGTGTACATTCCACTCTTACTTTCTTCTTGTCCTCGTAGTTTGCAAGTGTTGCTTCCACTACCTTGAACAAATTAGGCTCTTGCGTATGGTTGAAATCGTCTAGAAGTTTGATTGCATGATCAATCTCAAGTTGATTGCTAGCCATTGTTGTCCGCTTTTCCCTGTTACATGTAGGAATTTTGTTAATTCCCAACATTGAAATGTGACGTTGATGGGACCCTATTTTCATATGATTTTTTTTGAAGTTAGGAACTGTTCACGCTACCAAGGATACTTCCCCTGTTCCATAATCAATGCCACAAATTTCACAACGGATCTTTATATTAGGTTTTCCATTTTCTGAATATACCTTGAGTGTTAGCTTCTCCTTGACAAACTTCCATTAAACTATTCACTTTATGTTCCCAAGATGCCAATACATTAGGATCAACCGCTAGAACTTGTTCCACTAACTCGAACAAATGATCAACTTTTGGTTGTTTATGCATAGTTTCCTCCACATTGTCAAAACCCCAAATTTTCCGAAAAATTTAAATTTTTTTAAATGCGTATAATTTCAATAAATGCAGTCACTAACTGTTTGATTAGTTATATGTTACTAGATTCATATCTGAATGATCTCTTGATTATGCTTAACTTTATAGAATAGATTCTTTCCAGTTACTGATTTGTTTTCCGTTTGCGACCACAAGGCGGGACTGCCATGAAAAACTGGGCTTACTTAGCTTCCGAGCTAATGCACAAGTTTCTCCTTTTCTTCAGATATACAGGAAAGATGTTCGGGTGTTGCTAACGAATTTCTAAAGTATTCAAATAAATATTCGTTGTACAAAATTTTAATTCAGTAGAAGAATAAACATGCTAGTCAGATTTCTCAAGCTTATAAAGGTAAATGCTTTGACTGTAATTCCTTTTAAGCTCTTACTGTTAGAGAATTGAATTCTACTAGTAAAGATCACAGCTATTTTTCCTTCATGAAAGCAGGATTTAATATCCCTACGAAGTACTGAACCATTTGATGTATCTACTAATTGCAAGTGTAAATGTAATAAATATTTCTTATTTAGCACAGTAAGTATGGCAGGGTCACAACGTCAAAAATCTAATTTTAATTGTTTAAAGTTTCTGGATCACGCCATGATTGAATTTACAACTGCAAGTGTAATTTGATAAGGAGGTTTAAGTACCAAACTTATACTTTTCTTAATTCAAGAATTAAAAGGTTCACTACTTTACTATAAGTCACTTTAAAGTCTTCCTTTAGTATTTAAAGATCTGTATTGTTTGGGAAACTATTTCTATCCCAAGGTCAATAATCAGATGGTAAACTTATAGATCATTTCCAAATTTATTCTACTCAAATACCACTTTATGATTTTCAAAACTATACTATCAAGCCAAGGAAAATTAATTACAAAAGCTAATTATCAATTAATGACTCTATAATACCTTTCATAACCTTTGAGCTTGAATTTGACAAAAAGGATTATTTGTCACAAATGATTCTATAACTAGAATAGGGTTGTTATTTTAAATGCAAGAGATTATCATAAAGGTCAAGAGTAAAACCATAACCATGATCAAATGATCACTTAACTTGATTATTGTAATTCTATAGTCTTTATACTATTATTTCCTTTACCTTCATTTGTGAACTAGGGCAATATATAATATAGAAAATAGGTTTATATATAAGCCGCGCAATGGTAAACTATTATTTTCCTATGCTCTTGTATCTTATTAACAATCATTATAATCCTCCATACGCATATGTGTTAGACCAAACAATGAACAAACTCTACGTTAAAATTTTCTTCCAAAACATCATTCTAATGTTTACATGTTTGATTTTATATGCAGGTGGTTGACTATGGTGTGTCGAACCTTGTGGAACCTCCACGATATGATTTGGGTTGCAAAATCATTGGAGATCTTGTTCGTGCAACTATAATGTTCCTACCCACTGCATGTTAATTATTAAAAGGATTATGTGGGCTCTTTTCAGCCAAGCGCTGGCATGTTAAAAGGTTTGACCCGAACCCTAGCTCTTCATTCTCCCACTGCCTTCGGTCCTTTGGCCTCTCTGCAAAGACTTCCTTGTCTGCTCCGTTGCTGGCACTGTCTGTTAGCAGACATGTTGCTCGTTATGCTCCCTGAGAGTTCATCCACTGCATTGTGAGGAAGATTGCTGTAACCAAAAGTTTTAAGTTTGGGCGAAGGTTTGTGTTGATTCTTAGGGTTTCGCTACCCTGCACAATCAGTTCTGGGCCCTTTACTTTGAAGAGTCTTCGCTTAAGCTGGGTAATGTGAAGCATTGTCTTTTGATTCAGAATTGCTATGCAAAAGGGTTTGTATTTCTGTGTACTGTCTCTAACAGAAAAGAAAAGTAGAGGAGGCCGAGTCTAACGGTTGTTGCACCTGATGCTATCGTTTTCCTTCGTGACTGGTTGATTTTCGTGTCGGCGAACTCCTTCTCCTCTGCTGTAGATGAAGGGTTCCATTTTCCTCATACTGGTGGTCGTTTTACTGTTATTCAAAGGTCAAGTTTCAATTAATCTTTAAGGTAATGTACAGGGTTTAATCTTCGTTTTCTTTCAAAAGAAAAATAATTTAAATAAACAGCAGTTTGCCAGATTTTAATATTATGCTTTCCTTCTTTACAGGGTTGGCCTTCTCTCCTTGGCGTGGAAGGTGCGAGACTTCAACGGCTAGCTCCTCCTGGTAATCCTGGTTTTATCCATGGCGTTTTCCTCCTTGTTGGTCCTTTAGGGAAGTTATGGGGTTTTTCCCTCGTGGTTTGTAACCCTCGCGGTTACCTTGGTTCAGTTTATTGAACCTAAACGCTATTAAAAGAGTTTCCTCTCTTCGTTTGGCATGGGGTCTTTGGTTGTTGCCGAAACTGTGGTTTTGGTCCTTCACTTGATTACTGTGTAATGTATACATATATATTACTGTTTGTACAGGCTGTATAAGCTTCATTTTATAAATCATGTTTGTAGCCGTGAGGTATAAAGGAGATAAAACTCCTTCCCTTTAATGAACCTCAATGCATACTTTTAATTTTGACAGGGTTTACCCTGAACTTGGAGCTATAAGCTGTCCATACAATTTTCTTGAGTTATATATTTTGTTTACTGTACAGTTTTAAAACAATATAATGTGTAAGCTCAGCTTGTTGAACCTATCTGAGTTCGGATACCTCTGATTCCTGTAAATTTGATAAATACCTAATTTACTCTCTGTAAATTATTTATGGTATTAATAGGTAGGGTTTTCCCTGTACATTAATAATATATTGGGTTATTTATTTACTCAAATAATTTTATAAATTGTTATAATGGTTATACTTTATGAATTATAAAGTCTTAATGTTTTAATAACATTCTTTAAGTAACTGACAGTGTAACCTTGTGTACAGGTTCTATAATATATTTATGTTTACCAAAAATAGATTAAGGCATTACTGTGATTTCCTAACAATACTATTTTTATAAGTAATTAATAGGATAGTAGTTATCTCTTATTATAATAACAATGTTATTCTTCCTGTAATACTTATTACTTTTGTTGCTAGCTCTGCTTAGGTTCTTTTATAAGTATATATGGTAATAATAATTTGTTCTCTGTTTATAAAATAACCTGTTGTTAATGTATTCTCAAAACTTACTATTAATTCACTGCGCTCCTGCAAATTACAAGGGTTTTCCAATTATGTTTTATATAACTATAGTTAAGCTCGAAGTCGAGCATTCTGTTACTCTGTTATTTACTTACTATTAATTATGCACTTAAATTTTTACTCTTAATATTTCTTTAATAAATTTACTGTCAAGGATTATGTACTTGATTTATACCTTGACTTACTAGTTATTAAGAAATTGTAAGTGTTAACATATAATTTATACCCTTCAATTTATATAGGGTCTTTATATTCTTATTTTATTTTAATAATGTTCTTAAGTATTGTTTATTTACCTTATAGTATAGAAAGTATAAAATAGTTCCAGTTTGTAATTAATGTAATAAGAACATTACTCTAAGTTCAACAATGATAATACTCCTATATTGTATGTAATAGAATTTATTTGTTATTAATACAGTAAAGATAGTATCTCTCTTGAGAATACCAATGCTTCCATGGTTAATATTTAGTTTAGTTTAAAGCATTCTGTTATCTATTACCTGTGCCAATTATGCTAAATACTTAAATAAGTTCTGTTAATATTTAGTTTGTCTGTTTGGTTATGATATCTGTATATGTATATATAAACAGATCAAACAATACTAAGGATCTATCTCGTATAAATATATATAGTAGCATTCATTTACCATTTATGAAAAATAGAATAACAACTCTAGATATTGTTCGAGATTAGTCTAAAAAGGAGAAAGGAAAAAAAAATGAAAAAGATTACATCATTAATCTTATACATAAAATCTAACACGGTTTGGTTTTAACTGTAGAATTTGAACAATATTTAATTACTCCTATTTTTAGTGTTGTTATTTCAACATATAGAAGTTAAATTCTTTAAACTGGAAGAAAACAGTTGTAAGGTTTAAACCACAGGTATACCTAGTCTAACCTTACTTCAGTACGACTATTATATTCTTCTATTTGTTTTAAAATAAGAGGACTACTGAAAGTAAATACTGTACAAGGAAATAGTTTTTAACTATGAACTCATACAACTATCAGTAAAATATCTTTTCTGAAAATAGATAAGAAACAATCTACTATTCTGCAATCTCATCATACTATCCTTGTTTAATTTTACCCCTGTGCTGGAGTACGGTTTGGTAAACCCAGATGTGGAAAAACATAGTGGGTTCTTATTTTTCATCAACAGATTCTATTACTGATAAAATAAAACACTTACATCACTAAACCATCTAAATCTTTATATCATAAACTACTAGCATAACATTCAACCATTCACAGTGATTAAAAAATAAGACAGTTAGGTGACAGAACCTGTTTATACTTGGACAACAACAACAAAGGGAGGCCGTTCCTCCCTACCAACTCCTGGAGAGCGCTAAAACAGTGACTCCTCGGGACCCCCGAGCTTGCTCTGGTCTCCTTGGCTGGAACTAGGTGTAGCAATAGTCAAATACCAGTCTTCAAACTTAGTATCAAATCTAAACTTATCAGTAAGTTCTCCTAGATAACAAGCTGTAATAAACCAAGTTACTGCAGCATTCCTCTCAGAACAACTTCCTCACTGTTTTTCCCTTTTTCCCCAATGAATTTCCTGAATATCATTCCACCTGAATTATTTCTCACTGGAAAATATCTGAGCAACCTCAGCTCTATTCATTGGGTACTTTTAAAAGATTGCCTAGGTCTTTTTGGGTTAGTTGTCATTTATTGAGCTACCTGCTCTAATCCCACTTTCTTGGGGGATCATGACCCCAAATATAGGGAAGTTGCCACCTGCAACTTAGGAAGTGTTTGAGGATGTTGCCACTTGTCTTTTTCCCTCCACCTAGTTCCATCCACCAGTTTGACCAGTAACCTCTTATTAACAGCTCTCCCAATGCTGTTGTCTCCATTTTTATTTATTAATAATAAAATATTTAGAATTACATTCCACTTCTTTTGACTCTACTGAGTCATCAGTTCCTACTTTACATTAAATTTAACATAATGTCTCGGGAAATGTAATTAAAATAATTAACATTATTTTACAAAATTGGGGTATGTGACACACATTCCCTTCAATGTTTTCAGAGGTTGGAATTTCTTCCATTACCTGTGATTGCAATGTTTCGACAACCAATGTGCCTACTTTCCTCTTAATGCCTAAATTTGTTGTTGTAGGTCTCCTTTTCTGTTCTTGCTTTGTATTTAAAGGAATTCCAATTGGGCCAATAAAATAAAAAAGGATAATCAACGATTTCATCGTCCACAATTTCACCACGGATATCAGTATATGTACAACCTTTTCGACACTGGACTGTGCCAAGGGAAAATTTCTCTTCACCAATAAAAATTGTGAAGTCCACAACATCACTTGGATTCATCTGCATTTCCATCCATGTGTACCTTTTAGCTGGTTAATAACATGTTAAGAAATGAATAAAATTCTAACAATTTTTTCAAAAAATTGGATATAATATGGCTATGAAATGAGGTGAGTGCATCAATAAATAAATGTAAAAAAAAAATTCAAATATACACATGCATATTAGTTCATTAATAAAACAAAGAGCTAGAGAGCAAGGTATGCACTTTCAAATCAAATCTCTAAGAAGGATGAAGAAATCTTACTATCAGGATGAAACACCTTGAAACAAAATGTATTGTCAGTGGCTTATTCAAATAGAACCTCCCAAAATTGAAGAGTCGGCTCCAATGTACCTATAGACGATCAAAAGGTGATTAAAAAAAGAGATGAAAAAATATAAAAACTCTGTCCAAAGCAAATATTTTACTCCATCTAAATAACAAATCTCCAACTTGATACACAACACATCATCCACAAATCAAAGATACATATGTTTTGTTTTCATTTGCTTCAATTTTTTTTTTCTTCATAAAAGTAGATAAAAAATACTATGGATATTTTTGCTCCATGTGGGGTTCCCTTGTACGTGACTTTTATGGACTTATGTCCTTATTTTTGTGCCTTAAAAATAATTGAAAAATAAACTAAGAAAACAGAAGCAAAGTAAAAAGGAACTGCATGTCTACATATTTTGAAGTCTCAAGAATCATTCATTGAAGTGGAGAAGTGGATATTGCTAGACTTCACTTCCAATTTTCCAACAAATTGGTTTCAATGACAAGCAATGTTTGTGATTCAAATCAACCTGAGATCAGGCTAAGTATACTAAGTAGTGATTATGGGGTGACATATCTTCACCTAATGTACAAGTGCATATCTACTTGTGTTCTAGGATTGATGGACAAATTTGAAGGAGAGCCTTGAAAACACCCTTATGGACTGACTAAAGGATAGTCTTGAGGCATGCATTTCAATGACAGAATTAGAGTTGTTGTGTGATCATTTTAGAGAAGAGATATTCAACCTATTGATATTGCATATTTAAATGGATTGATGCATTGCTTCATGCAGTAATTCCTAATCTTCGCACTAAGGTCAAGAAAAATGTTAGCACACTTTTCAAGGCAGTTGGGGACCTTATTAAGGGCATACTTAAAGCTTGTTTTATAATTGAGTTGGCACTACTTAAGAACAGTTGAAAACTGATTTGTGGAACAGAATTAACGAACTACTTGAAGCATTGATTTAGGGTAGAGTTATTTGCAAATTTGAAGGAGTTTTTTGGAAATGTAAAAGGTGTTCTTTCTCTTGCAAAGTTTTTGGTTAAGGGGTTTTTTTAAAGGCATGATGATGCCATGGTGAAGTTGCATAAGGTTTGAACTAGTTATGGTGAAGTTACATGCAGGTTGCATGAGGATTGAAAAAATTATAGCCAAAGTACATTAATATTGACGCAAGATGTATAACAATTATTTAGCAATGTTATTAGAGACATGAAAAAGGTTCCATATATAAAAAAACAACTCATGAAATATCCTAGTCAATATTTCATATCATTGTGGCAAGCGTGTACCTTCCAAACATAAAGAATGATGTACTAACTCACTATGAAGCAAAAAGGGTCTTTCATCTCTTCATATAGATAACATCATGATAACATCTTGATATTATATATCGGTATACACTATAATTTTTATCTAGATGCTTTTTTCAATCAGAATAGAAAATCGTTGAAAGCCCTAAACTAACAACCACATGAGTCTATTGTAAAGATGTTGATTTAATTGTAACTTCGGAATGTATTCACTTGTATTTCTTATCTATTGTAACCCGATGTTTATTCTGGGATGTATTTGAGTCATGTCATGCCCCGATGTTCCGATCGGGAAGTTGCTATAATGAGAAAGTCTTGTCAAGTCATTGTGGGTAACCCTCCTATTTGTAAAGGGTTAAAGTCCCCACAGTTGTGGGGCCCCTGGGTTATTAGACTATCCTAGTGAAGTAGACCCTAGGTGAGTCATTGTAAGTCGGGGCAATAGTCTCCACCATTGTGTTACCCTCCTATTGGTCGGAGGAGGCAAAGTCCCCACAAGTGGTGGGGAACTAGGGTTATTATACACTCATAGAGATGTAGGCTCTAGTAAGTAATTGTTAAGTTGGGCCGACATGATTGAGTGCACTTCAAGTGAACGGAAGAATATAAATAGAGAGCGAGAGCCTCTCTATTTATCACTTGTAACACACATCATTCACTCACTCAAGTGTGGCGCACTAGTGAAGAAGGAAATACTGGGACTAGACAGAAAAAGAAGACTACTGCTGTTTTGGGAGATCTCTTACTGTTTTGGTGTTGATTATATCTCTAAGGAAGTTGCGGGGTTTTCTCCTTTATGGTTTCCCCGAGGAAAACTCTTTGTGTCTCTTGTCTCTTGTGATCTTCTTATGTTTTATTGCTATGCTTGTTATTCTCTCAGTGAAAAGATCCTAAGATCATAATGCTAGCTTATATAATGAAAAACTAACATGGTATCAGAGCTAACTTGAGAAGAAGACACTGTGCAGCTGCGGGAACTAGGGATTCCTATTTTTTGGACCTTCCTCCATATATTTTCAGCAAAAGTAAGGTGGAACAACTCTCCTCCTTAGGGCGCATCTTTCTGTCGAAGCGGAATTCAATTTCGAGCATTTTCAGTTTCGATGTGGAAATTAGGGCTTTCTACAGAAGAGGAATTTTTGAGTGAGACCAACATAGGATTGTTCTCCTCATAAAAACCGAAGTTTGGAGACCTGGATCAAGAAATTTGGTTGGGTGAAACTCCGGGAAAGTCAAACCCTAGTTTGACCCTGAGCTAGAAAAAACCCCTAATACTAAAACTGCTAAGTTTTGGTACAGTCGCTATATTCCGAGTTCGGTGAAGTATAAGAAGCTGAAAACTTCAAGGGCTGAATATAAAATCCTGATGAACGCTTTATCCAAAAATCAGCCTCATATTCACTATAGTCTGGGAGATATGATCCCTCCAAGTTAGGGTTCCAGCCTCTTCCAGAATTCATCCTTAAACAGGACACCTAAGACGAATTGCAATATCTTGGGCTACAGAGGTCCAAATGGAATTTCTGAAGATGTTCCAGAAATTGAACGCACTGTAATTTCAGTGGTCTGAAGATCAGACTCAGAGGATGAACCAGTGACATGTGGCATGCCGTACAAATTCGCTGTTCTGAACAGTCCTGTAACAGGTCACCTTGGGAAAAGGCTCATACGTCCCAAATGGTGAAACAAATTCTGATGAAACATGCAGTGTTGGATCCGGAACATGTGAGGTTACCTCAGTATGAAATTTTAGACACATAGGAGCATAAATTTCGGAGATATTATAGAAACAGTAACAGGCATTTCTGCAGAAGAAATTGGAAAAGTAGGGCTTCCTGTTCCGGGAGCTTCCCTCCACTGTTTTCAGAAAAGGAGTACATTGCACAACTCCATTTGAAGAGATATATATATCTATACAATCAGATCTGAAATATTCCAAGTTCTAAAAATTAGGGTTTCTGTGACAAACCCTAGATCAGCCAACTACGGAACCAAGACGGACACCTCAAATCGGTAAGATCTAATCCTTTGCTATTTTCATTTGAGGTTCTCATTTCAAAGTGATCTATCACATCAGCTTGATGATAAGATTGTTGAAGTTGACAACTTCCAAGCCTGGAAGTATATGATCTCTCTGAAGAAAATGGATTGGACACCTACATGAGTATGGAGGTTCCAGTTTCAGAGGGAGATGAGGCTAGAAGCCTTTCACAAAAAGAACTTGGTCAAGGCCAAGAAGATCATCGTTGATTCAATCACGGATCAACTTGTACCACAAGTGTCTTCCTTAAAGACACCAAAGATGTTGATTCCTTAACCAAGCTATTTGAAGGGAAGAACATAAATCAGAACATGACCTTAAGAAACCAGTTGAAGAATGTGAAGATCCAGAATGCAGAGACCATGCAGTCATAAGAGTCTCTCAAATCAAATAACAACTTGAAGCGGTAAAAGAAAAAGTGAAGAATGCAGAAGTGGTGATGGCCACCTTGAATGGCCTCCCAGGATCGTGGAATTCATTCATTCAAGGAATGTGTGCTAGAAGGAAGTGATTAATTTCAGTAGAATCTGGGAAGAGAACTCACAAGAAGAAGAAGCTCGAGAAGAGAAGGTGGGAGCAACTGAAGATCAATCTCTTACCATCCAAAGAAGATCCCTCAAGCAATGAGGAATATGAAGAAATCAACTCTTGAAGAAATTCTTATCCACCTTAGCTTTTGGATAAGAAACGATGCTATTATGAATGAAGAAGACGATGGAGCTGAAGGCTCAAGAAGGAATCTACCCACGAAACAAATAAAGATAAGTATTCAATTGTCATGCATTTGTTGATATTTAGTTGATGTATTATGCATGATAGGATGTTTGCATTAATGACAGTATACTACTAATATGCATGTGATGGGTAAGTAGCTCATGGTGCTATACAAATTCTCCATTGCTACTTATCTAGAATGAAACCTCTTTGCTGACATATTGGATTAGTGCACAATCTCAATGTTGTCTTGGTAGAGATGGAAGGCATCTAGAAAGTTTCAGTGAGATATGGATGAATGTTGTATTGGCTAAAGTAGTTGCATGATCATATATTTATGCATAAGAATTTGCCAATATGAATATTCCTTATGAAATGTTTCTAACCATACAACTGTATTTGACTTGTAGGAAAGACAACATACATAATCGCCTACAATCAAAGAAGAATGAAGACTTGTTTCGAAGAACAAGTGACGACAGTTCAAAGACAAAGAATAATATGATGAGTGCAGTGACATCATTGATGCAGAACCTTCCAGCCACCAAGAAGAAAGGGAAGACCTGTTCAAGAAGAATGATGTCAGAGCGCAGTATTGAGACCTGAAGAAAAGTTCATAGTTCCATTATGCAATAGATGGAAACATTGTGGGATACAAAGCAAGATTCGTAGCACGAGGCTTCTCACGAAAAGAAGGCCTAGACTATGAAAAGACATTTGCAGCCAGTAAGAGTTTAAACACATACATGATGAGCCTAATGAAGATCTTAACCTTTGCTACAAGGTTGAAGATGCAAGTCTTTACACTAGATGGTCACATAGAATATTAGTAGCATAGGAAGCTACTTGTCACTCCGGTACAGAATGTTTTTAGTGCATAGAGCACAGAAGACAGAGGGAGTATGATGCTTTGCTTCAGAGGGAGTGACTATAGAATATATTGAGGTTCGACATGGTACGATAGGATGGGAAGATTACTGATGACTCTAGGCTTTACTAAGAGTAAAGTGGATTACAACCTTTGCTTCAAGGTTGAAGGCGGAAGACCAGTGATGCTCCTGTTATGTGTCGATGCATTATTTTCTAGGCATGAAGGTGTGGACAAGGGAAGTATGCAGTAGAGATCCTGAATAGGTTCAGGATGATGGACTGCATGACCACACTTATGGCATCGAACCTGAAGCTGTTAAGTGATGCTTCATCAGAGACGGTTGATGCTACGATGTGTCGTCAGATGATTGGTTCCTTGATATACCTGACGAACATGAGACCATATATTTTC
>LPNX010826323.1:61543-88169 GCA_001517045.1 Pseudotsuga menziesii | reverse complement strand
TGTATACATTGTGACAACCAGAGTTGCATGAAGTTGTCAGAGAATCTAGTGTTCCATGACAAGTCGAAGCATATTGAGATCAAGTATCACTATATTAGGGATATGGTGCAGAGAGGAGCAGTGAAGCTATTGTATGTTGCGACAGAGGAACAAATAGCTGATGCATTGACGAAGCCATTGGCTAGGCTGAAGTTCGAGTACTTCAGGGAGAGACTTGATGTTCTCTAGATCGAGGTTCCCTCCAAGAGAAAGTGATGAGACCCAAAGCCATTCTGACATGGTGAGAGGATTGGTTCCTTCCATGGTCAGATGTAAGGGCTGAGCCATTCTGTCATGGTGAGAGGATTGGTTCCTTCCATGTCAGATATGAGTGCTGAGATCCATAGCCATTCTGACATGGTGAGAGGATTGGTTCCTTCCATGGTCAGATGTAAGGGCTGAGCCATTCTGTCATGGTGATAGGGTTGCTCCCTTCCATGTCAGATATGAGTGCTGGCCATTCTGTCGAGTAGGATAGATGTAAGGGAAATTGCCATTATAGGAATGGAGGCACCTGGTCAGTCACCAGGAACACTCAGTGTAGGACTGAGTAGCCATTCTGATGTGATAGAGGGATGTGTTCCCACTTGATCAGATGTAAGGGCTGAACCATTATGTTCATGGCTAAAGTATTTAGTTCCTTCCATGTCAGATGTGAGTGTTGGCCATTCTGATGATCAGGTCGGATGTAAGGGCAACTGCCATTCTCTAGGAGAATGGAGGCACCTGGTTAGTTACCAGGTAGCTCAGTCGAGGACTGGGGGCCATTCTGATATGACTGCTGGGATGTGTTCTCATAGGATTAGATGTGAGTGCAAGCCCTTCCATCACTGTGAGTAGGATGTGTTCCAACCTGGATGGATGTAAGTGCAGAGCCTTTCTAGAGTGACTGAGGGATGTGTTCCCACGTGCTCAGATATAAGTGCTTAAATCTCTCATCACTGTGAGTAGGATGTGTTCCGACCTAGATGGGAGTCTTTCATCATTGTGAGTAGGATGTGTTCCAACCTGGATGAAAGTGGGAAAATCTTCCATCACTGTGAGTAGGATGTGTTCCGACCTGGATGGGAGTCTTCCATCAGTGTGGTAAGATGTGTTTCCCTGGATGGTTGTGCCTTTCTGACGAGTAGGTCAGATGTAAGTGCTGAGCCTTTTCATAGATGTTAGTGATGTGATGTCCTATCATGCTGGTGAATGTGAGTGATGGGCCTTTCTGATGTGATTATAGGATTGGTTCTTATATGATCAGATGTGAGTGCTGGGCGTGCCTTTCTGACGAGTAGGTCAGATGTAAGTGCTGGGCAAAGACCTACATGATGAGTAGGCCTACAACTAGCATGAAAAAGGGCTGGCTCTGTAGAACTTCCTGTGACGAGAAGAATCATGAGATAGCACCAGGGATTATCTAGATCAAGTGATGATCAAGATCCAGTAATGATGATCCAACAGTGATGATCCAGATCGAGTGATGATCCAGATCCAGTCCAGTGATGATGATCCAGATCGAGAGATGATCCAGATCCAGTGATGATGTTCCATGATGATCCAGATTGAGAGATGATCCAGATCCAGTGATGATGTTCCATGATGATCTAGATCGAGAGATGATCCAGACCCAGTGATGATGTTCCATGATGATCCAGATCGAGAGATGATCCAGATCCAATGAAGATGAATTACAGATGAAGATGACTTATAGATGAAGATGACTTGAAGATGAAGATGACTTTGAAGCTGACGATGACCTAGATGATAAAGAGAAGAAGACTTGTGCTGATAAATTGAGTCAAGAGAATACCTTCCTAATTAAGAGGGAGTGTTGATGTAATTGTAACTTCGGAATGTATTCACTTGTATTTCTTATCTATTGTAACCCGATGTTTATTTCGGGATGTATTTGAGTCATGTCATGCCCTGATGTTCCGATCGGGGAGTTTCTATAATGAGAAATCCGTGTCAAGTCATTGTGGGTAACCCTCCTATTTGTAAAGGGTTAAAGTCCCCACAGTTGTGGGGCCCCTGGGTTATTAGACTATCCTAGTGAAGTCAACCCTAGTTGAGTCATTGTAAGTAGAGGCAATAGTCTCCACCATTGTGTTACCCTCCTATTGGTCGGAGGAGGCAAAGTCCCCACAAGTGGTGGGGAACTAGGGTTATTATACACTCATAGAGATGTAGGCTCTAGTAAGTAATTGTTAAGTTGGGCAGACATGATTGAGTGCACTTCAAGTGAACGGAAGAATATAAATAGAGAGTGAGAGCCTCTCTATTTATCACTTGTAACACACATCATTCACTCACTCAAGTGTGGCGCACTAGTGAAGAAGGAAATACTGGGACTAGACAGAAAAAGAAGACTACTGCTGTTTTGGGAGATCTCTTACTGTTTTGGTGCTGATTCTATCTCTAAGGAAGTTGCGGGGTTTTCTCCTTTATGGTTTCCCCGAGGAAAACTCTTTGTGTCTCTTGTCTCTTGTGATGTGCTTATGTTTTATTGCTATGCTTGTTATTCTCTCAGTGAAAAGATCCTAAGATCATAATGCTAGCTTATATAATGAAAAACTAACATGGTATCAGAGCTAACCTGAGAAGAAGACATTGTGCAGCTATGGGAACTAGGGCTTCCTAGTTTTTGGACCTTCCTCCATAGATTTTCAGCAAAAGTAAGGTGGAACAACTCTCCTCCTTAGGGCGCATCTTTCTGTCGAAGCATAATTTGATTTCAAGCATTTTCAGTTTTGATGTGGAAATTAGCGCTTTCTACAGAAGAGGAATTTTTGAGTGAGACCAACATAGGATTGTTCTCCTCATAAAAACTGAATTTTAGAGACCTGGATCAAGAAATTTGGTTGGGTGAAACTCCAGGAAAGTCAAACCCTAATTTGACCCTGAGCTAGAAAAAACCCCTAATACTAAAACTGCTAAGTTTTGGTACAGTCGCTATATTTGTTGTGCTTGTTATTCTCTCAATGAAAAGATCCTAAGATCATAATGCTAGCTTATATAATGAAAAACTAACAAAAGAAAGATGAACAAACTTTGAATGTAATCCTAGATGGATAGTTATGTTCTTTGTTCTTTTCATCTAAACGGTGGATACAACTAATGATAAAAAAGATTACCTTTCCTTTCATTCCAGCAACATGGATAACTTTTAGCTGGGACAAAGATTCCTCCAAGTGTAATATCTACAAAAATGAAAGTGATGAAATAACATCAGTCTATAGTGATATACAGTATGGATGATGTTGATTTACAAGTATAGAATTATTAGATAAAATGAAAGGCATGTTTCCAAACTGTAAAATGCATAGGATAAGAATATTGTGACATTGGAATTCAATGATTCTAGGACACATAATCTAAACCCTTAAACACACCCAATGAATGAGCCATACTCCTTTGTCATTCCTTATTCTGAGGGGTTATCAACAGGATTTTTTACTGTTTCTTTCACTCAATCATTTTCCTCTGTCTCTACGGGTGATGCTCTTCCCACCCTTGCCCCTGCACATTTGCTCTCGATGGTTCTTTTGGGTAAAAATAAGTTCACTTTCACTCGCCTCTACGGCTAGGATTTGAACCTATGACTTCGATGTTGCGGGATGGGATGATGGCTATTATGTGTCCTTTGTGTTTGTTACTGGTAATTTTTCCACTGCTCACCCTTCTTTCTTTGCTTCATCCAGGTGAAATGTGATCTTTATAACTACATCATATAAACTTGTAAGTGGAGGATCTTAAATATATATCAAGGAGTTAGCTATCACAAACGAAAAAGATGTACCCAATTTCCCACTTATTACATGGAATAAGAAAGATCGCTCAGTCACATACCAACAGATGTAGTAACTATAGTTTGGTTCGATGGTCGTTCACTTCGTTTCTTTATCGTGCATGGGAAACATAGGCTTTCTATAAGGAAGGAGTGTAGATGCTCTCTTCCTTCCAATACGATTTGTTCCTTCCTTTATTCCTGTGGCACTTCAATGAATCCAGTATGATGAAGAAAGGTAATACAAATGAATGCTCTCAATATCCACCAAGCGAGATTCCCTACCTTAACTCCCTGAGCTTCCTTCACTAGATGTATTTTTGGTGTTGGATCAACAGAAAGAGAGAAAGGGTAAGGGTTGGTTCAATATTTCCAATGCATCTGATGGATTATGGATTCAGATCTAACCCTCTGTAGCTAGATGTCGCTCGCGACTCAAAACCCCAATGCTCCCCATCCCCTCTGTAACTACTGTCGAGCTCTATCAATGCTTCCCCACTCCACTCCCGCTCCTATTTTTTGGGATGCTTCTTCGCTTCATTTGATAATAAAACCCCCTATATACTACATATTTTTTAAGCACATATAATAACCCCCTCTACCCTTANATATATATATATATATCACGGGGGCTTCGCTAACGGACAATATCCATATTTTTATATTGAAATAGTACCAATAACATTCAATTGATATATATATATATATATGTGTGTGTGTGTGTGTGTGTGGGCGATATGAGACTACTATGATGCAAAATGTGCTTACGAAGGTCATTATAACTGAATTACATTGAATTTGTGAATGGTGTTATTTAATTTTTATTGTGTTTTATTGATATTTAATATTGATTTTTGTTTCTATAATATATTATATAAGGCATGTACTAAGTTGCACGGAGCTCTTGTTAATAATTTAAATTCATTTTAAATTTAAATAACATTTATCTCACAATCAAATCTCGCTAGCTCGTTCGGTTAATGAGGGGTATCGTTAACAAGGCAACCCGGGTTCAAACACCTTAGGGGTGAGCTGGTTGGGAGGAGACACCCAAAAAATCCAACCATGTTAAGGGTTTGTGTGGCCCAAGCTGGGTGCGATTCCCGAGTGATTTTGACTACTTAGATGCCCCTGGGTTGTGACCTCTCAGCCAATGGTGGAAATGCACTGGCCCCGAGTGACGAGCATTTCTTAACAAACAAAAATAACATATATCTCACATGTATCATATATACTTAATTTGAATTCAATAAAACATTTTTAGATTGCATCGAGGGTAAATAAAACCTTTTCATATTTCTTCGAGGGTAAAGCATAGAAATGTTAGACTGTGATGCCCATAAAAAGATATAAGATGCTACCAGGTAGCCATAAATTAAGTGCAATGGTCACAAAACTGAAAATTTAAATTAATATAAGCTCCATAGAAACATTTATTAGACCTCATATGTAGTTATTACAGGTCGTTCTTGAATTCCAACTCACAAGAACTTATTGTTGGCGCATTTTCTTATAAGGCCCATTTTAGCGAATCCTCCTCTGCTGGTCGAGCGGTCTGCTGCATAAGAGGCGCTAGAGGGATCAATACATCAAGCTGCTTTAGGAGGAGGTCCAGTTTGCAGTTCAACTGCTTGAGGTTGGATTCTAAATCAGTACGCCATTGATCCAACTGCTCAAGCTTGACTTCCTTCACGATTTTATCCCAGGCGACCCGTCCAATGAGGTTCTTCGTAATCCAAAACATAGCCACCTTGCAACGTTCATCATGCATGAGCTCATTCTCAAATTTCACCCACAGGTTCTGCTCAAACTCATTTACTCGGTGTTGGCTTTCCCGAGGAAGTTCTATTTCGAACATCCAAGCTTCCCACAACGCCTTACGTTGGGATCGTGTACCCCAATAGGTTTCATCGTCCTAGTTCGCCATGTGCTTACCCTTACCCTTGCGGTTGGTCGAACTCATATTCCTTTGGTCGCTCAGAGTAACATACCATCCTAGCCCTTAATAAGACGATTATGGAAATATTACCCTTCAGACATTTGGTGTGGAAAACATCTAAAATACGCAGGTTACTAAATAGTAGTTTCCCATACCCTGAAATCATTCCCTCATGAAAATCCATGATATCCCAAGTACCATCCTTGGTATGGGTATCATAAATCCAACACGAAACTCTTGTTTCACCTCTTCATGCAGTCATGCCTCCTCTCTGATGAAAATATGGTGAAAGAAAATTGGCATAGTGCGAAATTAAATACCAACCATCGGTCACATGGCCACCCACCTTCTTCCCCCTCAACCACATGCCCTTGTGTGGGATTCGAGCCCACCCGTTATATTGATGGGTTTCGATAATGATTTCCCTACATGTCTTGGGTTACAAATGTTTCACACATGGCGCATACCATTGCATCAATCACCTCCCACCATTCCCTGGCCGTGTCACCTTGTCAATTCTCCATACCCCAGCTTGCCAACTGATCAGACACCTTGTTTCCATGGCGGCGAACGTGGTTGAACTTTGTTTCCATTCCTTCACGGAGTATTCCCTACAAGGTTTCCATCCTTGCCTTAAGTTTCCATGACCGAGCCACCTCTGTGCTCTGTGAGCCATTTTGAAGCTTGATAGCCATTTGAATAACCATTTTCAAGTCGCCTTCAATGATACTTGGAATGCATCCATTTTCCTTGAGCATGGCCATGCCCTGGAGAAGGCCTTCAATTTTAGCCGCATTGTTTGTCTCCCAACCAATGAATCCTGAGCCGCAATCCCCTCATGTCTCCTCTGCAATCCCTGAAAATGAATCCATAACCCATTGGGCGTGGATTGCACTTTGAAGCACCATCAAAATTAAGTTTAAACATGCCCTATGGGGGGAGAAACCACTGGTCAGCACTTGGGATATCTTTGGCTAGCCTATTCCTAATAGGATTAATTTTCTTTGTGCGATTCAGACCCCATTTTTGGAGGATAATTATTTTTGAAGCATTGGCTTCCCAGTCCAGGCCTCTGTCTTGATGGTTTCCCAGACTTTAGCCGAAATGGCTTCCCAGAATTTAATGGTAGGGCCCTATTTTCCTTGGAACGTCCTCATGTTTCTCTCCCTCCACACTTCCCAAAGCACAAAATGGGGGAACAGGTCCTAAACACAATTCAATATGGAATTAGAGAAGGGGTTTCTAGTCCACTCACTGATAGTCCTAACCGGTTGCTATCGTATCCTGTTGGATTTTTGAAATATTTATGCCCCCATATCCCAGATGGTCGAGGTGCATGTATAGGAGTCCAGAAATGGTTGGTCATTTCATATTTTCCTTCACAAAGAAAGAAACAGTGAGGACCCATCATCCCTCATTTCATGAGATTTTTGCTAGTTAAAATTCTATTCTTCATTACCAACCAACTGAAATTTGCAATTTTGGGCCACAATTTCTTCTTCCAAATATTTTCCCATTTGTTTTCTATGGGCGGTTCATTAGCATTAATTACGATATCATAGGCCTCTTTAATTGTAAAGGAAACTGATGGGATATACCCCCATCTTAGCTTGTCATTCCCCTGGTGATTTCTAATCGTTCTGTTATCCAGGGTTTCTATCAGACTGTCAACCTCCTCTCTCGGTACCAGGCACTCCCACCATTATTTATCAACCCAGGTCCTAAAGTCCTGGTACCCAGCCTATTTTTTCCAGATGTCGTTGACCAAGGTCATACTTTGGGTGATGCATGCTTGCTTAATCTGTTGGAATTATCCCTCCTGACCCAAAGGTGGAAATTATTGCCAGGAGTCTTCCCATACCCTGATCATCCAACCATCCCTAACTTCCCAAAAGCTATGAGCCTGGACTAAGTCTCTCCCCTACCAAACTGTGCGGCAGATATGCGACCCTTGTTTATCTTCAGAAAACCGTATAAGGTCATTTTTCCCCCATCCCTACGCATATCTGTTGTGCCAAATTTCAACCCAGCGTTCTTTGTCCTAGGTAACCCATCTCCACCAGAGCTTGGCTCCACTAGCTACGCTTGCTTTCTCTAGATATCTTAGTCCAAATCCTCCTTGGGATTTGGGGGTACAAATCGTATCCCAACTGACCAAGGCCCACTTCCACTTGTCAATGTTCCCGCTCCATCGGAAATACCTTTATAGATGCCAAATTTCTTTAAGAATTGTTTTCGGTGCCGCCAGGGTGGATAAAAGTTAGGAAGGAATTTCTTGGAGAACCAACTTTACTAGCACCAGTCTACTTGCAAAATTGAGAGGCCTTAGGGTCTAGTTTGTCAAGAGATTTTTCATGTTATCTAGGAGGTCTCTCCAAGAGCCTTTTTTCATCAGGGAATTCACAAGGGGAGTACCCAGATATTTGGATGGAATGGATCTCTCCTGGAAGCCCAGGATCCTACAAATATTCCATCATGAGACCCTCATAGTATTGAAGAAAAAGACCTAAGATTTATGGTCATTGGCCAAATTCCACCAAACATTTCTTGAACCTCCGAGCTTCTTGGACTAAAGGGTAACCTGTGAGCATCATGTCATATACGAATTGTTGGTGGGTATAATTAGTCACCTCAGCGTGCACTTTAATCCATCTTAAATCATCAGTCTCCCTTGAGTGCACTAGAGACCTCCCCAAACCTTTCGCCATTAAGATAAAGAGAAAAGGGGATAGAGGATCCCCCTACCTAATTCCCCTCGAGGGTTGAAAGGTTCCATATGGGACCCCATTAATCAAGATGGAAAATAAAGTAGATGTTACTAGGTGCATTATCCATTCAATCAATTCCCCTCGAAACCCAAAAGCTCCAAGCATACGCCTCACAAATTGCCAATTGAGCTTATCATAGGCCTTTGCTATATCCAAATTTATCAATATTCTTTGCATTTTTTGAGATCTTATGGAATGGACTAGTTCATGAACCAAGATTATTCCATCAGTTATCTATCGGCCTTCCACAAATCCTGATTTCTCAGGAGAAATGAGCCCCTGTAAAAGGGGTTTAAGTCGATTTTCTATCACTTTGGTGATGATCTTATAAATCACATTACACAGACTGATGGGTCTGAATTTATTCGGGGAATCTGCTCCTTCACATTTTGGAATTTGGGTGATGAAGGTAGCATTAAAGACTCGAAGAAATATTTTGGCTATCCTAGAGTCATCTACAATTATCCATACCTCCAACTTGATGAGGTCCAAGAAACAGTGGAAAAATTAACCGTGAAACCATCTAGACCTAGGGTTGTGCCTTCATTCATTTGAAACAATTCCTCCTCCAGTTCGTAGAGAGTTATAGGTTTCATCAAGAGATCATTTTTCTCATAGGAGACTAAATAAAGAATAAACTTGGTGATTTGATCAATATCAATGTCTCTCTTCGGTCTGGGGTCTGACAATATCTCTGAGAAGTAATTATTCAAGGTCGCTTATATTCCTTCCCTAGATTCGACCTGTTCACCTATTACTATTTTTAAGGAGTATATTTTATTTTGCGTCACTGAGTAATGAAATAAAGTTGTATTCCTTTCCCCCTCTTTTAGCCAATGATTCCAGGATTTTTGCTTCCAAAGGATTTCCTCTTGCTTCTCTCATTCATCTAATATTGATCAAAGCCTTCACTCTTCCACGTGTAATTCTTCAGTATATCCATTCCTCATCCCAATCAACTGTATCTCCTGGATATGCAATTCTAAAGTTCTCTTATCAGTGAAGATATTATCGAATTCCTCCCTATTCCATTTTTTGAATCTAGATTTCAGGGCTTTCAGTTTATGTTGGAATTTGCACATGCTTAGATCCCCTTCCTTACTCAGGTCTTCCCACCAAGTTTTTATCTTTTCATCGAACCCCGAGTGGTCAAGCCAGAACTGTTCAAATCTTAAAGGATTTTTGAACTGGGATCCCAACCCACTCCACATTAATTCTACGGGCCAGTGATACAATCCATCTCCCGAAAGGGTAGCTGAGTGGATTTAACTGCCCATATCGATGATTGAATATGACACCAAGAACTTGTCAAGCCTGGATGCTATATGGTTTTCCCCCGACCTTTTGTTATTCCAAGTGAACCAGCCTTCCACTAGAGTGATGTCAACCAAGGCAAGGTCCTCAATGGTGTCTCTAAAGATCACACACTCTTCCTCTAGCCTTCAGTGACCCCCTTTATTCTTCTCCAAGGACATAATGAAATTGAAATCACCCCCAAGTACCCAATGTCCATTGGGCCTGCGATCACTAGCCTTTTTGAGAGATGTGATGAAATATCTCTTTTGTTGGGGTTTGGGGACCATAGACATTTATGATCATGCCTTCCAATGGGAATCCAACCACCTTAAAGTCCACATATAAGAGGCATATTCTACCTTTGAATCCTCCCAAGGTCACCCTAGCAGGATCCCAAAGGATACCCAGTCCTCTCGCAAAGCCTATAGCATTAATTCCCATTCCTTCACTCCCATTCCAAATTTTCCTGCTTAATTCCTCTATCCTATCCGATGAACACTTTGTTTCCTGAAGGAAATCAATTGTCAGTTTTTGTCTCTTAATCATTTTACTTAGAGTTCTTACCTTTCATGGTTTGTTTAGGCCCTGAATATTCCAAGATAAACTATTCATTAGGGAACTAAAGGCCTAAATCCGCCTTTATCGTCGGGTACTGTCTCGAATCAACTAACCTCATGCAAGCCTCTACAACTCTCTGCTTGTTTAATTTTCGTCCTTCCTTCTTGGAGGGTTCTTTGAGTTTCCTTTTCGTCTCCTTATGGGATCCCAATCTAATCCCCAATTTATTTGAGGCTCAAGCACGGAGAATGGCTTCCTTCAACAACATTACTTGTTCTTGTAGAACATAGCCCTTTTCCACGTCTACACATGCCTTCTCAATCCCTTCCAGATCTAGGTCTCCAATATGCATATCCTCTACTTCATCACCTATCTCGCGATCTTCATCAGTCTGCTTTCCTTGAGTCAATTCCTCTTCCATATGAATAAACTTTTCCATTGTCTCCTGGGCGTATTTGTCTCGTTGTTCCTCCTCTATCTTTTTTCCTTCATTATCTTCTGTGAGATCTTCCAGGATCTCAAATTTGTTAGAGACCATTGGATTTTTTTGGATGTCTTTATTTTCCTCCCTTTTTCCCCCTCTTTTCCTTGATGGGGCCTTGGTGAAACCCTAATCCTTCTGCTCCTCCTCCTTTTTTTCCCCACCTTCCTTTGGGTTATTCATGGGGAAGTCCCTAAATATATGCCCATATTCATGGCATTTTTGGCATCAAAAGGGGATCTGCTCATAAGCTAAGGTTTGAATCTAATATTCATCCTCCCATTTCATTCAGATTGCTTCTGGCAGCTCTTTAGACAGATCCATGTAAGCACATATCCTTTCATATGACGTATATTATTGAGACCGGGTTTGTTTCGATATTTTAACAAATTTACCCAGAGTGTTCTCCAGATATTCCAATATTTTCGGATCCTCGCCCAACAGGGAATAAAGTCTGATCCACATAGGAGCCACATTCATGTCTTCCTTGTCGGGGAAAAACTTCTCCTTCCAAGGCTGTAAGAAAAGGCCTGCATAATAGTAAAAACATGGCCCCCCATCCAGGATCATGTTTCTGTCATCAATATTTAAGAGAGAAATGGTAAAAAAAACCTTTGATCCCAACTGGAGATCATAATTCCCCTTTGGTTTCCATGTCGAGATGATCCACCACACTAGATTTTTTTCTGATGACTGTAAACCCACAAAATTCTTGAAAAGCGCATGATATTGCATGAACTGGATCTTGGAAAATTTAATCTACATAGTTGGAATCAGGGTTTCTTTAGGAATGTACTGCCCTGGCTTCCTAACCACTGGTTTCTCAACTTGTTTAGATCCACGTCGATCAAAATATATATGATCCTTAGGTCATATGCTTTAGGAACTCGAAAGGCTCCCATGCCTCCCCCATTGCCCTCTTCCATACTTTTGTTAGGCGTCCTCCCTTCAGAAAAAACCCCAATCAAACCTCCCCCTCTTACTTCTCCATCCCTCCACCTATCGTCCCTCAGAAAATCTCTTAATCCTTCCTTCAAATTCTCCTTAACACACTTTTTTCTATGTATAACTTATGGATTACATGCGCAATACTTTCAAAATTTGCAGTGCTAAAAGCTTAAACTAATCTTAATATTAGCAACATGTGTTAAAGGTGTCCATGATAACCTAATACACTTTGTTATGTATATAACTTACAAATTACATGTTCCATGCTTAAAAAAGTTGCATAAGACATTCAAAATGTGCATAGAACAGTAAAACCCTTATTCATTCTTCTCCTATACTTGAAACACCACCCTCCATCCTGCACCATACAACTTTTATGTCAAATTTGACATCATTATACAAGGCAGAACAAAAAACATATTTTGTCAATTAAGGACATAAATCATACTTAACACATGTCCTTCCTATAATCAAGGACTTCAAATCAAGCTTACTTTCACCTACGTCCATGGACAACATGTAAGGATTATTAATCCTCACCTTGTCTAGTTTGGTCATATGTCTAAATCAGGAGTCATGTCTAAATCGGGAGTCCTCTAGTCTATTTTTAGTCACTAGCACCATTGGGTCCACTTGGCCGAATTGGGGCACATGTTCCAGTTACTAAAGTGTGGGGAACACTAATTGAGGCCTACTACAGCTGATTTCACTTGCATGCATCAGTTTAGGAGCCTCCTAAATCAATCCCTACAAAATAGGAGCCACTGGGAGTGTCGATACCAACCAAGGTCAGTTGTGTTGAGTTGGTGACTAGTCAAGCTCAATTAGGAGTTAGTTACATTTAGTTCTAATCCCTTACATTCAGTTCTACTTATTTAGCGCTAGGATTGCATGGTTGCATTCAGGTGAGGTGCATTTACTCACCTGCCTTAGTCAGTTAGACTAGTTAACACTGAATTAGACACTTGAGTTGTGATTTAGAACTTCGATGAAATTCGATAATGATTTAGACAAGGTTGGTTAACCATTCAGTCAAGTAGATTCTAATCAATTTGAATTTCCTCACATGGATTTGAATTGCATGTGGCTATTTATCCATTGTACTTCATTGTAATTATTATCTAATTACTTTTGATTAATGAAAGAATTCACAGCTGCAAGCCATTTTTGCATTGTTTCATTCTTCAATTGACACATAAATTGTATGATCTATCTTGTGACTTGTGTGTTGGTCCATAGATCTATGTGCTCAATTTAATATGGTATCAGAGCCTCAACATGACAAGGCACTTCTCCTACTATAGATCCATACTTGGATAATAATAATAAAAATATTGAGCAAATTTGCTCCTTCCAGTACTACACCAGAAGTGGAGAATTTACCACTTAATATCCCAAGTAAAGGAATTGTTAATCAAGCTTGCTTGATCAGTTATGCTGGGTGTGATGAAAATTCTAAAATTGTAGACTTTCGACCTTATTTTGTCAGTTTGATTGTGTGATTTATAGGTTTATCAGTCTCCCCCACTACATTCGCTACAAGCAACTCAGTCTCCTTCACTGCATTCGCTACAGTAGCTCAATCCTCTTATTTGCATTCTAAATGGTTCCTCCAATGGATCTTCTCACTCCTTTCAACTAGTACCAGTGGAAGGAGGACATGGAGATGTTGCTACACTCCAAAAGACTTTTCAGACTCATAATGGAGTCAAAGAAAGAGCCAATTCAATATGTTGACAAAGAAAAGAAATGGAATAGGCTTGATGAAGCCTATGGATGCTTGTGCCTCTCAATATCTCGATACCTTCTCTTCCACATCAATGGATTGAAGACTCCCAAGGAGGTTTGGGATAAGCTTGCTTCCTTATTTGACAAGCAGTATGATCTAAGGATCTATTAGCTAGAGAATGAGCTGATCTCTCTCCATCCAGCCAAATTAAAAACACTAAATGACTTCTTCACAAAATTCAAGCAACTAGTGTTCCAATTGAAGCTATGCAAGGTTGAGAAGGAGGATGATCAACTCATCCTTGCCATTCTATCCGAACTTGGTGCAAACTATTCAGTCTTTTTATCAACATTTCATTATTTAAATATCTTTACTCCAAACTAGAAGATGCCTACTCTTAACTCTTTCATTGAATCTCTCACTCGGGAGCATGACAAGTTGATCCAAATGGGGATCATTCGATCTTCTAGAGATCAAGCACTTGTTGCAGGAGTACCCAAGGTAGTGAATGATAAATGGAAGCAAAAGGATGAGTCTTCTGTAGAGAAAGAGGATTCAAAAGAGCCTTCAGGTTTGAAGAGAAGCAAGAAGAATGGAAAAGTAAAGACACTATGTTCTTACTGTGGAAGGGGATTTCATCCAGAAAGCACTTGTATGAGAAGAACAATTGATGAGATGTCCCTTCTTCTGAAGAAACATAACATTATTGTACTTGCTAGCACAAGGAAGGCTAATCATAGAGAAGAAACTAAAGAATATGAAGATACATGCCATGCACTGAAGGCTAGCTGCTCAACAGCACATTCCTTATTCATTGATTCTGGAGATTCCAATCATATGGTTGCATCCAAAGAATCATTATCTTGTTTTTAGTATTTTGATGGTCCTAGTATCCAGATGGGAAATAACAGCAAATTTCAAACCAAAGGGAAGGGCTCTATCAATATTGAACATGGAAAGTTCAAAGATGTGCTTTATGTTCCCTCCCTAGCTGCAAACATGTTATCTGTATACCATATGACTCATACTATCTCTCCAAAGTGAGTGATATTTGGTCCTGACTCAGTGGAGGTCATAGATATCTCTATTGGGAAGATCATAGTGAAGGGTGTTGTAAATCATGCCTCCAAGGCATATGAGTTCTCACACTTCATGCCATTTTCAGAACTAGTTCACTCTCAGCAGCCACTTGCAAGGGAAGGTAAAAAAAATTCATCTACTTCTTTTGCAGTTTCCACTAGTATTGAAAATCAAGTTGTATCAGTTTATGAGATTCATATTCAGGGTGTTTCAGACCTAGATCTAATCCCTACTTCCAAACTAGAAGCTAGGCAGATGACTGGAAAACCATCTGACACTCAGAAGGGAAAGACCCTTGCGCTATGTCATGCAATCTTACCTCCTTCAGAGACATGCAATAGACTCCCTGTAAGATGCTACATGGCAAGGGCTCAGTCTCACTACATTCAGAAGGATAGAGTTGATCATATACCTCTTCATCCAGCAAGAGACAAAGGTTACATTCCTCCTTCCTTCCATCATCATTTTGGGAGAAGATGGAGAAGTCTACATGCCAGGCCCCAGAATACCTGTGCACATAACATCATGCATGTTGTTTTGCTACATCACAGAGATTGTAGCAACACATTTTCAAGTTTTTCAAACTTGAATCCTGATTCTATCTGCTTAGTTAGAGGGGGGGATTTTTCCCATGTGGTTTTTTCCCCAACTCCTTGTATTGAGCAGTTCCTTTACTTTACTTCATGTAATGAGTGACCTATAGTCTTAGTTACCAGGGCCCATAGATTTTCCAAGTTAGCATTCAGGGAGGGTGTTAGGATTATTAATCCTCCCTTATCCAATTTGGTCATATGTCTAAATCAGGATTCATGTCTAAATCGGGATTCCTTCCAGTCTATTTTTTGTCACTAGCACCATTGGGTCCACTTGGCCTAATTGGGACACATGTTCCAGTTTCTAAAGTGTGGGGAACACTAATTGAGGCCTACTGCCACTGATTTCACTTGCATGCATCTATTTAGGAGCCTCCTAGATAAATCCCTACAAATTAGGAGCCACTGGGAGTGTCGATACCAACCAAGGTCACTTTAGTTGAGTTGGTGACTAGTCAAGCTCAATTAGGAGTCAGTTACATTCAGTTATACTCATTTAGCGTTAGGATTGTATGGCTGCATGCAAGTGAGGCACATTTACTCACCTACCTCAATCAATTAGACTAGTTAACACTGAATTAGACACTTGAGTTGTGATTTAGAACTTCGATGAACTCCGATAATGATTTAGACAAGGTCAGTTAACCATTCAATCAAGTAGAGTCTAATCAATTTGAATTTCCTCACATGGATTCGAATTGCATTTGGCTATTTAGCCATTGTACTTCATTGTAATTATTATCTAATTACTTTTTATTAATGAAAGCATTCACATCTGCAAGCCATTTTTGCACTATTTCATTCTTCAATTGCTGAGTAAATTGTATGATTTATCGTGTGAGTTGTGTGTCGGTCCATAGTTCTGTGTGCTCAATTTAATACAACAACATCAAAAAAATTGTTGAAAGTCATTGTGGAAGTGAGAGAATCCCAAAGCAGTTCAAACAACTAATAAACATAAACTTGTTATCGTCTTCTCATGTGGAACATTATGAACATATACTAACTATAAACAATAATAGAAACTCCTTTACCTCACTGGAACCAACACTCGTATTTTAGTTTTCCAAACATGTTAAATATTTGGCATTAATCTTATTGAGAAATCTAAGGCTAGTGATGGTTGAGGAAGGAAATATATCTAAGTAATTTTTTATTATGAATGTTGCAATTTTATCCTTCACATAACCTTCCTTGGTACTTTCAATTCCACTGATTATGGCCTTATTGATAACCTTCATGGAGGGGTTCTGCAATTGCATCGCATAGCTCATAGTTTTTCTGCAAGCACATCTATCACCACTCTGAGTAGTCATACAATGGGTACCACCTCTAAATTGCTCAACACCACAAACATAATATACAGTAGGAGCTGACCGTATTCGAAGGATATCATTAGAATGGTTAGGTGGAACATTCGGCTACAATAATGCGATTTATTGGCAATAAAAAACATAGCTTGGATGTAACATCCCTTTCACCCAATCTGACTCACGAGAGGGGACATTAAATAAATCAGGGCCTCTAATTTTTTCCCCATAACCATAGTTATGAATTTATAACATCTAAAATACGTGTGCATATACATAATAAAAATACATTTCGCAGAATTAAAAATATATATCCACACACATGCATGCATGCATATACAAGATTAATCATTATAGTCATCAAATAAACACTCATATTCAAATACAAAAGAATACTTATCTCTAAACAAGAAGATCCAGGCCACTGGTTGTGAAAGAATGATTTTCCACCCAATCGTAGGAACTCTATCCAGCATATACTACTTTTGTTGAGAGGCCACCCCCAAGCTAGGATACGACGCCACTAGGGTGAAGGAAACATCTATCGGATTCTCTCTCTCATCCTAGAACCTATTCTTCTCTCTATTCTTAGCCAAAATCTCATCCAGATACCTACATGGATCTCACTAAACCATCACATCCATGACAGTCCTTCCAATTGCACCACACAACACAAGGAAGACATTTCCATTCACTAATCTAGAGTTGCCATAGGAAATCCAACCCTTACAGTACATACTAGTGTGTGTAGTAAGAGTACAACTTGTTCTATGTAATTGCAGAACCTCTTGCAACATTAATTCATGGCTTCTGAATTATCCAAAAATAACGAAATTCAATGGGTAAAGGTTACTAGCTTGTCGAACCTCTCTACTCACCTACAATCATCTATTTTCCCTTCAAATTTGCAGCTCTGTCTCTAAATTTGAATTTCTAGGTTAAACACACTCTAGTAATGGTCATTAACAACAATAAGAGGCTCTACATAGAGTAAAACTTTGAATGAGAGAATTATGGAATGAGTGTTGACTCCAAGGGTTATGAGATAATGGTGAAAAAACAACTCGCATAGCTTTTGACCGTAGAAGAAAGGAATCAAGGTAGCTGAAATAAATGTCACAACCCCCATGCCTCAATAATTACATGAAGTGCCTTTTCCCACCAACCTCACATATGCATTCAATGATTGGGGTTAATAGTCAAGAGAAGCTAATTATCTCATCTAAATCACATGGTAGAATTTTGGATGAGTTCTAAGGTTGAGACGTGGAAACATAGGATTTAGTTTCCCATAGGCCCCCTTTCATCTTCCCCTCTGGTGGAATCATAGCCCCTCCACTGCTCTTTACACAACCATCTTAAACCATTTTATTATTTTCCAACATAATACTTACATATATTTATAATTTGCATGATAATCCAACGATACAGTCCAAATAAAAATATATACAATATCATACATGCCTAGCCATTCATTAGCCGGACCTTATCCTTGAGCTCGACTTTAGGAATCCATACTAGTATATTTACATCATTTACATAATTCTGATTAAATACATTCCAAGTCAAAATGGGGGTATTTCAATCTCCTCCCCCTTAGAATAACATTGTCCTTAGTGTTTTCTCAAAATTAGAATGAAAATGGGTATATATCTTTCATGGCATCCTCCAACTCCTATGTAGCCTCATTGAGACTAAAGTGCTTCCATTGCACCTTTACCTTTTTGATGGCTCAGTTCCAGAGCAATGTTCCCTTCCTATCTAGGATGCACAGTGGCTCGGTTTGGAACTCTCCCTCGGGTTCCACCTTAATCACACCCCAATCAATCACATGGTTAGGAACATGTACATATTTCTTAAGCAAAGAAACATGAAAAACATTATGAGCTCTAGTATTAACGGGAATTGAAATTATATATGCAACCGACCGTATTCTTTCAAGCACTTCAAATGGCCCACAATATCTTGGTGACAACTTGGCACAACTTCCAAGCTTCAAGGAACACTTCCTTGGCCCCACTATGAGGTAAACATGATCCCTAACATGAAACTCCCTATGCATTATGTTCTTATCAACATATATTTTCTTTCTATATTGGGTTTCCTTTAAATTATGCTTAATTTTTTAAACCTCTTGTTCCATTTCTTTAAGTAATTCTAACCCAAGTGCAATTATGTGTATTGGATTATCCCATGTCACTGGTGTCCTACACTTTCTGACATATAAAGCCTCAAATGGACTCATGCTCAATGAATCATGCTACCTATTGTTATATGTAAACTCTACCAAGTATAGATAATCTTCCCACTTGTATGGTTTGTCCATCACATACATGTGAAGCATGTCTTCAAGAACCCTATTTACTCTTTCAATTTGTCCATTTGTTTATGGATGGTATGCAATGCTAAAGTTCAGTTGCATACCCAAATCTGCAAAAAAGAATTCCAGAAATTTGAAGTAAATTTGGTATCCCTGTCTGAATTTATTGCCTTAGGAAATCCATGCAATCTAGAAATTTCCTTCATGAAAATATTTGCAATGGAATATGTTTTATATGTGTATTTAACTAGTATGAAATGTGCTTCTTTTGACAATTTATCCACCACAACCAAGATGGAATCATGCTATATCATAGTCATTGGAAAACATGTAATAAAATACATGGAAATTATTTCCCATTTCCATTCTAGAATCGACAAAGGATGCAACAAACCTTTTGGGTGTTGATACTCAACTTTCATTTGTTGGCATTTCATACATCTTGAAATATATTTAGCAATATCTTTATTCATCCTTGGCCAAAAATATTATTTCTTGGTTGTATCAATTGTTTTATGGTATCCTAGATGACCGGATTATGGCATTTTATGGATTTCATCCATAGCCATTCTCCTCAAGTCAGCCACATTTGGAATATAAATTTTGTTTTTATTTGTAAGAATTCCATCCTCTTCTATATGATACCCTTCAAACTTCTTTTCAAAATTCTATTGCTATAATGTATCCCTCATTTGCACATACATTTCATCTTCAACAAGATAATTAACAATTTGTTTCCTTAAATATGATTGTCAAGTATTGATGGGTTCCACATGCATTTCAGGCACTATTCTACTGATTTCATCAACCACTTTATTCTCCTTCCCTTTTATGTGTTTTATTTCAAAATAAAATTCACATGAAAATTCCATCCATCTAGCTTTCCTGGAATTTAATGTTGGCTACTCAAATGAACATTTCAGACCATAGTAGTCTGTCCTGAGCTCAAATTGTATGACCATTAAATAGTGACTCCACATATTTAAAGCATGCACTATGGCTACAAGTTCTATATCATGGGAGTCATAATTATTTTCATGATCTTTTAATTTTCTAGAATCATAACACACCACATGATTTTCTTGCATAAGAACTCCTCCAAGTACATGTTTACATGCATTTGTGCACACCACGAAGTCTCTTTTTTTGCATCTACAATTTTCAAAATTAGAGCACTTGTGGGAAGCATATTCAACAATTGGAATCTTTCTTCACATTTCTGTGTCCACTCAAATTGTGTTCCCCTCTTTTGAAAAGAAGTGATTTGGTGTGCAACCTTGGAGAATCCCTCAATGAACCTTTTGTAATAACCAGCAAGACCCATAAAATATCTCACATATGTCACATTATTTGGAGTTGGCCAATTCATAATGGATTCAATATTTTCTAGATCCATTGATATTCATTCCTCTGAAATAATCTGACAATTTGATTTTTATAAAAATCACATTTGCTTAGATTTGCATACAACTTATGCTCCCTAACAATTGAAAAGCCATCCTTAAATGTTCTTCATGCTCCTCTTCATTCTTATAGTAAATAAGAATGCCATCTAGAAAAACAATCACAAACTTGTCCAAATACCTGCTGAAAATACTATTCATGACACACATGGAGGTAGTTTGTGCATTAGTGAGACCATATAGCACCACTATAAATTCATAGTGTACATACCTTTCTCTAAAGGTTGTCTTGTAAATATCTTCTTCATTAATTCTTACCTGATGGTAGCCAAATCTTAAGTCAATATCTGAAAATACCTTTGCCCTTCTCATTTGAGAAAAAAATTCATCAATTTGAGGCAATGGGTACTAGTTTTTCACTGTAAATTTGTTTAACTGCCTGTAATCAATGCATAACTTGAATGTTCCATATTTTTTTCACAAATAATATAGGTGCTCCCCATGGAGACACACTTTGCCTAATGTATTTATTTTCCATCAATTTTTGTAATTGCATTTTCAGCTCTAATGATTCTAGTTTACTCATTCTGTAAGGTGTCTTAGACACAGGTGCATCTCCTAGAAAAATATCAAATGTGAAATCAATGTCCCTCTTGGGAGGAAGTCCTTGATCTTCATCGTGAAACAAATCCCTTAATTCGTGTAGTACATGTTGATCCTCCAATTTGGGAATTTCATTTTTTGTTTTATCCAATATATGGGTTGCATATAATTGACAACCTTTCCTACCAAACTTATTTAGTTGCATGGCTGAAATCTGCCTAATAGAAACTACCTTTCTAATTCCTTTTACAACCCTCAGGTTTCCTTCCTCATCAATGCATTCAAAAGTTTTGTTTTAATAGTCAAGTTTAGCTTTGTGTGCTTCCAACAACTTCATCCTGTTAAGAATATCATATGAACCAAGTGGAAAAATATTTGGATTTTCCCAATTTAACAACCCATCCATTTTTAATGGAGACTTCTCCACCATTTCACTAACTTTTGTCTTGGTTCTTGTGTCTAGTTGTACCAATCATGATTTACTATACTTGGTTTTATTTAAAGAACAAATCTAAACCATTTTAGGAGTGATATAACTGTGAGTAGATCCAAGGTCAATCAAAATAGAAATAGATTGCTTAGCAATCTTACCTTCAACTTCAACCATAGTTGATTGATGGTGTGCTTAGCGGTCCTCTAGTGCAACATAAATTCTGGGGACGGACATTTCCACTTGACCCATAGTTCTAGCTTCTTGAATATTGTGAACTTGCTTTGCACTCCCATTTCGATGTGGACAGTTTCTAAGGAAATGGTTATCTCCACATGCCCAACATTAAAGCAGCTCTATTGGTTCTCTTAGATTTCATGGTTCATCTCCCACCATCCTCATTGTCTTTGTCACACCCTACAATGGCTGCCTTTGCTGATTTCTGAAATAAGGAGGCTTGAACCCCTTCTTTCTTTTGTCAAAATTCTCATTTTTCTTGTCCTTGTGTGCCTAATGGAAATATTGCTTGCTTTTGTTTTGATCATAACAATACTTGGCATTTCTTATGGTCTCATCTAGATTTCTAGGCTCATCAAACTCAATTCTATATTTGTAGGACTAAGGAAAGGCACTTAGAAAATGTTGAATTTTCACCGTATCATCCCTAATATACTTGACATGATATCTCGGTAGCTCCAAGAATTTATTTGCATATTCCTCCATAGTCATTTGGCCCAATTTCATCTCATGGGATTCTTTAATTTTTCATTCATATTACCTATCAGGAAGGTATGTTTGATTCAAGTACTTCTTGAATTGCTTGCACACAATCTTCCTTTCATTGATCTTCTTCACTTGCCTTAGGTGATACCACCATATAAATGTTCTTCCATTTAGATTGAATATATCCAATTTTTCTTTCATATTTCCTTAGTAGTCTTGAACTTGAAAATGCTTCCTCATCCCAAGAAGCCAAGACTCAGTTTCTTGACCATATTTTACCTCACTGTCAAATGATGGAGTTTTGTCCTTCCTAAATTCTCCATGTAAGTTGTTCTTGGAAGACCTCTTACTCTTCTTCCTATGAGATGAATAGCTTGATCCTTCAATGGAATCCTTAGAGTCACATGACTCACTTGAAGAGATATATGGAGTATATGTCGTGCCTTTAGAAATCTTTCTTGAACTATTGGACCTCTTGTGAGAGTACCTCCTTGAGATACTCCCACTCCTTTCTTGATTTTCTGAGTGATTTCCACCGTTATTCTTCTTTTAATGTATGTTAGACTTTGGAGCATAGCTTCATTCAATTGATTCTGGTCTTCTTAAGTTATAAGCAACCTTTCATTGTCTTCTATACCAGCGTAGATCCAAATCCTAGGCTCTATCAAGAGCCGAGAGGGATCAAATCTCTCTAGGTGCAAACCTCTTCTTAAGTATTACACTCAATGAGCTATCAACTTTGGTGTGTCCTATATATACCATTGATTTGATTCAAACCAAAAGACACATCTTTTTATTTAAGGTCAACATATAATATATTTATTATTAATATTTAATATTATTTATGGCCAACATATAATATTTAATATTATTTTTTATTTTGTTATGAACGAACATTACGACATCTCCCCATAAATGGTTTTACAACCATATGCAAGGCCCTACTAAAACCATGGGTTGTTTAGGAGGCCTTGCACATGGTCTTAAAACTATTTGCAAGGTCCTCCTAAACCATGTACGATAAAACCATGGGTTTTTTTAGGAGGCCTTGCACATGGTTTTAAAACCATGTGCACGGTCCTCCTAAACCATATACAATAAAACCATGGGTTGTTTAGGAGGCCTTGCACATGGTTTTAAAACCATGTGCACGGTCCTCCTAAACCATATACAATAAAACCATGGGTTGTTTAAAAGGCCAACACTTTTTTGCAAATGATTCAATTTTTATTTTTTTAGTATTTTCTTATGTAGGAACTCTATAACATCTCCCCCATATTGTGTTTTTTTTATGATCCACATTTTTTGGGTGGATAATTAAAGTTTTAATTTTTTATTGTTTTGTTATTTTTTACTTTTTTATTGTTTTGTTAGGTAGGAAGATTACAACATCTCCCCCATATTAGGTTGTTTTTCTGGCCGACATTTATTTTGTTTTATAATTAAAAAATCTATTTTTTTATTAATAAAAATAATGTTACGTAACGTTACATAACGTTACGTAATGTTACAAGATCTCCCCCATACTGGGCTGTAGAGAGCCTCTCGGCTCAACAACTCTACAGTTCCACCCTTAAGCTCTTCATGGTTTCTGCAATGTCTGGGGGAGTCACTTGGTTTCTCCTACCATTAAATTTTTCCTCTACATCCTCCATATGTATGTTTTTTCCCATGGAATTTGTCTCAGGTTCATAGGGATCATGTGCATCATCCATTACGGTGATCTTCTTGGCCCAACCAAGACCAAGATCTATAAACTACACTATATTGAGTAATGAACCTTAATTGTCTATGATAAAATTTTGAATCTATGAAAGTGTTCATATAAACACATTTGTTATATTTATTACATTCTTTATAAAATCAAAATCAATTTTCACATATTCTAGAAAATACTCATATTGACAATTCTTGGAAAATTATGGCTACAAGTATTTTCCGATCAAATTACAAAAACACTTGAATAACCAATATGAGTATTTTGACCATGCACAACTATTCCCCTATGGATAAACTTTCCAATGACTATAAGTATTCCAAATTATGACATTTGAGCAAACCGTTACAGTCCTTCAAAAATGTGAATATTGCCAATTTTTTCCACTTTTCCTATAGGTTCATTTAATCCCAAGGGAAAACTTCAGACACATGTAGAATATGATCTATGAATAACCATAACAACTTCTCTATTGTCCTAAATAATACATATGGCTGGGATTACTAAGAAATTTTTAATTCTCTGATCTAATGCTTAAATCATCTTTTATAAAATTCTTGAATGGACTACTTTTTTCTTTTCCCAATCTCTCCATTAGAATTTTGTATAGTTTTGTAACATCCACTCCCATTCAAAAATCTAACGAATTTTGTGCTTCTCCAATGGCCTTTATTTTTTTTGTAAATAGTTCGATTTTGCGCAATCTAGCGCATAGGTAAAATGTCATTTTCCACTAAACTAGAAAGGTCCTAACATGGAGGGACACGTGCCTGCTAAGGTGTTAGATAAGTCCAACATGTCACCCTATGGCATGGCCATGTCATCCTTTAGAAATCCTTCTTGAACTATGGGACCTCTTGTGAGAATGGGTCCTTGAGCTACTCCCACTCTTTTCCCAATTTTCTGAGAGATGTCCAGAGTTAATTTTCCTTTGAATGTCTGTCAAAATTTGAAGCATAGTTGCATTCAGTTGATTATGTTCTTCTTGAGCTCTAAGAAGCCTCTCATTGTCTTCTCTACAACTCTGCAAATTCCACCCTCAGGCTCCTCATAGTTTTTGCAATGTCTGGGGGAGTCATTCGGTTTCTCCTACCATTAGATTATGTTTGTGCATTCTCAACCTATATGTATATGTTCTCTCCCATGGCATCTATTTCAACTTCATAGGGATCATGTGCATCATCTATGATGGTGATTCTCTTGGCCCAATCAAGACCAAGGGTTACAAACTGAACTATACTAAATGTTCAAACCTTAATTGTCTATGATATAATTCTAAATCTTCAAAAGTGTTCATATAAACACCTTTGTTATATTTATTATATCCTAATAAAATCAAAAATCAATTTTCATGTATTTTGGAAAATACCCATATTGACAATTTTATCAAATTATGGCTATAGTCATTTTTCTAATCAATTATAGAAACATGTAAATCATGAATTTAGAATTGGGCTCTATACAATTATTTCCCCTTGGATAATCTTTCCAATGACTATAAGTACGCCCATTTCTTATTCCTAAGCAAAAAATTACAATGCTCCAAAATTGCCAATATTGCCCAATTTATGCACTTTAGACACCTATAGAAGATAATATTGTGGGTAATTAGAACAACTTCTCTATTGGATCAAACAATAGATCAATATTACTCAACAATTTTCAATTATTTTATATGTTGCTCCAGTCACCTTCTATAAATTTCTGGGATTAACTTCTTTTGTCTTTTTCCACCTTCTCCAGACATGGAAGTTTTTACAATTCTATAACACCCCCTCATAATCCATAATTTTCTCAATTTTATATTGTACCAATAGTTTTATTTAAAATCCATATCTAAATTTTTTTATTTAAAAATAATGATAATAATAATGGGGGTCAAGGGAGATTTCCCCCTTGAAAATCCTTCAATTTTGTGTAATCTTGTGCATAAGAATGATGTCATTTATCGTTGATGTGGTGGGGTGTTGATGTGTCGTGACACGTTCTTGTTGATGTGTCAGACAAGTTCAATCTACCACCTCATGATGCATCCAAGTCACCCCCTCCACCAGCTGCCTAGTTACCATACCACTTGGCCTTAGACGTCGATGGTTTCCCATTACCAAAAGTGGTAATGGCTCTCTGCAAAAGCAGTTTTGGAAAACCTAATGCGGAGTCATTGTCAATCAAAGGTCAACACATTGTTAAGAGGTTTCAACCCAATGGATTTATCGTCCCTCGTTAACCAATGTGCACGTTGTTGATGCGCTACGATCCACAACCATTGATCTTCCTTACAATCTGACAGACAAATCCTCGTTGTTGATGCGCTATGTTCCCTCGTTGGGCAGTCCCGGCGGTAATGATGTCCTCCACATTTCCAACATTTTGTTGGATGCTTCATCTTTACCTGCTCAATTTCCTTTGAGTCTTCATGCCTGGAACGTTTCTTAATGGATCGCTTGGACGAATACCCCATCATTGATCCACTTTCCTTTCCTTTATGGATTGCTCCCAGACGGCTTTTTTGTTTTTTACCTCCTTTTGCAAACAAATAGAGTCTTGCAAAATCTGGTGGTTCATCTCATTCTACCTTTTATGTATCTTGAGCATCTCTCCAAGATTCTCTTGGGTCTTGGCAATTGTTTGAAGAAGATTTTCAGCCAAGTCCAACAGCTTTTGGTCTACTGCTATGATCAATGTGCACTACTGGATTTCACTTTTCTCACCTGTGAAATGCATTATTGAAATTTTGTTAGACCAAGCATAATATAGGCATTAAAGTCTGTCAATTAATTGCCCAATTGGCATGACAGTCCAAGTCTTTTCAAAGAGACTTTCATATTTTTCATGCCTTCCCAACATGCACATGAGCTCATTCATGTCCATTCTTGGATAGGGAATTAACTACTCCAACATGTTGGAGACATTT
>LPNX010826323.1:0-58615 GCA_001517045.1 Pseudotsuga menziesii | reverse complement strand
TATATAATATACAGAGAGGAAACTTATTTGGTTCCTGAAAATTTCCAATTCATGAGTAATTGTTAATAATTCTTTGATGAGATTGAATCTTAGTTCCTACATCAATGTGAAGAATTAATACAACATTCATAATTATTTTAAGCAAATAGACACATTCTCTTTTCAGCCATACATGCATTCAACAATCTTTTGTTTTCACAATGCATAAGTATATATATATATATATATATATAATCAAAGGAAGAAAGAGAGCAACAAGAGTTTTTTTTTTCCCTCTTTGTCTGGTTCCATCCTGGAACCCACACCACCACTGTGGTTTTCATGCTCTCATCCTCTTTCACTTCACCGTGAATGCTGGACCAATCCCTCTTGGTCATGACACTTAGTGTCTACGGTCTATTTCAGACCTCTCAACCATGGAGCCTCCCCACATGGTTTGTCTCGGCTGCTAGGACCTTCACAGTCTCACTAGCACCTTTTTCATAAATGCTCATTCTGAGCTCTTCAGGACAGTCACATGTCCACATGCACCCCTAGGATGCTCTCATAGTCCTTGCTCCCAGCGATACCTATGTTCAAACATTGAATAGATTCACATGTTTAGTTTATTATCAATGGTTTTTATCTCTTAAACAAGAGCTTAGAATATCATAACCAAATCATATACACATGTATATTCATAAGCAAGAAATTGCAAAATAATCCAATACTTATCTATATTGTGCGTTTCCTCTTTGGTCCACGGGGTCCTGCTTCGCTTTGCAAGCCTTGGGATTGCCTATGGACTTGGATGTTAGGTCAGCACGTAGGCTGCTCCTCAACACCAAATAATTAATGTCCAGCCAATACACCTTCACGCCGACTGGGAAGGAACAAATCAGCCAAGCCAACACAGTTGGGTTTATCAGGCCATGCACTTATATCAACAATACACTTATATCAACAACGCACTTATATCAACAAGACACGTATATCAACCATGCACTTATATCAACAATACCCTTTTATACATATCAAGCACAGTCAAGCCAACCTACAGTTGGGTTTATCAGACTGTCCAGCCAAGCCAATCCACAATTGGGTTTATCAAGCTACAGGCAATCAAGCCAATACACTACTGGGTTTATCAGGCTACTTAGCCAAGCCAGCTAACAGTTGGGTTTATCAGACTGCAGGTAGTCAAGCCAACACTGTAACGTTCCCACAATCTCTCATTTACCCTTTTCTCTTTAGTGTGCAACACCCAACTGCATCTATTTATCCTGACAACACAAGCAATATAAGCAAACTCATCAGTGTTATTTCTCTAAAATTGTAATCGTATTTCATATCATTCACTATCAAACATCGAGACACCATGAGTGCGTCCACTCCCTAGGGTGTAGTCAATATTGAAAACCTTTTCATGACTCGACATCAGGAAAGTGTGCACCCTTTTCTGATGTGTGCCATGTAGGCCCTATTCCTCAAGCAATCGGTCATAATGGAAATAAAATCAAAACATGCTCTGCATATGGAATTTTAACAATTCAACATGCATATTCTTAGCTAAGGTCACAGAACACTTATCCATTTATCGAGGCAGTATTCCTTCATTAAGGAGGAATGGGGGCTCCATTCTCTGAGTTGATAGTCCCTTGGTTTGCCATCCCAACTCCTTTTTACATTTCATATCCACACATGTCTTACCAACATAATCTATACCATCTCACTCATGTTGCTTACCAAACATGTAGTGCAGATGAGACATTTCCAAAATGTCCAACGGAGTTTCACCCGAAACCCATTTCCAAGATAAGGGAAAACCTCCCCATGAAGTTTGGCTCATGCAGGCCATCACACATGATCTTCCTGTGATGTGTACCCTTGGCACATTCATCAAGTAGCCAAACAGTCAAATACATTCCTTATCTACTAATATAATCCAAATTTGATTGTTCCATAATCAAGCAATGACATTAGTAATTAAATTCAATCAGAATTTGCAATTCTGTTTACTACAGAAATTGATTTGCTTGGCAATGAGGTGATCCTCATTCATGGGTCTCTTGTAAGCAGCACCACTATTCCCATTATGATTTTATGCTTACTAGCATAACATGAACACCCACTTACAATGCGTCCTCCTGACACAATTCTATGCAAGCCAATAGTGATTAGTAATTGTCAGCAATTTCTCAAATCTGAAATTTACAAATTTAGTTTGAAAATTTACTGCAGAAATTGATTTGCTTGGCAATGAGGTGATCCTCATTCATGGGGCTCTTGTAAGCAGCACCACTATTCCCATTATGATTTTATGCTTACTAGCATAACATGAACACCCACTTACAATGTGTCCTCCTGACACAATTCTATGCAAGCCAATAGTGATTAGTAATTGTCAGCAATTTCTCAAATCTGAAATTTACAAATTTAGTTTGAAAATTCATTCAGCATACAAACTATTTTCACAACCATGAGACTCTTCTCATGAGGTTTGGCTCTTTCACATGGTAGATTCCGGTCTTTGTCATGGTCTTACCCACTTTGACATGCCCCAAACAATCTACTTGAAATCTGAACTTCAATCAGCCACACACTTGGTAAGTCTTGATGCATATAACTTTTTCCATTGCTGCAACAATCATTGAAGCATTTTCAGAATTATAGAATTCAGATACTTCCAGCTGTTAGCATATCAATATTACCAAAACTCATTTACTTCACATGAATCATTAACCTACTAAAGTTTCAAGGTCACATCATTTATGCCAAAATGAAATGTTTAGATACTCCTTACTTCACAAGCGTATCATTTGTACCACCTTGCCCTTCCATAGAGCATTTCTGGCAGCCAATCGATCATGACTACCCTCTTCATGCACTTACTATCCTGCATCTGTAACAGCTCTTGAAATGGTTCCAGAATTATAATCAATTCATCATTTCAGCCATTAGTTATTCATAATGACACATGCACTATCTCAATGCATTCATGCAATGCATCACAACATTTGCGCCCATACTTATGTATGCATGTCTACAACATTTACTCATACTTTTCATATGCATCTATTCAATGCATAACCACAATATTTATGAAATCTTTTAATGCATATCCACTCAATGCTACCTTCCATTGATTCAGGAATACTATGCATTCAAACATACCATGCATGGCCTAACCATGACTACTTCATATAGGATGCATTACTATAATCAAGACCATCAGTACTTACTTTCTTTGGGCTACTAAGCTCATAACAACATATACATGCATGATACATTTCTGTATGAATGTAGTATAAATTTCAAATACCCACATGGAATGAGATCTCTTGCTTTTACCACTCCATGCAATTGTCATAATTAAACCCTTACCTTCATGGGTCCTACTTACACCTTTGACATTACCAGTTTGGTTGGTCTCTTGCAGGAGATTGCAGAAGTTTCTCACCAACTTTTGATCCTAGACTTGTTGCCTTATCCCTTTCTCCATAGGGTTGCTGGTCACATTCATCAGCATCAGCAACATATTCAGCCATGTCCAAGTTGTCGTTGGTTTTTCCACTAATGCCAACACCAATGCAATATTTACCATTAGTGGTTCATTATAAGTGTATAATTCTCACTACTCTTACCAACATGTAATATCTTATGCATGCAAGGCATATCCTCATACATTTTATGTACAAAACTTATAAAATGTAATTATAATTAGCAAGACAGGGTTTAAGGAAATTTCCCTTTTCAAGTCCCTCATCTTTGCATGGAACTCCTCTTCCACACAACAGTTGGTTTGACTTCATAGTCCTTGCTACTTCTAGGCATGCAATTCCTGGATTTGTCCATATTGACAGCAACACATTTATTTTTCAAGCAATCACTAGTACTTTGCAGCACCACATTCAAACTCTGGTGATTCCTCCTTGTTCCCTTCTAGATAAGCTTTCCAACCCCTATCCCCATGCTTCATTCTGACCTCGGGTGTGAAAACCACACCACTTCTAAAATGATGATTTTCACCAAAATTAGGAAAAACACACCATTGTATTTTGGTCTGGAATGCTAACTTCAACCACCTAGGATTTTTCTTCCTTTTTAGCCCTGAAACTGCTGAAATCTTTGAAAAAACCCACTTAAAAACCCCCAAAATTCCTTTTCCAAATCGGGTCTCATCCCATCTAAAATTCCGACACTTCGGTGGTCAACACAGCTAGTTTTCTCTGCTGCTCATCGGCGGTCTGCTCGTCTATTTTTCTCCGGCGTGTCGGATCCATAGTTGTCTAGACTTCCAAACTTTATCGGCACTTCCAAAGACTGTTATCGGTGATCGGGACCGATAAGCACTACTGCATTGTCGTATCGGCGATCAGATCCACTATACATCGGGCGGCTAGTTCTCTAAGTAGCCACAACGGCAGCCAACGTACTCTCTATGGTTTTCGTCGCCATAACCTTGTCGGTGGTCGTAGAAACTAACAACTATGGCATCGACAGTCGGACCCACCCGCTCATCGAACAGTTAGTCCCATAGTCATCTGCAACGACAGCCAACAAATCCACTGCGGTGTCCGCAGTCCACAAAACCATCGACGGATTGGAGCCCTAAACATTAAGTGTCGTTGATCAGAGCATCGGCGGTTTATCCTTCTAATCGTCGAAGTGCTAGTCCACATGGCAGCCGCAACAGTGAACGCACGAACAACTAAATTTTTTCAATGTCGTTCATCGGCGACCAAAACAACTAATTTCTTCCGACGTCAACCGCTGCATCAGTGGCTCCATCCTCTAAATTTCGCCGATGGTTCCGACTAAGTGAGCCGACGTTTCGGTGGTTCCGTCAACTAACTTCTACCAATCGGCGCTCCAATCTTCTAACTTTCGTCGATCGTCGATGGGCTCAACACTTAGACAATTTTTCAAAAATTTTCTTCTTTCCCGTCCGCATAGGCGCCTTCATCCTTTAACTTTCTCCGACGGCGGTGACGTTTTGGCAAACCCATCACCTAATTTTCGTCGATCTGTTCATCTAATTTCCGCCAATGTTTCGGTGATCCCATTACCTAAACTTCATTGATCAATCAACTAACTATCGCTGCTCCAAACAGCTAACTGTTGCCGATCATTGATGGCCTGTTTCGGACGGTCTTTCAACTAAAAAGGGTCGGCGTTTCGGCGGTCTTTAGCTATTCTCCGCCGAAACTACTTCTCCAACTTCCACTAACTTTCACCGACGGCCGACAAACACTTAGAGAAAAATTCACAAATTTCTTCCTCCATCAGGTGACCTTCTGTCTAGCTCTCCGCTACATCAGAGGAGCTTCCCACTTAGTCTTCCGATGAGCCGACGGTTCAGGAACTTAGAAAAAAATTTCAACAAAATTTTTCAAGAAAATTTCTATCATAATTTCTGATCTCTGCTGGGCAAAAGGAAACCTGCCTCTGCTAGCTGATATTTCATGGCCCTCTGAGGCCCAAATGTTGCAATGATGGCTCTGTCACTGCATATTCACAGCCCATTCAAGCCCATGCTGCAACATAAGCTCTGATACCACACTGTAATGTCCCCGACCCTCTGACCGATGAAGAGGACGCTACAAATCTATCTAAGTTTCAGGAAACTAGCCCCATGAACAAGAACATGCATATAATGCTGAAATAAAATGCTTAAAATAGAAAACATGCAAGGATGCATAATTACTCAACATACAGCGGAAGCAAACATACATTTGAGCATCAACATGTTCATCATTATTCATTAACAATAAATATAACTGCAAAGACAAAATGGTCAAGAATACTTATCTTGTAAGAACTCGTCCCGCAACCAGCTACGTGACTGCAACGTTCCACCCAACCATAGGCCAGCGTGCTCATCAATCTCTCAGCAACACTGCCACCCCCGAGCTGGGCATGATTCCCCCAAGGAATAAGGGACTAAGCAGGATTACACATAGCCAAGGATACACAATACAGCCAAGTCAACACTAATGGGTTTATCAGGTCATCAAGGAGCTAGGAAAGGCTGAATGTTAAACTGGTGCAGTCATGGAAGAGATAAGGATGCCTACACCAGAGTTAGCCTGACTTCTAAGACACGGACACACACCCGACACCAGAAATCAGTCCCTTCTCTGCTTCACAGTCCCTCAGGCCCTGACTTCCCTTGCCAGTGCTCTTCCGGGGTTGTGGAGAATAAATCCAGCCATCTAACTCTCTCTATGTGGCTCCCAAACCAAGGTTTCTCAAGCATACCCAACCTTCAATCCCACTCCACATAGTCTGAAGACCAACCACTGCATACCCGTAGTAAAACAATCAGTTCACAACTCTATGAAGAAAACCAAAGGAAACAGGGTGACAACCCAAAGATGGTGAACGCGGCTCAAGCCAAACAAGGCGATTCAGAGTTGTTCTTGGCCCTAGCGTGGCCAAAACAACTCAGTAGCAACCCAAAAGACACTTGCACACACAGAAACCCAAAACCAGGGGAAGAACAACAAGCCAATCGCACAATAAAACAATGGCAGCATTACACAATCCGCAATTGGGGAAGAATCTAGACTCCCATCATTGACAGGGGAAAACACCTACGCAGCCCACAAATCAGCAGGGGAAAACTTACACAGCTGAAATCGTGCCTCTCAGGCCACTCTTCAAGCTCACCACAGGAGAACACACCCTCGACCTGCGCGTGAGGTAAAACAATACTCCCTGCATGAAAGGAAAAACTTGCACAGACCACAATCAGCCAAAGGTCGAGAGCAGACCCTCTGACTGCCTGTGTGAGATGAACAAGACGAAACCGCGAGTGGAAGAGTGGAGAGAATGGTGACCGTCCCCTTACCCTCCGCGTGAGAAGAGCGATCCTGTTTGTGGAGTGTACGTGGGGCAAAGATTGGAAGTCCTGCCACCCACCACTTCCCAACCATAACTATTCCCAACTAACAACAGGAGTTTTAAATGGGTGGTCGACACATGGAAATCTCCCAATGGCTCCCATGGGTTAGAAAACCCCCCCCCTTAACCTTAGGAAATCATGCCCTTTTCATTAACGTTGCACCATCGTAGCTGGCTATAGGTTCATTTGAATTAATGTGCATATTTACATGATTCCAAAACTATTATGTGTCGGATAGCACAATATACCATCGGCAACGATCCCAATTGCTGAAACATAACACAACCAAATTGATGGTGTGGCTTTTGCCTTTAGCTCCACACCACGATTAATTACAATATATACATCATGTACCTTTTAATGCAACCGAGGTCAAAATCGGGGGCATTACAATCCCCTCCCCCTTGGAATAACACCGTCCTCGGTGTTCCAATACATAGGAATACATATACAATTTCCACATCCAAAATTTCAAAATTTTGCAGATCTATCCCACGTTCAATTATTTACTTGAACTTTCAGGACCAAGCCCCTCGGCTTCCACAAGATTCTCTTGTTGGTTCTCATCTTTCAGCTCATCCCCAAGTCTAGGAACTTTGTGGCTGCTACCCTCTTTATGTTCCCTCCTTGGGCAGTCCCAGCAGTAATGATGTCCTCCTCATTTCCAACATTTCTCTAGCTACTTCATCTTTACTTGCTCAATTTCCATTGAGTCTTCATTCTTGGAACGTTTCTTAACAGATCGCTTGGACGAATGCCCCATCATTGATCCACTTTCCTTTCCTTTATGGATTGCTCCCATAAGGTTTTTTTTTTTTACCTCCTTTTGCAAACAAATAGAGTCTTGCAAAATCTGGTGGTTCATCTCATTCTGCCTTTTCTGTATCTTGAGCATCTCTCCAAGATTCTCTTAGGTCTTGGAAATTGTTTGAAGAATACTTCCAGCTAAGTCCAACAGCTTTTGGTCTGCTGCCATGATCAATGTGCACTACTGGATTTCACTTTTCTCACCTGTGAAATGCATCATTGAAATTCTGTTAGACCAAGCATAATATAGGCATTAAAGTTAGTCAATTAATTGCCCAATTGGCATGACAGTCCAAGTATTTTCAAGAAGACTTTCATATTTTTCATGCCTTCCCAACAGGCACATGAGCTCATTCATGTCCATTCTTGGGTAGGGAATTAACTATTCCAGCATTCATAATTATTTTAAGCAAATAGACACATTCTATTTTCAGCCATACATGCATTCAACAATCTTCNGCATTCAACAATCTTCTATTTTCACAATGCATATATATATATATATATATATATATATATATATATATAATCAAAGGAAGAAAGAGAGCAGCAAGAGTTTTTGTTTTCCCTCTTTGTCTGGTTCCATCCTGGAACCCACACCACCACTATGGTTTTCATGCTCTCACCCTCTTTCACTTCACCGTGAATGCTGGACCAATCCCTCTTGGTCATGACACTTAGTGTCTCTGGTCTATTTCAGACCTCTCAACCATGGAGGCTCCCCACATGGTTTCTCTCGGCTGCTAGGACCTTCATAGTCTCACTAGCACCTTTTTCATTACTGGTCATTCTGAGCTCTTCAAGACAGTCACATGTCCACATGCACCCCTAGGATGATCTCACAGTCCTCGCTCCCAGCGATACCTATATTCAAACATTGAATAGATTCACATGTTTAGTTTATTCTCAATGGTTTTTATCTCTTAAACAAGAGCTTATAATATCATAACCAAATCATATACACATGTATATTCATAAGCAAGAAATTGCAAAATAATCCAATACTTATATGTACTGTGTGTTTCCTCTTTGGTCCACGGGGTCTTGCTTCACTTTGCAAGCCTTGGGATTTCCTATGGACTTGGATGTTAGATCAGCACACATGCTGCTCCTCAACACCAAATAATTAATGTCCAGCCAGTACACCTTCATGCCGACTGGGAAGGAACAAATCAGCCAAGCCAACACAGTTGAGTTTATCAGGCCATGCACTTATATCAACAACGCACTTATATCAACAATACACTTATATCAACAACGCACTTATATCAACAAGACACTTATATCAACCATGCACTTATATCAACAATACCCTTTTATACATATCAAGCACAGTCAATCCAACCTACAGTTGGGTTTATCAAACTGTCCAACCAAGCCAATACACAATTGGGTTTATCAGGCTGCAGGCAATCAAGCGAATACACTACTGGGTTTATCAGGCTACTCAGCCAATCCAGCTAACAGTTGGGTTTATCAGACTACAAGTAGTCAAGCCAACACTGTAACGTTCCCACAATCTCTCGTTTACCCTTTTCTCTTTAGTGTGCAACACCCAACTGCATCTATTTAGCCCAACAACTCAAGCAATATAAACAAACTCATCAACGTTACTGCTCTAAAACTGTAATCGTATTTCATATCATTCACTATCAAACATTGAGACACCAGGAGTGCGTCCACTCCCTAGGGTGTAGTCAATATTGAAAATCCTTTCATGACTTGACATCGGGAAAGTGTGCACCCTTTTCCGGTATGTGCCATGTAGGCCCTATTCGTACTCAAGCAATCGGTCATAATGGAAATAAAATCAAAACATGCTCTGCATATGGAATTTTAACAATTTAACATGCATATTCTTAGCTAAGGTCACAGAACACTTATCCATTTGTCAAGGCAGTATTCCTTCATTAAGGAGGAATGGGGGCTCCCTTCTCTGAGTTGACAGTCCCTTGGTGTGCCATCCCAAATCCTTTTTACATTTCATATCCACACATGTCTTACCGACATAATCTATACCATCTCACTCATGTTGCTTACCAAACATGTAGTGCAGATGAGACATTTCCAAAATGTCCAACGGAGTTTCACCCGAAACCCATTTCCAAGATAAGGGAAAACCTCCCCATGAAGTTTGGCTCCTGCAGGCCATCACACATGATCTTCCTACGATGTGTACCCCTGGCACATTCATCAAGTATCCAAACAATCAAATACATTCCTTATCTACTAATATAATCCAAATTTGATTGTTCCATAATCAAGCAATGACATTAGTAATTAAATTCAATAGGAATTTGCAATTTTGTTTACTACAGAAATTGATTTGCTTGGCAATGAGGTGATCCTCATTCGTGGGTCTCTTGTAAGCAACACCACTATGCCCATTATGATTTTATGCTTACTAGCATAACATGAACACCCACTTACAATGCATCCTCCTGACACAATTCTATGCAAGCCAATAGTGATTAGTAGTTGTCAGCAATTTCTCAAATCTGAAATTTACAAATTTAGTTTGACAATTCATTCAGCATACAAACTATTTTCACAACCATGAGACTCTTTTCATGAGGTTTGGCTCTTTCACATGGTAGATTCTGGTATTTCTCATGGTCTTACCCACTTTTCCATGCCCCAAACAATCTACCTGAAATCTGAATCAGCCACACACTTGGTAAGTCTTGATGCATATAACTTTTTCCATTGCTGCAACAATTACTGAAGCATTTTCAGAATTATAGAATTCAAATACTTCCAGCTATTAGCATCAGGGATGATTTTAAGGAACCATACTTATTTAAAAGTGTATAAATGTTGGCAAATATTACCAATTCTTAAAATGCCAACTATAAAATGATTGGCGATATTTTTCAAAAAATATTTTGATTTCCATGGATTTTATATCGTTTATATAATAATTTGGTGATTTTTAGGGTGAAAAAATTTTACCCCATCAAAATTGGGCAAAACAGGGCTTCAAAAAATGCAAAATGGTGAATTTTTTTGGGAGAAAAACATGGAAAAATAACCCACTGGGCTAAAATTCGCCCCTAAAATTATCCCCGGTTAGCATATCAATATTACCAAAACTCATTTACTTCACATGAATCATTATCCTACTAAATTTGCAAGGTCACATCATTTATGCCAAAATGAAATGTTTAGATACTCCTTACTTCACAAGTGTATCATTTGTACCACCTTGCCCTTCCATAGAGCATTTCCAGTAGCCAATCGATCATGACTACCCTCTTCATGCACTTACTATCCTGCATCCGTAACAGCTCTTGAAATGGTTTCAGAATTATCATCAATTCATCATTTCAGCCATTAGTTATTCATAATGACACTTGCACTATCTCGATGCATTCATGCAATGCATCACAACATTTGCACGCATATTTATGTATGCATATCTACAACATTTACTCATACTTTTCATATGCACCTATTCAATGCATAACCACAAGATTTATGAAACTGGTGGGAACCCTGGATTTTCTCACATAACTTGTAACAACCTGCATCTTTGAAGAATTGGCATACTTCTAGATGTGACTCAAGATAGCCAATTTCACCTAACTCCTGTCTGAGGGTAGGCCATCCTCCTTTCTTCATCTCTGGACTGTGCTTCTAGTACCTGCAAAAAATCAAAATTCGAATTATGTGAAGGAGATTAGCGCACTGGTTTCTAGGATGGCCTGGAGCATTGAGGATGCATGCAGAGAAATGTGGAGTGTACTAAGGATATGGTGTTGGTTTTTAGGGGTTAATCAGTTAATTGGCACTTGAGTAAGATGATGGTAAACTCTAGTGAGAACCATGAGATAGCCAGCACAACAATTATTTTTAAGTGGGACTTGATGTTTCGTGGTGGTTCAACTGCAGTCGTGGGACAGATGGAGGGCAGGCTATGGTTTTGGTCTCTATCAGTCACTTCAGATCAATAACAACCTTTTAATCACCAACTCATGATTTTCTGCAGTCCCCTAGTCTTTTCGGCGGTTAAGTGCTAGATCATGATGTGCCTCATGCTGACGGTGTTTGATTTCAATGGATATGCTAACTGTTTTCCTCTTATGGTGCTTTCGGTGGTTAAGGGAATCTTGGGCCTAATTTGCAAACTGCCAAAAGCTAGGCTTTTTGGTGGCTAATGAACCATTGGTACGTTCGCCCAAGCCACCAAAAGCTTCCTTCCCAAAATTTACCCAAAAACGTAGTTAATGAGCTTTCGGTGGTTAATGTATTCCTGGACAAACTTGTTAAGCTGTTGAAAGATGGGCTTTTTGGTGGCTAATGAACTGTTGAAAAGTTTGCCTAAGTCATCAGAAGCTCCCTTTCCAAAATTCTATTAAAAATGACGTCAACAGGCTTTCGTTGGTTAACACAGTCCTGAGTCCAAAATGTTAGCTACCGAAAGCTGGGCTTTTCGGTGGCTAATGAACTGTTGAAAAGTTTTCCTAAGCCACCAAAAGCTAAACTTTCAAATTTTCTTAAAAAACAAAACACCAAGCATTCCAATTTTGTTAATCACCCAAACATCTTTCATAATATACCCTGAAATCTTCACTACTATGCAAAAATAAATTGGCTGAGTTTGACCTATTGAAAAATAATTTATTTAGGAGATAACATCTGACTCCTACTCGGGGATGGGAACCTCCTTGTGAGGTCCCAAGAACCCTAGACCAAAATTCCTTTCTTGAAAAATAAGAATTAAACCTATTTTCTACTATTCCATTGGGCATGGAATCTTATTTTGTAAAAACCAAAAACAATCAACTAAATAATATTTTACAATAACAAGACCTTAAAGCCTTAGATGAAATAGAGTTTCAGAAATCGCCCATTTACTGGGCCATCAAACACCTCCTCTCCTTCCATATTTTGCAATTTGAAGGTGTTGTTCTGTTGCACCTGAGCTATCACAAAAGGGCCTGTCCACAGAGAGTCAAACTTTCCATGCTTTCCTTTGTCTTGCCTAATAGTATCCCATTTTAGAACCCAATATCCAACTTGAAAGTTTTCCACCTTTGCCCTTTTGTCAAAAATAATCTTGATCCTCTTCTGATGATCTTCTAATTTTTCCATCACCTGTTCCCTGACTTGCTACAACTCCACCAAATCAAGCATCCTCCTCACCATGTCATTTGGTTCATCATGTTCCTCCTGAAAGAATTTTGCAACTGGCAGAATCAACTGAATGGGAAAAATGGCCTCAGTACCATAAACCAACTTGAAAGGAGAAGTCCCTATGGATCTCTTGTCAGTCACCCTATCAGCCCATAGAGAAAACTTTAGCTTAGAATCCCAACTCTTCTGATTATTCTCCAATAGTTTTCTGATGATTCTAACTAGGATTTTATTTGATGACTCAGCAAGGCCATTTCCTTGAGGGTAATAGGAAGTGGAATGCACCAATTGAATGCCCATTGACTTACACATGTTAACCAATGCCCTGGATTTGAAATATGGTGCATTATCAGTAACTAGCCTCACTGGGCAGCCAAAACTGATAAAGATGTTCTCATATAAAAACCTCATGATGACCTGGTGAGAGGCATTCCTTGGAGGGACTGCCTCTATCCACTTGGTGAAATAGTCTGTGGCTACTAGGATCCATTTGTGCTGACCACTTGATGAAGGATTAATCTCACCTATGAAATCAAGACCCCACTGCTGGAAAGGACCATTCACTACAATAGGTCTAAGGGGAAAATATCTGAGTTGCTTCTTTCCTATGAATCTTTGGCACTTGTCACAAGCTCTCACAAAGGTACACACATCAGAGAAAAGAACAGGACAATAGTACCCAGCCCTCAGAATATTGTGGGTTGTAGTCTTCCAATAATAATGGCCCCCACATGTACTTGAATGAAACTGATGCATTACCTGAACTGACTCTTCTTTGTCTAAACATCTCAGCAAAACACCAGAAAGGTCTCTCCAATACAGCAGCTTATCAATTACACAAAATTTAACAGACTTAAGCTTAAGAACCCATGCATGATTTAGAGTAAGACCAGGTGGAACTTCTAAACTTTGCAAGAAATGGATAATACCTGAGTACCACTTGCATGAAGACAAGTTCTACTTCACATGTTGGTTGTCATACTGCTCCTGAACTGCCTCTGCTACTTCTACTTCTGTTATCTGTAGGTTTGTTGAACTTATTCCAATGAAATTCATCCTTAATAGCTCATAATTTTCTTCTGCCATGAGCTTAGCTAGACCCTGACCTTTCACTAGCTTTGTGGGCTTTACTTCTATGTCAAACTCAAATAGTTTGGCAATCCATTTGGCTCTCTTTCCATCAATGTCAGGCTGGGTCAAGACATCCTTCATAGCAGTTTAAGGGACATAGGCAAGGACTTTTGCATGTAGAATGTAAATCCTAAAGGCTTTCAATGACTTAATGAGAGCATAGGCTTGTTTCTCAATAGGATCATACTTCAATTCAACATCTCTCAGTGTCTTGCTGAAAAAGGTAATGGGGTGATCAAAGCCTTCATCATCTTTCTATAACAGAACTACTGCCACTATGTCATATGAAGCAAAGGAGAAAATGTAGAAACCCTTGGTGTAGTCTGGACTAATCAGAGTGGGAGCTTCCATGATGGCCTTCTTGATGGCTTCAAAAGAGTTCCTTGCTTGATCAATCCACTTGATTTCAGCTTCTTTTCTCAACATAGAGGTTATGTGTTTTACCAACTCGGATAAATTTGGGATAAACCTCCTGACAAAATTTATCTTACCTAGAAATGACTAAATGTCCCTTTTTGACCTAGGTATGGACAACTTCTGGATTGCTTCAACTCGATCCAAACCTATCTTCACACCTTCTGTTGAAACTATGTGACCTAGCATTTTACTCTCCCTGAGAGAAAATTGGGACTTCTTTGGGTTTAGAGATATCCCAAACTGTCTACATCTCAAAAACACCTTCCTCAAGTGCTGCAAATGTTCTTCATGGCTGTTGGAGTAAACAGTGAGATCATCAAGGTATATGAGCACAAAATTGTCTTTCAATCCTGCAAAAGCTAGGTCCATGGCTCTCTGAAAGGTGGCCCCAACATTCATTAGCCCAAATGGCATCTTGGCATACATGAAAGTACCCCAAGGAGTGGTAAATGCAGTTTTCTCTTGATCATCAGGGTGTACAGACACCTAATTATAGCCTGAGAAACCATCTAGGAATGACATGACACTAGCTCCTGAGACTCTTTGTAACTGATGCTCCATCTTGGGCAAGGGGTAGTTGTCTTTCTTAGAACATTTGTTTAGGTTTCTAAAATCAATGCATAACCGGATCTCCCCATTTTTCTTCCTCACTATCACTAGGTTTGCAATCCACCTGGAATATCTTAGTGGGATTATGATCTTTGCATTAAGGAGCTTTTGGATTTCTTTCTCAATCACTAGAAAAAGGAGGGGACTAATAGGTCCTAACTTTTGTTTGAAAGGGATGGTGTCCTTTTCCAAGGGAATCCTATGTTGGATGATAGCTATGTTGTATGTTTTCAGATCACTGTATTCCCAAGCAAATATATCAGTAAACTCTTTCATAAGACTACACAGTTCTGATTTCCAATCAGTGGTTAACTCGGCGGACAAATTTATGAATTTTGGATGACTCTGGTTACCTAGTTTGTGCTCATGGACAGCAGGCTCTTTCTCCCTTTTGACAGGTTTAAAGGGGACATCATTATGGTCAAACAAATATTCTAGGGGCACTAGACCCCGGGGTATATAATTGTTGGGTAGCTGGACAATATTATGATCTCCTATTTTATCTCCTGATTTGGTCCTCTGTGATTCTTCCATATTTAGGTTTTCTTGATCAATATGTATATCAAGGAACTCATCTATGACCTAGATAAATTTAGTGAGTTCATCGTCATTTTCAAAAACTTTCAAAAATTTCACATTATCAGGGAGAGATGGCCTGTACTTGACTTGGATCTCATAGCTCAGCTTAGGAGGCAAAGGAGGAATGAACATACTTGCAGAGATAGCAAGGGAATCAGCTAAATGATTCATAGCCATAGGTACATATGAGATATCAAAAAACATGAAATTGTCCCTGAGTTTCCATACCTCATCTCTGTAAGCCTTCGGTCTAACATTCTTTTCCTGAAAAGTGTTGTTGACCTACTGTATGATAAGATCTGCATCTCCAAAAATATTGCACATGATCCCCATTTCCTTGGTAGCCTTCACCCCTAACAACATGCTTCATATTTTGCTATATTGTTAGTAGTCTTGAAATCAATCTTATAAGACAAATGGATAGTCTCTTTTGATGGAGAGATCAAAACTACACCTGCACCTGATGAGGCTTGAGTACTGTCCCCATCAAAAAACATGCTCCAGATAGAGGTGGTTACTTCCTCAGGTGGCTGATAGGATGTTGGCTGGGAATCATCTATCTATAGGATGCATGACCCAAATTCGGTGTCTACTGCATATATGGGATGGTTTATAGAGTTATTGGCATTACTAATGATATAGGTGAATTGGTTCTCTCTGTAGAGTCTCTTGGTTTCCCCTCCAAACATTGGGATGGTAGCATATGTAAGGTCCATATTAAGGGTACCACCCAGCCTTTTACTCCATGAGCGAGATAAAAGGATGCCAAACTTAGGTGGGATGTCATCTACTACTATGTCCATCACTATGGTTTTCGAGGGCAGCTGGGAGAGGTTTATGACAAGTTCTTTGTTGAGGCCCAGGCATTTGACCTTCCTAGAGTCAAAAGAGAACAGATCATGGTAGGGTTTTGTAATGCTGAGGCCAATCTCATCCATCACTTCCTTTAGCATTATATTATGGGATGCTCCCGAGTCAAGCAAACAATTGTGAAGGATCTTGTCATGGATGTTCAAAGATATGTAGAAAGGTGGGCAAGACTCATCCAGCTATTCAATCATAGGACCTAATATTACTGTGGGTTTATCATCTTGCAAGTTCACAAAGTCAGCATCTATGGGTGTCCTTGGCTAAAGAGATTTTAGTATGGATGACTTGAAGGAATCATTCTTCATCAGCTCTATCAAGGGAAAAGGGATTTTTAACTTCTGAATTTCTGACTCAAGATTGAAAGAATAGGATACTTTGTCAGAAGTTCTTACCTCCTGTGGTGGGGCTTTGAGTTGAATAGGATCATGGGCTGATTGTTGTAATGGCCTTGGCTACTGTCTTGGAGGAACAACCATCTTCTTTGCAGGAGCAGCAATATTTTTAGCATTAACAGTAGGCTACTTGATAAGGGCGGGATTCTTCTTCACGGGAGCAACAATTCTGGATCTCAAATTATAACTTTCTTGACCATCTGCCTGATACAACGATTCTTCCATGATCTGCTCATTCATGAAGGCGTCCTCATAATCTGCTTGCGTCAGGAAAGAGAGATCTACCTCATCTTCCATACAATTGATATTGTCTTCTGCCTCCCCTTCTTCCTAAGCAAACTCTTGTTCTTCTTCTAGCACAACATTCTGAAAAGGAGCTCTGATTCTTTAATCCTCAGCTTGATTCATATCCCTTTGAAGGATCTGAGCTGGTGGGTTATTTCTTCTATAAGGGACAAAATTAGGGTTTCTGTTAGAAAAATCATTTGGCCCTTTATCCCTTACAGGTATTTTCCCTTAGTCTTTAAGTCTAGACATTTCAACTGTTAGAGTGCCCAACATTTTGGCCATTTTCTCAATTTTATTATCTAATGAAGAGGCCCCAAGAGGATCTGTGGGTTGCTTCTTCCTATCCATCTTTCCCTTAACCTTCTGAGATGCAACGATATTGGACTCAACTTCAAGAGAAGCATCTTGCATGAGTGACAGAGAAGCTGATCTTCTTTCTTGGAGAAGAAGGCAGAACTAAGAATCAAAGGCATTGGCATAGGTGATTTTGGTTGAGGTGTCAGTTGGCTTGATCTCAGCAGGGATCTTGCTAAACATATTGTTAAATATTTTGGTGAAGTTAGAAACAGACTCACCATTCTCTCTCTTCAGATTGCTAAACTCGGTGATGTAGTAAAGGTGGTCTCTTCTCTCTCCCCAATGCTTCAAAAATATGTCATCTAGGGCTTCAATGACTGCTATTGGTCCAGCAGGCAACTCTTTGAACCATTTCCTGTCCTGGCCATCTAGACTTTGCACAAAAACCATAATCCAGACATCCTCTTGTTCAATGTTTATGTTCTCAGCATAACTGTATAATGCCTTGAGGTGTTCTTTAGCTATGAAATCTCCCTCTCCAGTAAAAGTAGGCATGTATTTGAGATAATCTCCAGTAGGCATAGTAGAGAGGGGGTTAGGAAAATTCAGAGCGGCGTATCTAGCAACAAGGATCATTTCCATTTTGGTCATAGGGGCAGCCATATTGGAAGTGGGTATGGAAAGGGCAGAAGGATATACTATTGGTGTGGGTGGTAGCTGAGAGAGTATTTGGGGTGGACTTATCCCAGTGCAGTCACCAGGGATAGGATCTACATAAGCAGCAGTGCTTGAAGATTCCTCAACCCTAAAATTTTCTAATTCAACTATAAATTCCTGAGAATTATATGTTTCAGCAGAAGAATATTGAAATGGAGGTCTATTTGATATAACAACAAAAACACCTCTTGAAATACCTGATGTAGCTCCTCTTGCAGCTCTGGAGGTCTGTCTTAGTGAAGCCCTAGCTCTTCTTAGAATTTCTTCTGGATCTGAAACAGGTGTTACTGGTGGCCCTTGAGGGTTTCCTCTAGTACTTGGTCTTCTTGAAGCCACCTTATTCCAATGGAGTCTCCAGATAGATGATTACAACCAGAATAGTGTCCAGACTTTTTCTATCATCAAAGTAGGATCTATGTCGTCTCCCAGGGAAGCTGAGCTTCAATCTCCTCTCCCCGGCAACGGCACCAATTTGTTATCACTCCAAGAAACTCCTCTAGGTTGTAGCTTAAGGATGCATGGTAACTTCAATGTTTTTAATGGTTTTCTAAATGGATCAAGTCAGATGACCTAAAGGACCTCACACACTCAAGACATGCATAAAACTCAATCAAAAGATAAGGCTTCTAACCACCAATGTTCAGAGGGTTGATAATAAGATGAATAAATGGAGAAATTACTATGCTCGCATATTCATATATAAAGCAATCACATATGAATGGCTAATCATAACAAGGAAAAATACTTGTAATTCAACTCATCAACACATAGATAGGATGACAGCTATCTAGCATTAGATAAAAATAATAAACTTGAATCAGACATTCAAGCACAAGTACAGAATAGAAAAGAGATGGAACCTGAACATATAATGGCAAAAGAGCTTATATAAAATGATGAATAACATGAGAAGCTTGAATATAATAAGTGTCTCACAAGTCTTCGAAGTCGAACCTTTGCTTCAACATAATTCTTAGGCTTTACAGCCTTTACAAAATTTATTTCAAATCCTGAAAAGTTGGATCTGATTTACTAAAAATAGATAAAATAACTATTTTTACAAAATTAGGTCAAAAACCTTAATTTAAGTGCTAGTCTAACTAACTCTAATACTTGTTCACTCCTTGAACTCTTAAACAAGTGCAGTGATCACTGAGGCAGAGCCATGACCTGTTATCTGACAAATAAGCCACGTTTTGTCAAAAGCAGATAGGGTTTGTGACCCCTTTCACCTTAATGGCACCATCAAAACTGGAACAAACCCCCTCCACTGGTGCCTTTCATCAATTTTCAGCTTCATAATTCACCCCTGAGGTGTTTGTATCTGCCAAAATTGGTTCTATGTGCAAACATATCTTTCTACACCCTTTTGTGCTTCCAGTGGTTAAGGAAACAAAATCTTAGGTCTGTAAGCTTCCGAAATCTCTACTTTCGGTGGCTAATGAACAGCTATTTCGTTCACCTAAGCGAGCGAAAGCTCTATTTCTGCAAAATTTTAATCAGCCTTTTAATCATCCTTTTACAGTTTTTACCTCTGTCCATCCGGTATTTCTTCGATTTGCATAGGGTTTGATAGAGCCGTAGCATCATGAGCTGCCTCAGGATCCTGCAAGCTTGTTGTTGCCTCTGCTAGGGTTTCTAGTGCAAGATGAGCTTGAGAGCTAGGGTTGGAGTTTTTCTTCTGCAACCTCATCAGTCTAATAATTCTGTAGAGCTTGGAGTTGTCCTTCATAAATCTTATATTTCTCCTTTTCAGCATGACATACATCCCTCTCATTTCTAGAAGAAAATTGTGCAACTCAGTATTCCTCTTGGTTAATATTGCATTATTTCTTTTGATCTCTCTGTCTAAGACCTCTAGTTCATGTATTTTCCCTAATAGCTGGTTTATTCTCTGAGACCTAGGTTTTCTTGAGGAAGTCTCTACCATTGGTTTCTCTTGACCTTCCCTTGGTGTTGGTGAGGAAAACTCCTCATGTTCTATTGCAGCCTGCTTGGTTAGGTCAACTTCCTGATCCTTTTCTTCTTCTGAATCTGAGTAGGGTAGGTTAAGTATATTTCCACTTTGTGCTGGATCCTCCTTCTCCTTTCCACTGAAGTCCAGATTTCTTTTGGTTTGGTTGGTTTTAGAAGTTGGATAAGGTTGATCCACTGTCACTGGTGAGATATCCCTCCTCTTCCTCTTGCCACTCATGGGAGTGGTGGATTTATTTGAAGGGGACTTTCCTTTGTCTTCTGGCTGTAATATTGTTTCAAACTCCTTCTAGAATAAGAAATATGTCCATGCTACGTTTCTTCTTTGCAGCAATTCTTGGACAATGAGTTTTATCATGCCATGGTGAGATAACCTCCCTGCGATTTTGGTGGGTTGGGCCTTGACCTAGTGGGCCATCTTGCTTAGGATTTTGTGGAGGTAGAAAGGCAAGTTTAGAGGGCTTCTGCCTGTAAAATGGTTCATTAATTTAAAGTGATATATCATCACCATGTTATACCTGCCTTCACAAGTTATATAAACCATGATTGATTTTAGTAATTGTTGCCACTTCTCCTCAAGCCAGGTGGATGGGATGCTTGTCTTCCATACCACGTTCTTGTGTTCAGGATTTAAGTAGGACCTAAATTCCACATCCTTAGTAATGGTGGTCTTGAACCATTTCTCCCCAGTCCTTGGGAGTTCTGCTACTTCTGCTATTAGGGTTTCATCAACCTAAAACTCTTCCTTTCCTATCAATGCCTTAGAGCCATCAAAATAAAGAGCAAAGGCTTCTGCCACTTGCTGGTGGGAACCCTGGATTTTCTCACAGAACCTGTAACAACCTGCAACTTTGAAGAATTGCCATACTTCTGGATGTGACTCAAGATAGCCAATGCCACCTAACTCCTATCTGAGGGCAGGCCCTCCTCCTTTCTTCATCTCTGGACTGTGCTTCTAGTACCTACAAAAAATCAAAATTCAAATTATGTGAAGGATATTAGTACGATGGTTTCTGGGATGGCTTGGAGCAGTGACGATGCATGCAGAGAAATGTGGAGTGTACTAAGGATATGGTGCTGATTTTGAGGGGTTAATCAGTCAATTGGTACTTGAGTAAGATGACGGTAAGCTCTGGTGAGAACCACGAGATAGCCAGCACAGCAATTATTTTTAACTAGGACTTGATGTTTCGTGGTGGTTCAACTACAATCGTGGGACAAATGGAGGGAAGGCTAGGGTTTTGGTCTCTATCAATCACTTCAGATCAATAACAACCTTTTATTCACCAACTCATGATTTTCTGTAGTCCCCTAGTATTTTTGGCAGTTAAGTGCTAGATCATGATGTGCCTCATGTTGACGATGTTTAATTTCGATGGATATGCTAACCGTTTTCCTCTTTTGGCGCTTTTGGTGGTTAAGGGAATCTTGGGCCTATATTGCAAGCTGTCGAAAGCTAGGCTTTTCGGTGGCTAATGAACCATTGGTACGTTCGTCCAAGCCACCGAAAGCTTCCTTTCCAAAATTTACCCAAAAACGTAGTTAATGATCTTTCGATGGTTAATGTCTTCCTGGACCAACTTGTTAAGCTGCCAAAAGCTGGGATTTTCGGTGGCTAATGAACTGTTGAAAAGTTTGCCTAAGTCACCGAAAGCTCCCTTTCCAAAATTCTATTAAAAATGACATCAACAGGCTTTTGGTGGTTAACACAGTCCTGAGTCCAAATCGTTAGCTGTCGAAAGCTGGGCTTTTCGGTGGCTAATGAACTGTTGAAAAGTTCGCCTAAGCCACTGAAAGCTAAACTTTCAAATTTTCTTAAAAAACAGAACACCAGGCATTCCATTTTTGTTAATCACCCAAACATCTTTCGTAATATACCCTGAAATCTTCACTACTATGCAAAAATAAATTGTCTAAGTTTGACCTATTGAAAATTAATTTATTTAGGAGATAACACCAGGAGCTGTAAATTCCTGCAACAAGTAGTTTTACTTGCCATTCTTGATCACTTGACAAAATAAAAATAGAAAACCTAATAGCATAGTAGATAGAATGTCACAACAAGGGAATTGTCGTTGATTTAAGAAGAATATGGTGGCACATAACCACAAGATGAGGACATTTTTCTCAAGTGATAAGTACGTTGTGAATGATGCAATGAACTAACATTTAAATAGTGTCATTTAAGAACCCGCAAAATGAGCCTACATCATCACACCGTCGCCTCTACCAGCACATAGGAGAATGTTTATGTTGGCTCTATAATGGCCAATCAAATATCAAATAAATTCAATTTAAAAAATAGTAAAAAATCAACTCAAGAAAAACCAATCCAAAACCTTAGAAAAATTAAAAATTGAAATCCCAACCCAAAAACTAATGCTATAACGTGAATCATATATGTCCCATTGCAGGGACATAGTAATAAGAGAAAATGATAAAATGAATTAAGTGAAAATGATAGAAAGGTTGAGATTTATTTAAGGTAAAGAGTGAAGCATATGGGATTAATGTTGGGAGATGGTGGAAGACTAGAGTGGAAAGAGATTGATGAGAAAAAAAGGAGAGGAAGAGGATAATAGAAATAATAATCATAAGGGAGGGGGAGAGGAAAAGGAGACCAAATTTATTATCAGAACCAAAATTGGGCTTAGAGACATTGTTGGACATAGAAAGAGAGGAGGATTATTCAAATGGATCAAGGGAGAAAGTGAAGGGAGAAAGTGAATTGTTAGGGTTACGAGAGGAATGAGAAAGGGAATAAGTTGAGAGATGGTCACCCAAATGAGAAGAGGAATGGTTGGAGACTCGGGGTACGAGAATGATGATGATGATCGAAGGGATAAGAAAGCGAGGAGGTAGGATGAGAATACAAAGGGGAGATGTTTATAGGAATAGTAGTTGAAGGGGGAAGAGGAGAGTAATGGTTAATATTCAAGGAGGGAAAGAAAAGTGAAGAATGAGGCAAGGATCGAGGTGTTGATGAGCAAGTTTGTTGGGTGAGAGAAGGAGATGATCGATGCAATGAGGAGTCATGACTGCAAAAAGAAGGGTTGCGCCTGCCGAGTAAAGGAGGGGTTGTAATACCCCTGGGTTTGACTTGGAATGTATTTAACCAAAATTATGTAAATTGTGAAAATATGCTAGTATGGATTCCTAGTGCAGAGGTCAAGGCCAAGGCCCAACTAGAGAATGGATAGGTATGTATAATGTAAGTATTTTTATTTGGATTGTTTGTTTGGCTTATAATGCCAATTCGAAATATATGTAAATATTATGTGCATAGATAATAAAATGGTCCAAGAATGGTTGTGTAAAGAGCACCAAAGGGGATATAATTCCACCGGAAGGGAAGAGTAAAGAGGGCCTATGGGAAGATAATCCTTGTTTTCAAGTGTCAACCTTAGAATTCACCCAAATTCTGTCATGTGCCTTGAATAAGCCAATTATATCCTTTTTTGTCTATTTTCCAATCATTGAATGCATGTGTGAGGTTGGTCGAAAAAGTCACCTCATGCATTTATTGAAGAATGGGGTTGAATGCACTTTTTTGAAAATTCTGTCACAGGTCAGAACTCAGTATGCAGTAGCCAGGAGTCCTTTCTTCTAATGTAAGAATTAATGGCAGTTGTATTTTCACCATTTTCTGATATCCCTTGGAGACAACCCTCATTCTCTCATTCTTTCTGGTATTTCTAAACTATGTAGATCTCTCCATTGTTGTTCATAACCTTTTGCTTGACTATATAACCCATAAATTCAAATTTGGAGCCAGGACAACAGATTTGGAAGGGAAAATAGATGGTTGTAGGTGAGAAGAGAGGTTAGGCAAGATAGGAACCCTTATGCTTTAAGTTTTTTTGCTCATAGATGCTTGAGAATCCACAAATTGAGGCTACAGGTGGTTTTGCAATATAATTTTACATGTTGGTCTTCTTCTATGCACACACATGAAGCACTCGATAAGATGGATCGCCCAAGAGAACCATGGATCGGTGAAAGCGATGCCTAAGCCAAGAAGGGTGTTGTGTGGGGCAGGCATTATGAAATCCAATGTTGTGAGAGCTAAGTGAGATCCCTATAGAGCTATGAGAATTTGGCTAAGCATACAGAGAAGAATGGGTTGTGGGATGAGATAGAGAATCATATATTTTTTTCCTTCGCCCTAGTGACCTCATATCCCAGCTTGGATGGCCTCTCAATAGAAAGAGTATATGCTAGAAAGAGTGCTTATGTTTGGGTGGAAACTCGTTCTTACACGAGCAGTTGCTTAGATCTGCATTGGATAAAGATAAGTATTCTCTTGTATTATGCTATGCAATGTTTTTAATTGATGCATGTAATGATCATGTTGGTAAATACATGCTAGATGTGTGTGGATGGAATTTTTTTCTCAGTGTATGTTATTTATGTATTTGTACACATATTTTATGGTTATGGGTGAAATTGAGAAGCCCGAATTTAATTAAGGTCCCCTCTCTTAGTTGAATTGATGGAAGGGGATGTTACAGAGTGGTATTAGAGCTTCTAGTTGCAATACCAGAGCTGTTTGGGCCACAAATACAGGTTTGCAGGCATAATTTAGAATTGTTCTCGAAAAATCAATTTATGTTAAGTGACAGAAGAGGGGCCAAAAGTAATTTCAAGTTAAGTTCGAAATAATCCCCAATGGTTGAATTAAAAATTTTGTGCAAATTTGAAATTTTGGAAAATTTTGGGTTGGCCCCACCTATGCCACATGGACAGGTGACATGGAGGAGCCACATGGTCAAAAGGTACGATGTGGAGGGTGCAACATGTGCGTGTGTGACTACATGTGGCAGAATGTGAATGTGTATGGAGATCGGATCAAAATAGACGGTTGACAGCAGTTTAGGCTTGCAAAGGTGTGTGAGGTTTAATTTGATGATCATGATCCTGAAGGGAAAATTGTTGAGGTTACGTTTTAGCTGCTCACACATTCAGGGTTGCAAAAGCACTTTCAGGAAACCCCTGCCCCATCAATCATGAAACCTCTTTTGTTCTACCCTAGAGCAATGTGACATGGAGGAGTCACGTGGAAAGAAGGTCTAACGTGGTATATTTAAGTGGGAAGAAGGTTGGGTGTGGACCAACCACATCAGATTTGTAGGAATGGGTTCCTATGTGTGATGGGGACCAAAATCAAGGGAGATCGAATCGTATGGAAGGAATGGAGATCAACGACCGACAACACTTCAGGATCACAAACATGCATAATGTTTAATTTAATGATCACGATCCTGAAGGGAAAACTGCTGAGGTGAAATTTTATTTGTTTATGCATTTAGGACCGGTCGTAAAAGTAGTTTCGAGAAACCATTGCCCCATCGTTCTTGAAACAAGTTTTGGTCTGTAAGGAAATGATGCCACAGGTAGAGATGTGATGCACAGAGATGTTAAAGAAGATAGGACCCCCCCATCAGTCATGTCAGTCCGGGAAGAACATGTAGATGAAATCAACATATAGCATTCACTCAAGCCTGTGAAATTTCCTAAGACATAGTTCAATTGCCACGAGCCTAAAATAAAAACCACCCCATTGAATTTTCGCCCTCCTGTGCATTTAGGATCGCAAAAATGGTTTCAAGAAACCACTATCTCATCGATCCTAAAATTTTGTATGTCCCAAAGTGGTGTGGATTGGCATAAGACGTGCACAAATTAGGGGAAAATCAACGATTTTCATAGTCAAATTTGAGGTTCCCAAAGATCGAACAATGCAGTTGATCTTAGGCCCCAGCTTCCATGAAATGGAAACATTTAAAAAACAAAAAAAATGAGGGTGCTACCCTGGACCCGACAAACCCCCTTGACACCCATTTTCTTTTATTTTTAAAATCTACAAAGTTTGTTCTTGATTTTAACCATGACTGTGAACAAATAGAATTTGAAGGGGGTGATTCAAATATTTCTATAGTTTGACAAAAATTGGCAATGTGGGTTTTTCGAAAATGCATGAAATATAATTATATATTTTTCTAAGAATATAATGCAACTAACAAATGTTTTTTATGAACACTTTTGTAGATTCAGAATATTAAGAGGAAAAGTTAAATGTCAACATTCAATATAGTGAAGTTGGGAAATCTTTGGTCTTGGTTGAGCCAAGAATATCATCAGCATGGATGATGCCCAGAACCCCAAAGAGTTTGGGACATATGTTATGGTAGAGAACATATAGGTTGAGAATGTAGAGACAAAATCCAATGGTTTAAGAATCCAATTGACTCCCTTAGACATTCCAGAAACCATGAGAAGCCTAAGGGCGGAGCTACAGAGTTGTAGAGAAGACAATGAGAGGCAGCTCAAAGCTTAAGAAGAATAGAATCCCCTAAATGCATCCATGCTTCAAATTTTGATAGACATTCAAAGGAAGATTAACGCTAGGCAGAATTCATAAAATCAGGAAAAGAGTGGTAGTAGATTAAGGAGACGTTCCCACAAGAGGTCCCATAGTTCAAGAACGATTTCTAGAGACATGCCATACTCTCCAGAAATATCTTCTAGTGAGTCATATGACTCTAAAGAATTGGGTTCAAGCTCTTAATCTCATAGAAATAAGAGGAACAGATATTCTAACAACATATCTCATGGAAAAAATAAGAAGGAAAAACCTCCTACTTTTGATGGTGAGGTAAATTTTGGTGAAGAAGTTGAGGCTTGGATTCTTGGGATGAGGAAGTATTTACAAGTCCAAGACTACTAAATAATTATGAAAGGAAGAGTAGCCATATTCAATTTGAATGGAAGAGCATATATATGGTGGGATCACTTTAGGAAACTAAAGAAGATCAATGAAAGGAATATTGTGTGTAAGCAGTTCAATAAGTACTTCAAGAAAAAATACCTCTATAATAGCTACTATGATGGGAAAATAAAAGAGTTTCATGAGATGAAATTAGGAAAAGAGACTATGGAATAATATGGAAACAAATCCTTGGAGTTGTTGAGATATGTCAAGTACATAAGAAATGATAAGGTCAAAAATTCAATGTTTTCTAAGTGGATTTCCCCAATCATATAAATGCAAAATCGAGTTTGATGAACGTCGAACTCTACATGAGGCCATAAGAAAGGCCAAGTACTACTCTGAGAAAAACAAAAGAAAACAAAAATTCCATAAGGCATGGAAGGACAAGAAAAATGAGAAGTTTGACCAAAGGAAGAATTGGTTCAATCCTTCTCAATTCAGAAATCAACCAAGGCAGCCACCACATGGTGTCACTAAGCCAGCTAGGATGATGCGAGACAAGCCAATAGATCCAAGAGAGCCACTTGAATGTTGGGTATGAGGAGAGAATAATATGCTTTGAAACTTTTCATGTAGAAATGGGAGTGCAAAGCAAGTTTAAAACATCCAAGAAGTTAAAATTGTGGGTCAAGTGGAAAGGACCATCCCTAGAATCTATGCAACACGAGGAGATCACAAAGTAGACCATTAATCAACTGATGTTGAATTTTAAGGTAAGATTGCTAAGCTATATATTTCTATTTCGATTGACCCTAGATCTACTCATAGGTATATCAGTCCAAAATTTGTGGAGATTTGTACTTTTAAGAAATACAAGCATAGTAAATCATGGTTAGTTCAACTCGCCACTGGAACCAAGAGAAAAGTTAGTGAAATAGTGGAGAAATGTCCATTGGAAATGGGTGGACTGTTCACTTTTAGAAATTTGAATATTTTTCCCCTTGGTTCCTATGATATCATCATTGGAATGGATTGGTTGGAGACACATAGAGTTAAACTTGACTGCTACAGCAAGACTTTTGAATGCATTGATGAATAAAGGAACCCAAGGGTTGTGAAGGGAATTTTAAAGGTAGTTTTTGTTAGGAATATTTCAGCCATGTAGTTGAAGAAATTTTGTAGGAAAGGATTCCAATTATGTGCATCCAATGCTCTGGATAAAACAGAAAATGAAATTCCCAAGTTGAAGTACCATAATGTGTTGCAAGAATTCAAGGATGTGTTTCTTAGTGAAATTCCAAGACTTCCTCCAAAGAGGGATATCAAATTTGCAATCGATATTGTGCAAAGAGTTGCACCAGTGTCCAATACACCTTAGAGGATGAGTACATCAAAACTATTAGAGATGAAAATGCAATTACAATAATTGATAGAAAAGTACATCCATCCAAGTGGGTCTCCATGGGGAGTACCCATCCTATTTGTGAAGAAGAAAGATGGAACACTCAGGTTATACATTGATTACAGATAGTTGAAAAAATTTACTGTGAAGAACAAATACCCACTGCCTCAAATTGATGACCTTTATTATCAAATGAGAGGGGCAAAGGTATTTTCAAAATTTGGCTTGAGGTCTAGTTCCCATCAAGTGAGAATTAAGGAAGAAGATAGTCACAAGACAACCTTTAGAACAAGGTAACGAAATTATGAGTTTGTGGTGGTTCCATTTAATGTTACCAATGCACCATCTACATTCATGTGCCTTGTGAATAATGTTTTCAATGGGTACTTGGATAAGTTTGTTATTGTTTTTCTACAAGGAATTCTCATCTATTCTAAGAATGGAGAGGAGCATGAAGAACATTTGAGAATGGATTTTTAATTTCTAAGGGATCATAAGTTGTATGCAAAAGCAAATGTGACTTTTACAAAAAGAAAATTCATTATTTGGGTGACATAATTTTCGAGGAAGGAATATCAGTTGATCCGGAAAATATTGAAGCCATCATGAATTATCCAACTCTAAGGAATATGACAGACGTGAGATATTTAATGGGTCTTGATGGTTACTACAGGAGGTTCATTACAGGATTCTCCAAAGTTGCTCACCCAATCACTTCTTTGCAAAAGAAGGGGATAAAGTTTGAGTGGGCATTGAAATGTGAAGAAAGGTTTCAACTGCTAAATAGGATTCTCACAAGTGCTCCAATTTTGAATATTGCAAACCGGGAAGAAGACTTTATGGTGTGCATGGATGCATGTGGTCAAGGATTTGTAGGATTTCTATGCAACATAACCATGTGTTATGTTATCAGTAAAGGAAGTTGAAATAGCACGAGAAACATGATGCTACCCATGATTTAGAGCTTGCAACCATAGTGCACGCTTTGAAAATGGGAGGCACTATTTAATCAGAAGAAAATTTGAGTTACAGACAGACCACTGTCATCTAAAATATTTGTTTGAGTATCCAACATTAAATGCTAGGCAATCTAGGTGGCTAGAATATTTTCTTGAATTTGATTTTGAAATCAAACACATAATTGGTAAGGAAAATAAAATTGTTGATGCACTTAGTAGAGAACTATATTAGTCAATGCATGTGGTAGCCATTATTACCTACCAATCAAATTTGAGGCAACCGATTGGTAATTGTATTGTTGAAGATGAATTGTATGTCCAAATAAAACACAAATTACAACATCAAAATTTAGAAAAAAAGGTATGAAGGTTACCATTTCAAAGGTGATATAATTCTTATTTATAAAAACACAATTTATATTCCAAATGTGGTCGATTCGAGAAGAATTGTTATCGATGAAATCCATAAAATGCCATATTCTTGTCACCTAGGGTACCAAAAAATAGTTGTTACAACGAGGAAGCAACATTTTTGTCTGAGAATGATAATGGACATTGCTGAGTACATTTCTAAGTGTATGAAATGACAACAAGTGAAGGTTGAAACATCCAACAAGTTTGTTGCAGCCTTTGTCAATTCTGGAATAGAAATGGGAAGTAATTTCCATGGATTAAATTACAGGTTTGACAATGACTGTTAGGCAACACAATTCCATCATGTTTGTGGTGGATAGATTATCAAAGGAAACACACTTTTATAACAATTAAATCCACATATAAAATGGATGCCATTGCAAATATTTTCTTGAAGGAAATTTTCAGATTGCATGGATTTCCTAAGGCAATAATTTCATAGAGGAATACCAAATTCACTTCAAATTTATGGAAAATCCTTTTTGAAGATTTGGGTACACAACCGAACTTTAGTACTGCCTATCATCCACAAACATATGGGGAAACAAAAAGAGTAAATCAAGTGCTTGAGGACATGCTACGCATGTATGTGATGGATGTAAGTGGAAAGAGTATTTACATTTGGTAGAGTTTTCATATAACAATGGGAAACAAGCATCATCGGGCATGAGTCCATTTGAATATGTGTATGGTATAAGGTTCAGGACACCAGTTACTTGGGATAATCCTGTGAACATAATTGTACTTCGGCCAAAATTGATTAAGGAAATGGAAGAAGAGGTTTTGAAAATTAGGCAGAATTTAAGGGTATCCCAAGATAGACAGAAAATCTATGTATATAAGAATAGAGTGCATAGGGAGTTTCATGTTGGGAATCACGTTTATCTTAGAGTTAGTCCAAGGAAGAGTTCCCTGAAGCTTGGGAGTTGTGCCAAGTTATTGCCAAGATATTGTGGGCCATTTGAAGTGCTTGAGAGAATATGGCCAATTGCATATTGAATTGCATTGCCTGCTAACACTAGATCTCATAATTTTTTTAATGTTTATTTGATTAAGAAATATGTACATGATCCTAACCATGTGATTGATTGGGATGTGATCCAGGTGGAACCCGAGGGAGAGTTCCAAACCAAGCCAATATGCATCCTATACAAGAAGGTAGCATTGATTCGGAACCAAGCCATTGGACAAGTAAAGGTATAATGGAAGAACTTCGGTCCCAATGAGGCTACATGGGAGTTGGAGGATGCCATGAGAGTGGCACGCCCATTTTTGTTTTGATTTTGATCAAACACTGAGGATGTTTTTATTCCAAGGGGGAGGGGATTTTAATACCCCTGGTTTTGACTTGGAATATATTTAACCAAAATTATGTAAATTATGTAAATATGCTAGTATGTATTCCTAGTGCAGAGCTCAAAGCCAAGGCTCGACTAGAGAATGTCTAGGCATGTATGATGTAAATATTTTTATTTGGACTATTTGATTGGCTTATAATTCCAAATCAAAATATATGTAAATATTATGTGCATAAATAATAAAATGGTCCAAGAATGGTTGTGTAAAGAGAACCAGAGGCTCTATGATTCCACCAGAGAGGAAGAGAAAAGGGGTCCTAAGGGAAGCTAATCCTTTTTTCCAAGTGGCAACCTTAGAACTCACCCAAATTCTGCCATGTGCCATGAATAAGATAAATATATCCTTTTTTTACTAGTTTCCAATCATTGAATGCATGTATGAGGTTGGTGGGAAAAGTCACCTCATGCAGTTAATGAAGAATGGGGTTGATTGCACTTTTGTGACAGTTTCACCACAACTCATAAGTCAGTCTACAATAGTCATGAGTCCTTTCTTCTAATGTCAGAAGTAATGTCATTTGTATTTTCACCATGTTCTCATATCCCTTGGATTCAACCCTCATTCTCCCATTCTTTCATGTAGCTCTATACTATGCAAAGCTCTCCATTGTTGTTCATAAACATTTACCATACTATATAACTGATAAATTCAAATCTAGATCCAGGATAGCAGATTTGGAAGGGAAACTATATGGTTGTAGATGAGAAGAAAGTTTGGGAAAGCTAGGAACCCTTACCCTTTGAGTTTGGTTACTTATATATGCTTGAGAAGCCCTGATTTCATGATATAGGTGTTTCTCTAACAACATTCAGCAAGTTGGTATTCTTCTATGCACGTACATGAAGCAATTGACAAGATGGGTCGCCTAAGAGAATTGTGGATTGGTGAAGGGGATTCCTAAGCCAAGAAGGGTGTTGTGTGGGGTAGGTATTGTGGAATCCAATGTTGTGAGAGCTAAGTGATATCCATATAGAGATATGTATGAGCATATGGATACGAATAGAGAGAAAAAATTATTATGGGATGAGAGAGAGAGAGAGAGAGAGAGGCCTGGAGTTGTTTCCTTCACCCCAGTGGCCTCATAACCCAGCTTGGGGGTTAACCTCTCAATAGAAAGAGTATATGTTGGAAAGAGTGCCTATGGTTGGGTGAAAACTTGCTCTTACACAACCAGTTGCTTTAATCAACGTTGGATAAATATAAGTGTTCTCTTGCATTTTGTTATGCAATGGTTTTAATTGATGCCTATAAGGATAATGATAGTAAATGCATGTTAGACGTGTGTGGATATAATTAATTTATGTTGTGTATGTTATTTATGCATCTGCACACATATTTTATGGTTATGGGTGAAATTTAGAAGCACGAATTTAGTTAAGGTCCCCTCTCTTAGTCGAATTGATGGAAAAGGACGTTATAGGGGTGGAGCATATAGGGGGTTGGGAGGAGTGAGGGGGGAGGAGGAGGAAGTCGATTGCGAAGAGGAGGATAATTTGGACTATGTGGAGTAGTCATGAGTGAAAATGGAGGGGATACAACTGATATGAGGGGGAGAGGAGATGTGAAAGGATGGATTGGAGTATTTCCAAGTTTGAATGAGAATGCAGGTTCAATTTACGAGGAGGACCAAAACTGGGAGGAGGGGGGAGAAGGATTGGGTGAGGAAATTTTTTCATTATAGAGTTTCAAGGTGAGGGGTCGAGAGGATGCGGGATAGAAATCAGTAGGAATGGATAGAGGTGAGGAAGATAGATTGGTGGTTAAGGTTCAAAAGGATTGAAGATAATGGATGGATCAGATAAAAGAGATATTAGAGGATAGGTTAAATAATTTCTATTTTGGGAGGTCCTCTTCATCAATTTGGTGGTCATATAGGGATGTCTACATCTGTAAATTTAATAATTAATTTACATAAGATTTATAATCTCTACTATTAATATGAACTTTGCAATAGTTTGTTGTAACTTTGCAATTAATTTTTCTTATCATCCTGTCACATCTAATTCCAAGATGCATTGTTGCAAGAGACTCTAATGATATATAACCATCAGATACAATTGGGCATATCTAGGCCAAGATATCCTCCTTTCAATATCGATGTCCCTCCTACTCAATTCTTTGTCAATATAGATAGCTTTAGACCTGGAATGAGAAGTATGTTGTTGATACAACTCCATGGACCCAATGTGGTTCCTCCAATCAATTACATTGGTGTCCTTCAAAATACAGGTTGGGGCCATAGGCCTATTTTTGGAGTAGGTAGAATTTTAGGCAAAGGTTCATGTTCAGATATCGAAGATAGAGGAGGTTCATTCCCCAAGAATGGATTTGGTAGGACAACTACTTGGGTATCAATTCTTATTGATATGCAGGAAATAGACAAGTGAATGGGGCCGGGATTCTAGGTAGAACTTGATGAAGTTAAAAAGTATTAAGAAGGTTAGTTTAGGGTAGCACTGATGATTGGTGTTGGACAAAAAATTCCAATTGTAAATAAAACATATAAAATTGGACAAGGCAAAATGATGAAATGGAATCCAATGAAGACAAAGAACACTGTCAATGGTGAAAATACTAGTGATGCTCAACAATGATTTGGTGGTCATAAAATAAATCATGAATATTATGGGAACTTTGTGGTTTCAAGCATGTCACATGCTACAAACAAAATTCGAAAGGTTGTACCTAGTATTGCGAATATTATTCAACTTGGGGCCCTCTACAATGGATTAGTTGTGTGTGTGTGTGTGTGTATAATTTATTTTGTGGAATTCATGTNGTGTGTGTGTGTGTGTGTGTGTGTGTGTGTGTGTGTGTGTGTGTGTGTGTGTGTGTGTGTGTTCCCATGCTATTTATTCTTAATTGTGTGGAATTATTGTTGTTGATATCAAAAAATCATATTTGTAAGTTTGTGTCAATTGGTTACTGCCTATTTTTATTGGTTAGAGAAATATTTATTATATTCCAAGGTCTTGGCAGTTATTGGCTTTCCTAAGGGTACACCTCTATCGATTGTTATTAAAGAAATTGAGAAGCAAGGAAAAATAGAGGTTAGTATGTTTTTGCAATGTATCTAGTTCAAAAAATTGGTTTACAAGACATCAAATATTGAGACACGTTCTTTTGTAGTTCCCATTTGCACTGAGTTCCAGTTATGGAACTTGAGTCATGGATCTACCTTCCTACAATATGTTGCAATCAAGAAACCATTCCAATAAAAACAAAATGGTAATTTGTAATTAGAGACATGAAATTCCCAAAAAAAAATCAGTGAGAAATGGGAAAATAAAATTACGGGGAAGATGTGGACTTAAGGAAAATAGTTTGTGAGATATATAATGAAATTGGGTGAAATACAAAAAAATACAAAACTGACTTTGTCATACCACAAAAGGAAGAAGTCGGAATTTTTTCATTGAAATAAATTTATTTTGAGAAACATTGTGGAAATCATGAGATGTATATACTAGACACTAGGAAGTTCACTATTTAGGCAATCCTCAACATGTTCTTATTCTCCGTAGTTAGGATCCCTAAACTTACAAAAGATGTTGATGAAAACTGCAAATGAATATATTTCATTTTGACCACAACCTTTAGCCATTCACCTACTTCATCTTCCAAGGTATGTATAAACATTTTCAACATGACATGTTCAATGATAACATTGATATTCGCAATAAATTTAATGAAATATGGAAAATGTAGCGTAGTTGAACCATTTTGTACATGGAAATTTGGAATATATTTTATTCATATTTGAGTTGGGAACTTATTCATATATCATAAAATAGTTGAGATATTTAAAGAGCCAGACAATTGGGCCTCCAATATTTTTTGAACCAATTTCGTATATCTTCTCTTCCAAGTCTTCAAAATTAAATCCATATATGAATTTTTTTCACTAAAACGAATATTTTTTATTTTTATTTTTTTGATAAAGAATTTTGATGGGCCTTCACCGAGTTACATCTATTTAGAAGTTTAAAATTCCTTTTTTCCAAAGCTTCTCGTTTCAAGATTATGGAATATGATGCATCATACTAGGTTTGTCATTCAAGCTTAGCATTCCTTGAGGATGAAGACATCCCTGATTTGCTTTGAGATCTGTTGTCTTATTCAATTCATGAAGAATGTGATAATAGGAGACAGAGACGCAGTCTATCGAGATAAAGTGCATCCTTTGCATAGTCACATTCAAGCTGAGATTGTTGAACTTTGTAGCAGAGTTTAAAACTTTTATTATGATTTCTGAATCTCTGAATATTTGAAGGTTATTATGTCTAGCTTCTTTGGAGAGTTGGTAGGATTTTAGAAGAGAAAATATTTATGCTTGATTATTTGTAAGTTTTCCTACTCCCCAACTAAAACTGGTTTGTATCGTTCCTCCTGGATAGAAAGTCAATCCACCTGCTCCAGTATTCCCTGGATTTCCTTTTGACACACAATCAAAGAATATTGAGACTTTATTTTTCCTTTGCCACAATTTTGAAAAGTATTTTTCCAAAATTCTTACCTGCGAAAATGGTTTAATAACAGTCCTTCTAGATCCCAGCTGAATTTTATCCACCTGTAGCAATCCAAGCCAATTATGCTCAGCTTTGAATTTATTAGCATCAATTTGATTATCTCCCACAACTTCCAAAAGCAGAGCCTTAGCTTTTATTACTACAATTTCTGGTTTCGTGGATTTGTTGTTGAAATTCAAATCATTTCTTGCTAACCAAATTTTCCACCAGAAGAATTTTGAAATATCTTGCCAAATTTTCCTCCATTCATGACTTGTTGAAGGAATTCTCAGATACATGGACTGCCAGTTTGCAAATAGACTGGCAAGTTCAATATTTTAAGGAGCTGAGACCGGCATCCCAGTCAAGAGATGTTCTCATGCTTTCTGAGTAAAAGCACAACCAACAAAAATATGCTCTGAAGTTTTTGCAGCTTGTTTACAAAAAAAACATCTGAATGGTCCAAAAAATCCTCTTTTGACATGTTTTCACATGTTAGAGATTTCTGATGCATGAGAATCCAAGTAAAAAAATTTACTTTTGGAATACTAGGTAAGTACCACACTGTTTTCCAAAAAGAAGCGTTGTGTGAAGAAATTGAATTAGCTTGAAATGTCTGATAACCGAGAGTTGTCGAGTAGTTTCCTAAAGAACCCCATCCCCACACATCCTTGCATGTTGAATGGATTGGTGCCAATCATGTCAATTTGACCAACAACGTTTTGAGTTGAGGGAGTAGCATTGGATGTCCACAATCTGGTAGTGTTGGGAATACCCATGCTGCCCAATTTCCTTTGTTGTCCCAAGATGTGATATCAGACAGTTGTAAAAAACCTTTATTAACCAACCAGGCCTTGGTCTCTGCAAAAGTTGAATCAAAATTTAATGGTGTGTTGCCTTTGATTTTGTCATCCCACAAAAATGTTTTCCGTCCATTTCCAGGTATGCGGTAAAGATGATGAATAAATAAGTCTAATCCTCTTCTGCATAAATTCCATGTTATAGTGCCTTTAGGAGTATTTGTCACCTGTAAATGCCTTTAGGAGTATGTTATAGTCTTTTATTACTGTCCAACAAACTCTATAAAAATGAAAAGAGAATCCATCAGAGCCTGGAGCTTTATCCGGTCCCATAGACCATATAACAGCAATGATCTCTTCCTCTGTAAAAGGCTTCATTAACTCACCATTTTCCTCCGCACTCACCAAACTAGAAATGTTGGAAAGAAATTATGAGGTTAAATATGAATCAATAGAGCCATCCTCTCTATACAGGATCTGAAAATGAACTTCAGCCGCTTGTTTAATTTGAGAAATGCCTTTAAAATATTCACCAATCAAAGAGGAGATTTTCCAATATATGATTATGGGAGATTCTGGCTCTATACTGCTTATGGAAAAAAGAGGTATTTTGATCTCCCGATTTCAACCATAAACTGCGAGACTTCAATCTCTAGAATTCTTCTTCCTTCCTAAACGCTCGAAAAGAGTTAAACTGGGATTTTTGTTCTTTTTTCAGCATGGCAGAGGTGATCTTTGTTTCTTCCATTTCCAATTGAATCTCCTCCAATTTTTCCAAAGCCTCTTTTCTATCGCTGATTGGATTTTTAAGAGATTGCTTAACCCAATCCTTTAACGCAAATTTGGTATTTTTTAATTTACTCTCCCATACGAAATTTGGTGACCCGTTGACTGGGATACTCAATGCCTTGGTTATTATGGGAAAAAGACAATCTTTGTCAATCCACAAAGGACTAAAATGAAAGGGTATGGGGCCGAGGTCTTCTTCATCCTCAAGCTGCAGCAAAATTGGTTTATGGTCCAAACTAAGTTTGGGCAAGATACTAGAGGAGATGATTTTTTTTTACATCAAAAAAGAACTCTAAACCAAAAATCGATCCAACCTGGATGAGATATTTGCTACCCCTATACGATTATTAGTCCAGGTGTATCGGCCTCTTTTTGGTTTAAAGTCTATCATGTCCCATATTAAAATGAGATTATCCATCGTTTTGTGTATGGGATCTCTCCCGCAAACTCCACCTTTTTTCTCTTTTGGATCTAATGTGATATTTAAATCACCATCCATAATAATATTTGATAGAGCGTTTGCAGCAGGAAAATCACCAGAGAATTCCAGCATTCTCTTTTCTCTTGAAAATTGACATGAACGCATAGATTAAAAATAGCCAGGGATATCTTACTTGGAATGTGTCGGAGCTCAATAAATATCCAATGTTGCGATTCAAATGATTTTTCCAATGAGAAGAGTTCTTCTATCCACAGGGTTTCAAGTCCACCAGATGAACCCTGTGCACTCACAGCCATCCCTGCATTCTTTTTCCAATTCTTTTTACTTAAGGAAAGAAGACTATCCTCCTCTATTTTTGACTCTTGGAGCAGAAGAATATCGGGAGAATCCATTCTTGAGAGGTATTTAACATCTTCAGCTTTTGAAGAATTTCCCAACCCCCTGCAATTCCAAGAGACAATATTCATTATTTATTATTGAAATAAGGAAGAGGGCCTCCTTTTGAAGGCCTAGCCCGAGTATTCTTGGAAATTGACATCTCGATTGTAGCTTGACTTCCTTGCATCTTCAGATGTTTGGATTCTTCCTCTCAAACCTTCTTAATAGATTTACGCCCTTTTTTTTAATACCTCTCAAGAGATTCTTCTTCAGATGAACCAGAATTATCCATAGGTTTTTTTTTTCCATTTCTGCATATGTGGGAGAGTATCCATTAGCAGGAGAACCAATATTTGACTCAGTTGATTCTTTATTTTATTCTCGTATATGATCTTGAGATTGTGGAACTTCTCCCTCTTCAAGAACTGAAGGAACTTGTTCGTCTGGATTTCCTAACACATCAAAATTGTTTTGTGTTGTTATTTCCTTCATAGTTGCTCCAATTTCATTCTTTTTTTGTCCAGAGTGATTACTAACTGTTTTGATTTCTCCACTTTTTCCCTTTGATTTATTTCCTTGCTTTGTTGTACTTGTTTTTTCAACTTGTGTCCATTGTTCTCCCTTCTCTTTGGAAGCTTCTTCCTCAGCTTTCTTCTTGCATGATCTAGAAAAGTGCCCATAGCCATGACAATGTCTGCACTTAAAGGGAAATTTCTCATAATCAAGCTCCTACACATGTGATCAATCTGCTACTGTCAAATTAATCACTTCAGGAAGTCCTACCTCCAAATCCACTTCAACACATATTCGAGCACAAGTATATTGTTCTCTTCTTTCATCCCTATTAATATACTTCCCCAAAGTATTTCCTATAACTTCTAGAGACTTTGATTCCAGTAATGAAGAGGAAGATGTGGCAGCCTAACCCATACAAGAACAGCAGAAGGGACATCTTGATTCGAATCAAATTCCAGAGTCCACTTGTTCAGGTCAATCCCTTGAGGGCCCATGAAATATGGCCCACTTCTAAAAATAAAATATTTGTCTTCTGAATTTTCAAAAATAAATACATAATATCATTTACCTATCATATTGTTGTGTATGCCTTCTGAGATAAGGTGCTTCCAGTTTCTTTGAACCCACCCATCGATTTCCTTGGGAGATGGCCAAAGACAAGTAAACTCGCCAATAAGACCCCGATCTGCAATATTCATTGTTGTTCGGCAAGTTTTTTTCGTTGGTAGATCCATCGAAGGAATGTTGTCTAATTTCTTGACAAATTTCTGATGATTTTGATTGAGCTTCCTCTTCCTGCTTGCTGCTACCAATCTCCTACAAGCAGTGAGTTCAGGGGGATGGGAGGAACCCCCTCCAGCGGCCATGGTAGAAACTCTCAGAGCACTGAAAAAATGAAACCCCAGCAAACATTTTCAACTAATGTTCTCGAGGAGGGACGAGCTTCACACAGAATCACTCAAATCTCTAACTGTAGAGAAATCCAAAAGATCTTCAAGACCGATTCACCAGACCAAGCAAAAAACTGCTAGCAACGAGTTTGGGAAAAAAAAAACTTATTGGAGCGCAAGTAGTCTCCGGCGTTCCATATATGAAATTTTGAAAATGTATTACAACCATAAATATCTCTCATACTAATGGAGTCCTTGAGGGATTCTTCAAAAATTCCTTCAACAAGGTTGGTTGTTCTTACCTATAGAATCAATAGGATACTTCAAGCTGCAAGAATATGACAACTTGGATAATATTCATATTGAAACAATAAAGTGAAATTCTAGGACAAACTTAGAAACATTACATGTTGTCAGCACAACAACTTTTCTCTTAGTCTAGATTGGTTGTCCTTTATCTTAAGGGTGGAATCCTTGATAAAATCACTAATATGTCCTTTAGAGTGCATACCTGAAAATCATATTAGTAGAGGACGATAATTAGGTTTTAATGTTAAAAATGGTGGAACTCAAGAAGACAAGTCCCTTATCCTTTTGGGCTACGGAATTGGGGAAACAATATGGAAAATAAGCTTTAAAATGAGATGAATAAAGCAACAAATCCAACTAGCAATGAATCATAATGATTAGGTCAACCAAATCGATGTGAAAAAATAAATGAAATGTTCAATTTGATACAATGTCACCTCCAATAATATCAACAAGTGTACTATGCAATCATTAATGAAAAGAGAATAGTAGGACAACCTCCAAATATATAATAACAACCAACAATCTCTTTATTACCAAATCAAATTACTTTAAGAGATCAAAGAGCACCGAAACGGTCTCGCCCAAACCTCTTCCTATATGCCACAAACAACCCACATATATGTTCAACAACTATAGAAAAGATAAATACACCAACAAATTTACATTGGAGCATTACGCATCCATATGATTTACGTAAAGAAGAAGAAAATAAGGAAGTGTATCTCTATTAAAGCATTATTCAGGCATTCAATGGAGTTTTGAGTTACTATATTCCTCAGTTGCAACCTGATTGTATTTATACCTATTATGTTCTTATTATGGGCATTGTAACCTCTTTATTTATATTGACATGGGCACCTCTAGAATCCAGTAGAATATTTGGGGAAATAATGATAGTAGAAAATAAAAATTATAGAATAATGTGTGGCTTGGAGGGGGCAAGGATTCACACAATTATTAGAAACTTTTTTATACATTTTTGCTTAGCTTTTTATTTCTAGAGTGTGAGGTATGTGGTAGACCTAAGCTAAAATATATCCCTAGTTGCAAATATTTGTGAGCAAGGTAATGGGTTCCATTTTTGTCAGTCTTTGGTTCATATGCATATTGTCTCTTAGCACAGTCAATTATCTATGCCTTGCAGCATGATAGATAAAAGTCATGCAATTCTACTACCAAAACTTTGTATTGGAAGGTTAACAACCAAGAATCTTGTTAATTATAATATTTCTCTCTTTCTTAGGGTTTGATACAAGTGCAGTAGTTTTTTGTTTATTATGGTTTTAATATATATAAATGCACATGCATGGAATTTTACTTATCTTGTCAAAATATCTTGTATCGGAATATGTTGTTAAATGGAGGTTGTGAAGTGATTCTATTTAACATTGATGTGTATATCCCTTTCATGCATCAATGGTATATGCATCTTTCAAAGATAAATTATTGCTCTGTCTGTATGACTTAAATATCCAAATACAGTCATCCAATAAACTTAACTTCAAAGGAAATTTAGAGAAAGAAAAGTTGTCGTTGCTACTAACAGCCTCTTGAGATCAACTTTCTTGATATGATATGCCATTTTTTAAGTGAAACTTCATCATAAAATGGAGGAATATTCATGAATAGAAGGAGTTTTATTTTTTTCCATCATGTCTAGTGATCTTTCTTAAAGAATCAAAGCGTCCTTTGATAGTTTATTTGCATGTTCATTTGTTCCCTAATAAATATCTTTGAAATATATGCTATCGAAGCAAATTTTTAGTTCACATATTTTTCCAATACAAGGAACAATGGATTTTCCAAATATATATTTCCCTTTTCCCATTCAATTACCAATTTAATATCACTAAAGATTTGAATGCTTTTAACTCCCTTCTCCATAGACAATTTAAGAAGGAAACAAAGAGAAAATACTTGCAATTTGTTATTGATAGCTTTCTCGGATGCTGCTATAAAGTCTATGGAATGGAATTTGGAGATAAATCAAATACACCCTAAACCACAAGTGGCTAAAGAGTATCGACTAGATTCATTAAAGAATCCCCAAACCTTAGAAAAGTCAATGACAGGTTGGGAGATGACTCCCGTGTTCTTCACTTCAATGTGAACCAAATATCCTCATATGCATACCTTACCTACTAATAGACATGAATGGGAAGACTCTCTTTACCTTAGAAATCTAGATAATTTCGTAGGGATGAACACGATGATTCCTAATTACTGTTGCATTTCCTTATCTTAGTTGCAAAACTTTTTATGCATTGATTTATACTGTCTTTTCGATACTGAACCCTGAGATGTAATAGATATTTGATACAACATCAAAGGATACTTATACCATTAATGACAGGTTTGTTGAAAGAACTCATAATATTCTCTTATCTCAATTTTTTATTGGGTACTTGTGATTCTAAGATGATGGTGCTTTTGATATGGAGATTAATTTGGGAGTGATACCATAGTCAAAGGTAAAAGAATGCATTTATTTACTAACCTTTTGTGACAACATGTATTGTAATTGACTCTCTATTTAGGCTGATGGATGCCTCATTTTGAGTTATATTAGAAAAAGGTAATTACAAATTAATGGATGCCTCATTTTGAGTTTTAATAGTAAACTCATTTCCATCTACCTAGTGATTTCTTTCACAAACCTATGTTTGCATAAGCATATAATTGCATATAGATATCTAGAAGGTTAGAATTTATGTCTTAGGGCTTATATATCTTCATTTAATTCTAGATTAGATTGAGTTTAATTGTCCATTATGTAGTTGTTTTTCACAAATTGATTATAGTTTTTGTCAGTTGAGTAGACCTTTGATGTTAATGTTCTTAATGTTGGCTCGAGGTATTTTCACTATGTATCATGGGATAGGAAAGAAGAAATAAGTAATTCCTTTCCATGGGTGTTGTAAGGCATAATTATATTCTTATGTCTTCTAACACTTTATGATGGTAAGCATATACATATTTTCTCTCGAGGTATTTACACTACGTATCATGGGATAGGAAAGAAGAAATAAGTAATTCCTTTCCATGGGTGTTGTAAGGCATAATTATATTCTTATGTCTTCTAACACTTTATGATGGTAAGCATATACATATTTTCTCTCATGTTTGTGAGACATACTTCTTGTTGTTGGCTACATGTTGAGTTAGTTGTGACCATTGAAAAGTCCCATATTTTTCCATTCAGTAGTTGTATTTCACAAATTGATTATATTTTTTTTCATTTGAGTAGACCTTTGATGTTAATGTTCTTGATACGAATCAAGGAATTTACAATATGTATCATGGGATCAAAAAGAAGGAATGATTAATTCTTTTCCATGGTTGTTGTAATGCGTAATTATATTCTCCCCGGATGCAGGTGTCAATATCGAAAATATGGCCACGAAGGCAGATGACGGGGCACACAATGGTGCCACCCTGTCATCTTCTTGATGTCACCCCCACCATATACCTCAATGGTTGCACACATTAAACTCAAGCTTGGACATGGAGACCCCATGGCATCCAGAACGTACGAGGTTGTCACCTCGACGTCGGCTCTCCTTAATGGGACTTCTTATTTTATGGGTCGATGTGCCAAAGGATTAAGGCCCCGGATTCACTGTCACCCTCATCATTTTCTCTCTACATCTTCCTAGTTCCACTCTCGGCATCCTCCCATTTTGGCTCTCTATAATGCTGCTCCAGTCTCCTAGCTCTCTACCTCCCTTTGTCACCCAACTATGTCTCGACGCCAGAGAGGAACTCCACACCACAGATGAGTGGGGAGAGGTATCCACACGGAACTCCCTACTCTGCTCAATGCACAAGCTAGGTGTGATGGTTTCGACATCGAAATTCCTGACTCTATGCATACCATGTTCAACGATTGGGATGATGAGCTCTCTGGTGCCCTTAATGTTGTTGGTCGCACTCTTGAGCACCACAGAAACTACTAGGTCCTTAAGAATCTCATAATTCTGCTTCTACTTTACTTTTACACTCGGCCCCTCCCTGATGGCGTCCCTCCTCCACCTCCAGCACGTGTTGGTCCCTCGGCTCCCACTGTTCTCCCTGTCTCCACCTCCGCACCCACCCCCTAAACCACCCCCCTATAGTCCCCATGGACTATGAAACCTCCCTCTCACCCCCCATAGAGCTGAATGAAATATTTCTCAGCTAGCAAATGTTCCCCCAGTATAGCGACTATGAGGAAAACAGCTCCCATCCTAGTCAAAATTCCTCCTGCCAACAAAAGTGAAGCCGATAGTAGTGAAGATAAATACTCCTCTAGCGACGTGGATGCCTCTGACGACAAGGATGCACCAAGCGAGCCGGTCTCCACAGGTTTTGGATGCCCCATCATCGAGGAGTCATTCCACAAACCTTAGAAAGGTTCTTGGTCTTGGTGTTATTTTTTTTTTGACACAAGTTCTTTTGTTTTTTTTCATGTCACGAATTGTACTATGACAAACATGGTTTTATGTAAAAGGATACATTCTCTCCTTTTTTTGACCTTTTTTCCCTCACTGAGGGTCTGGTATACTTGTTAGGACTACTACACCTGCTTATCCTCTTAGCAGGACTGTGTCTTTGATCTGTAACAATTTTTATACCATGATTACTTTTACTCAATAGATTAGCTCTTAAACTTACAAAAAAAAACATGTAATTATATTCTTATTCCTTCTAACATTTTATGATGGTATGCGTAGAACAATTGAGGCTAACATGCCCAGATTTAACATTACAGGGGATCCATCATTATAATTAAATTCATGCAGTTGTGGTGCATTGTAGAAACTTGAATTTAGTTGATCAGCATTGTTGGTTGCATTTCAATATTTTTCAATGCAAGAATCAAGGTATATGATGGTGCTCGTAATTGTTGACAAGTGGGAGCACAAACAAATACAATTAAAGGAAAATAAGTTAACAATGGAAGATGCCTTGAATGCAAAAAAGGTATTAAGGTCACAAGTGGCATCCCCTTTCCATATGGATATAAACAAGATGGATGTAGTCGCTTAAAGGAGAAGGACGGAAATTTCACTTAGTGGTCATTTTAATATTTGGAAATGTCATCGATGTAGATGATTTTCTTGTAAAGCCTTGAGATTATTTTTTTCATGGACAATTACTTTGTCCATTAGTGGATATCAGTTGGAATCTCAAAGATATTGTGATATTTGACTTTTCATATAATATAATTTACATGGTTGAAATTATATATGTTTGTACTTGATGTTATCTAGTGTTGTAATTAACTAATGCGACTTTGCATGACTCCATGTGTATTCATATTAGATGAGCATGAATATTGTATGGCATTTTTTTTAATTTATTCACAACATCGAACTGATTAATTTATATTGATTAATAATGAACTCAAATAAAATGAATATAAAACTACTAAATTAGTAGTTTATATTGATTAATAATGAACATAAATAAAATGAATATAAAACAACTAAATTAATCATTTGTATTGAATAATAATGAATGAAAATGAAATAAATATAGGACTACTACATTAGTCATAAATTACTACTTTTTTTAACAAAAACGAGTATATGATTCTTATAAAAAGGATAAAATGAATCAGCATATAAAAAAATGTTACAATATTTCAGTCCAAAGAGAAGAGGCTATGAAGTTTCCGGAACAACTAATTATCCCATATATAGTCATCCATATTTCTACCAATAATTCATTATCTCCAGAGACAATTACGCTACAATAAATTGTTATAAATTGGACTAATGCTAAAATGTAAAAAAGAGCATAAAACAAACATTAACTTTAGATGGGACTGTGTGCACCACTCATATATTGATCCTTACCAGTGTTTTCAAGATTTTATTATAATTCTGCTCCATTGTCCTCTGAATCAATAGAGCTTGTAATGTTGACAATTGCATTAGGTTGAGGAACATAGGATCCATTTGAATCCCTACTGTTGAAATAATTTGTGGTGTAAGACCGCTACACTCCAAGAACGTCCTCATGTCTATCCATAGTCACTTGTATTTTTTCCACCTTAGCTTTATGAAATTTCATTTTGTCCTATGCCTCATCTAAATGAATGTCCAAAAAATACACTTGCGATGAGGTTTGGTACACTATCTTCTCCAACTCCTCAAACTTTCTCATAGTAAGCAAAACATCATGGATTTGGGCATCAAAAGTTTGAGTGTTCTCTTCCACTTCATTAAGAAGACCATCCAAGCAAAAGGTAAAGGATGAGAGCCAAAGATCTCTTTGTTCAAAATCTTACAAATGAGATTATATAATAGGTCATCGAGCATTTGATTGGAGAACTGTGTCAATTAAAACTTTAAATCTGCATATTCATCCACTTCATTTGGCCATGAATATCTCTAACATCTGTTGAGGTATCTCTCATACGTTCGTATATCTCCTACAACTGATTATCTATATCCATTGTTGCCTTTGTCATTGACCAAACATGTAGTTTTTCTACTGCAAATGCCATAGATTCTCCAAGTGTTGGTAGAATTAGGTCTACCCTCACTCTTATGGAAAAAAAACCCTAAGATATGTATTCAATGTTATCTTCAATAACTACAACATCTAACCACTTCGTGGATCCTGTGTCCCAAACCTTTCATCAAAGAGAGGTGAGGAATTAAATAATGACCACATAATACAATCTAATTAGTAAGGTCCTCCTCACAATAAACTTTGAAAATTTTAAGCCCGCACGGGTGTGGCTCATTGGCGGTTCCGTTGTTATGAAGTCACTTGTTGTAAATTGGAGATCACGAGATCAATCCCACCTGGGTTTACCTATGTCCCATGTCTTGCGATGGGTGTGGGACACGTAGGGTTATAGTGGTAGTGGGAATGGATCCCTGGACCCCGTGTCACACGAGTACCAGCCCCGCCCCAGATACCGATTCCTCTAGTCTAAAACAAAAAAAAACTTTGAAAATTTTAGGAAACCAATAACCCAGAGAGCACAGGAAGGCATCCAAATTTCCAAAAACTTGTAACAACATCCCTAAGTCACAACTATATCTTCTCCTCTTGAGACTACTCACACCGGAGTCCTGATAACGAAAGCAAGAGAATACAATGCATGATAAAACTGATTATTATCAACGCACATAGGGATTACAATCCTTTGTATAAGGGTTGAGGCATCTAGAGACTTCATAACTCCATCGACTTTGATTCTTTGATATGTGTGGTCGAGATGCAGAGTAACCATCACCTCGACTTCATTTCCCACGAGCTCAAACTTACTAGGTGGAAGGAGGAGCATCTTGTCCCATCCTCAAGGATCAAAACGATGATAGTTTTTAATGAAACCCAATTTAATATAGATGTAATACATGAAAGGGGTTAGGGACTTCAATACATTGTTGGTGGATATCTATTCATCCTAATGCACCCACAAGGGAGAAGGGCAACTTGATTGGCTAGTTTGTCCACTTGTGTATTATTTTCCATATGTGCATGGAAGATTTGGACCTTGGAGAATTGTTGAAGGAGTCTATCTATTCTTGATTGAAGTCTTCCAGTTGGTTTATCTATAATATTGATTCATTGTCTAGCTTGAGAAACAATCAATAAGGAGTCGCCAATGAAAACAATAGAGAGATGGCTTGTTCTAGACTTAGAAAAAGGGTGTACCTCTATGCTTCATTATTAGTGTCTATATCCAGGCCACACGAAAGAGTTGAGACTATAGTTCCTCCAGGATAGAAAATGATTCCCCTTGCTTTTGTTGCCCCAGTAGTCATAACTCGCTATTATAAATGACAAATTTGTGACAAAAAACAACTAAAATGTGAATATATGTCACTATCATTGAGGTGGTGACTAATAATAGCTAATTTACAGTATCTTATAATGTGACTAGCATTAAGTCGTATTTCCTTAGTCATTAATTGGTTTCCTTGATTTATCATCTAGTATTATATGTAGTTGTGTATTCGGTCATTAATTATAACAATAAATGATTAAATCAATGACTAAATTAAGGACCAAATTCTAATAGCTGATAAATCAAGGAAACCAATTAATGACTATGTGAAATACAACTAAAAGTTAGTCACGTTATAAGATACTAAAAATTATCTACTATTAGTCACCAACTCAAAAAATAGTCGTTTATATGTGAATTTTAGTTGTTTTTTTAGTAACAAATTGGTCATTTTGTACTAGTTGTTTATAAACTATGGTACTTCCCTTAACAATTCATGGCACCACAAAGTGTACACCTAATTCTGATGTGACGAGAGAAAGATATGGAAACTTTCCCAAAACTTGTTAATTTTGTCTCTTTCAGGAGAGCAAAGTTGTACAGACTTATACATGTCTGATTTTTCTTCTCTACATTTGAATATTTTCCACAAACACTAATTAACCCAGTAACCATGTTAGGTTTGATCACCATCAATTTTGAGTTTCAAAGATTTAGTTGTTTGAGCCATTCATGCCAAAAAAATTCTTTGATCCTTGCTCTGAGCTAACGGTGTATATGATCATTATCATTTCTTGGGGTGGTCACGAAACTTATACATTGTATCCTTAGGGTCAATAAAACCATCAATGACAAATACAAAGTTATTGTGCATATCCTTTACAACAAACGAATCTGATCAAAATTCTAACTTATTGCTAGTCTAAGTTAGTTGGGGTACATACAACAAATGGGCACTCAAACTAGGTATAAGATACACATCAATGATTGCACCATTCTAGAATCCACTATTTCCACAACCAACAACAGTAAGTGAATAATCATCTATTACAAATATTTCTTTTTTTTATCTTCACTTAATGAAGAGAAGATAGAAGCCTCTTTGGGAATATGATGGGTGCAGCTAGAGTAAACTATACATTCACTCTTAGGAGTGTGACCATTCAAGGCTTAAGAATCATTAACAAAAACCATAGAGTTATCTTCCTTACCTTCTGAATCTCAACATTGTAGGTTGAATGATCTTCCAGTTGGCATGTATCTTCCAGGTTTCTTCACTTACTCATCAAGACCCTTGGTTTTCTTCCAACAAGCATTTTCCATATGTCCCAACACTACAAGGAAAAGTCCCTCTAATGGAGGTTATAGCGGAATCACATTAAAAAAAAGGGTCGAACATTTGTTTATAGTGGAGGTAAGCGGGTGGAGATTTTAGCGGATATTTTTTCAATTGGTGTGTTTTCTATGAACACGCATTGGTGCATTACATACAATGTCACACTGGAACGAAGTAGATGATACCGCACCGAAATGGAGGAAAAATATAAATCAAGGAAAATTTAATGTAAATACTTGTATTAATTAGAAAACATTTCCCAATGCATTTACATGTATTAAACGCACCAGTGCGCTTATGTGTCACTAGCCAATGTGTTTATTACACTTAAAAGCACCATCATTTCAACTTATATTTTACTAAGAAATCTAATACCGAGCTCATGATAACACCAAACACACCAGTGCATGTATAATACATAAAACGCATCGCATTTTTCTATATGGTGCGTCTTTATAATAAATTCGTTTAAATTTGTACTGAAATGGACGAAAAATATAAATCAACTAAAATTTAATTTAAAAAATCGTGTTAATTACAAAAAAGTTGCACGGTGCATTTATGTGTATTAAATGCATTGGTGCGCTTGATGTGTCACTACATGGTGTGTTTAATACACTTAAACGCACCATTATTTCAATTTATATTTTGATAAGAAATCTAATACCGTTGCTCATGATAACACAAAATGCATCCGTGTGTGTATAATAAATTAACGCATCACATTCTGCTATACAGTGCGTATTTATAATAAAGTCATTTAAATTGAATTAGCAAACCCTACTTAACGATGCATCTTTATAATAAAAGCGGCAGTTCCTTTATAGTATACAAGCGCACTGAGTTTTAACATTAAAATATGCCGAAAAAAACTTGTCAAATTTATTAAAACCCTATACTCTGGTGTGTCGGGTTTATGGGAACACATCGGTTCACTTCACTTGAAACGCACCAGAACATGGTTTAATAATAATAAAACCCACACCATAAAATTCATTTTTACCATATCTCAGTGTGTTTTATCCCAAGAGCACCAATGTGAAATCCTAGCAACATGGGCGCCCTGACATTCCTGGTCCACATGGAAACAATTTTCATCCGTATGGTTGTTGTTGTTGGTTTAAATTTTGACAAACGGTGATCAAAATTTTAAATTTTCCATACATCACCAGGATGCCTCCCCGAAGAGTCATTCATCAAGTAAGTTGTTTATAAACTCATAATTAAATTTTTTAGCAGATTAATTCTTTTATTGAAGTTGTTACTTGTTGTTTAAGAAAAAAATGTGCGGTGCGTTTGAGTCATTCGGCTTGCACCAAACACTAGTGCATCCTGTAAGTTTTTACAGTGCGATCCGAACGGCTCAAACGCACCGCTAACCCGAAAGATTTAATAAAATATATAAAATAAATAACATAAATCATAAATAATTTAAAACAAATAACTAAATTGTGCAGTGCACCTAGGTCATATTACGACACCTATTTGATTCTCTAACATGGCCTAGGCACACCAAAAATATGTGCACAGCTTAATGATGTGTTTTAATCTAACGAACACATCAGTTAACATAGTATGGTAAACATGAAAATGATACAGTGCATCTATTGAAAAGGAGTGCATAATTATCGGTGCTCTTAAATTTCTTGAGCACACCGTGAAATTTTTAAAATTTATATAACAGTTGTTCATAAACATCACATTTGGTTGAGATAAACACACCGTTGACATTGCGCTTACTTTAACTGAACGCACGGGAAACATATTCATTAACCATTTTAGACAAATTTTATGTCAATGCGTCCATTCCACGTCAGTGTATCATTGACTATGCTCTAACATGAAATGGGCGCACCAGAATTAAATTTATCGAAAACGGTTAATGGTGCCATCATAAAGTGAGATACAGCGGTGCGTTAATATGGTTTAGGCACACCATTATGTCAATCTTACAAACTGTACCAGCGCATCATATATTTGACACACCACTTTGATCCATTTTAATAATGTTAAATATATCATCGATGTGGTATTATTGTGGAAAAGCATCGTAGTTGGTGCATGTTTGAAGATAAAACACCGTGTATGGTGCACTTGTATTATTATAGCACATTGATTGTAAGTTTTTATTTTTTTCACAAAAAATTATTGTTTAAGTTACTGAATATTATTTTAATTGTATGGAATATGTAATATAGAGACATGAGCAATGACATGCTGCTCAACAGGATCATGAGCATGTTAACCAATATAACATGGTCAGAGCTTGGGAGGCTAGGGAGAGGGAGAGAAATTTGTACCTCATCATATTACTGCTCATAACAAAGAGATCTTGAGTATTATTGGGTTCTTGAAGTTCTATCAGGAGGCTACACCCCTTAAGGGAAACAGTGCATTATTATGTCATCTAATTTGACGTTGGGATCACTGCATGCAAGCATTTCGGGTTGGTGGTGGTCAGCGGTTCCAACACACAGAGAAGTATATTTATTTCATCATAGGGATATCTAGGAGAGGGGAGTATTTACCGTGGTTCCCCGATGTCCCAGCAGGTGTTGCAATAGAGATTACACTAGCTTAATATTATAGATATATCAGTGATGTGGTCATCCATGCATTTGATTTTCAGATGAGTGATGGGAATCTTTGGATATCTGACTTTGGTTGAGAGGATGTTAGATACCTCTCTCATATCCTTATTATGCTGGTGCACTCCACTTCTGGTGGGAAACGCATTAGTTTCCCCTTATTGTATTGTGTTGACTCTTTAGTGCAAAGACCTAGATGTATTAGGTGGTCTGCCATTTCTTTGTGGCATTTTTATTATTCTTTGGATAGATGTCATGTAGTCATTGTTGGGAGGTCCAACTTCCATTTTGGTTCAAATATTTTTTGAGAGGTTTTTTAGCAACCATGCCATCATTTGACTACCTACCTCATAATTTGATGACAAAGGTGCATCTAGGAATGTGGGGGAAGATGATGCCTAAGAGGGGGGGGCCTGAGTTCCCTACTAGGATCACCTTAGATGTGTTGTATATGTTGTCTAGTGAGGACAGCCATGCACTTAACATGGTGCCATATCCATATGTTGGCATGGATTGGATAGGCTTCCCATAGACCTTCTTCATAGCGGATGAGCCACCTAATGACATACTTAATATTATTGTTATGTTTAAATTACTATAGTTTCATTTTATTCTATTTGTACTTAATGTAAATGAAATATGTTATAAATATTAATATTTTTTAATTAAATTGTCTAATTATTATTTTGTACTATATATTTTGTAGAAATTGGCACATTTGATGCAGAGGTAGGGCTACCTTCTCCAACTCATGATGATGAGGACATGGAGGAGTAGGATCAGGCCGACCCACATGAGGTGGTCAATAGACATCTTGGCCACCACCCACCTAGGCCTTGGGATAGATATATATAGGATGTGGCAGATAGCTTGACCATATTGTTGGTTGATGTAGGTGTACAGCTTGTGCAGTTGCATGAGATTTGTGATGACCCTGAGCTTGTATAGATATAGAGGATTATTCCTCATAATATGAGGTTATTTATGAAACATGTTGTTAGTGAATAGTTTCAGTCAATTTCCTCATTTGCACGTCGTCCTTAACCTCCACCTCTTCCCCCTCCACCTTCGATGTATCATCCACATCCTCCTCCACTGTGTCCTCCTCCTATGCCTTCGTCATCATATAGTCCTATACTTATACTCAAATATCCATCTAATCCTACGTCATAATCATCTTCTCTACTCGTGCTCGACCAACCCTTCAGTCCTATTCATCGGCTTGACCACCCACCAACTCCTATTGCACCTATTTCTATTTTAGAGTTCCTTAGAGAGGGTCGTACACTTTGTCTTGATGGACATATACTTCCTCCTATCAGACTTATTTTTCTTTCTGATATGGGTATTGATGCCTTTGGCTCTGCTAGTGTAATGTCCCCATCCAAATATATTTTCATGGAGGAAAAATTCTACTAAACCTACTAATTCCCTAAGTTGGGGTGGAAACGTTAATACTTGGAATAAGGGAGCTACAAGACCCTAAATTGACCTTAGACTTAAAAATTCACATTAATTGGGTCAAATAAATGATAATAAGAGAAAATAAGGTGGAATTTGGTCATGAGGGCGCATAAGAGGGTGTGCGGCCCACATCTGGCAAGATTCCCTGCTACACTTGCATCATTCTCTCACCAATTTGAATCCAAGGTGGAGGATAACATGCTTTGGGGAGATGAAAAGGGAATATTCATGGAATTAATTTAGGAAGGTCGAATTGGAGTTGAAGAGTAACTCCCAGGGAAGAGGAAGAGGAATTGTGACACTTGTAGCTAGATTCCATGGAATTTGTGACAACAATGATGAAGGAATCTATGACAAATATGACAAGCTCAGACATTATTGTATACCTATGACACATTTTACATATTAGGGCTAAAACTATCCACCAAGAGGGCACATAGAGGGATTTATGGTCAGCCAATATTCCCAATTCGAATTGGGGAAAGAGGAGAGCAAGAATGAGGAGGACAAGTGTCTCATGAAGGAATCAATCACTAAATTAAGTTGGGTGAGTGTCTTGGTGGGAAATTCAACCTCATTAGTCCACATGAAGTTAATAAAATATGAGAATTGGAAAAGAGATCAGCCTTTGGATCACTTTTGTTTTGCACTCTTGGAGAGCTTAGCTTGTCTTTGCACGGTGGATGTGCATCCCCCTGCTATTGAACCAATTTAGAAGCTGGAATATCGTTGTACAAATTGGTTGGAGGAGAGACAATTCATACTTATTATCATAGCTTAAATTATTATTTTAATTCAGTTTCAATCCCTTATTCAGTTCAAATTCATCTCATAGAACTCTTCCTACTTTCTCTTCTCATATTCTCTTGGCAATGTCAATGGTTCTAGTATGGATGGCGTATTGATGGATGCATAAAAAATGTGGAGGGTACTTTAGTGATTCCATTGATGTATCTTAATATGTATGGTACTTTATTGAACAGAATATTAGAGCCACATCTCGAAATCTCATGCCTACCATGTAAAAATTACAAATAAGCTACTTATTCGAGCTAGTTTCCCTTATAATATCTTGTGGACATTTTGGTGAAGTCGTGAATATGTTTTGTATCAGTATTTCTCTGAGTTTTTTCCTCTATTATAGAATCCCATAATTCAATTAATTACATCCATTTAATATATGCAATCTCCTTGGGAATTTTTCAAAATTTTATGCAACAATTTTCATGTTTGTGGCCTACATTACTCAAGCAATGTTCATGTGTCACAATTATTTGATTGCTGGGGCACAATAATCATTCATTGTTCATAATTAATATTGAATTTTGTTTGTTAATAAATTATTTATCCATTCCTAACCTCTATTAAAAAATTATGGAGGTTTGTACAGTGTTTGGGAGGCCAAAAATCGAATGACTAGTGGGGGGTTTCAACACTAAATTCACTAGTATTTTTCCTTTTATTTCCCCATTGATTAATGAAAATTAAAAATGCCACTGTAAAGTTTATAGGTGTCTATTATATGTATTAGTATTTCATAATACCCATCCATCCCTTACAAAAATAATTCAAAACCATTTGGGAGGGTTTGAGACCATTTGGTTGTCACTGGTCCAAGGTTCGAAATTGGCCAAATTTGACCAAACGTGAATAACATGTGAAAAGGATTTTTATGATTCACCCATTGATTGTTTAAGGTATGTTATGATGTGATAATTACCATAGGTTCCTTCCATAATAAATTTGTAAAGGTATGGCAATGTTTGGAACAAGACAAGAAAGACTAGTTTCCTAGTTTTCTTAGTTTTGAAACTAGAAAAAGTGCGGAAGGAGAATGTATGTGAAGTGTTTGTAAAAATTCCTCAGCCACATGATATTAATCAGCCATATATATAAACATATAAATCCAATAAGAAGCTCCATATCACTCTCCAAGAGCTTCCTCAATTGCCTCATAGCCATGGAATTAGTGTTAGATTCATTGTCAATGAGGGTTTTGAGAAAGAAAGCTTCCATTGTCTAAAGTTTTAATAGTCTCTATTGAAATATTTTGTGATAGTGTTTTTATCGGGTACACAGGGTACTCCCAAAAGAGCGAACACCTTCAGCAACCGCTTCACACCAATAGATCACAGATCAACACACCGATGTTTGTCACGTGGTTAAAACCCTCGAGAGGGAAACAGTCCATGGCCCTAGCCAAATAGCTACTTGGAGCAATTTATTATGCAAAAGAAAGAAAGTTACATATGAGATTCTCATAATCAATCAACTAGACAAGGACCCTCTATGCTCTTTAAATAAAGGTCATAGACCAATCGGGTGTTAAGCCACAAATCAATGGTAGGTATGATCTAAGAGAAGTTGAACTGTCGGATTACTCTATGTCTAGAACATATCGTGACCATCGGATTAGAATATTTACAAATGCATACAAGTGCATACTAGAGAAACACACTTTTAAATAACGGATATATTACACAAGTTGATCTTAACTAACTCCTAAGTGTCTAAATATCCTAACATCCCCCCTTAAGAACAACTTGGGATAGAATTGAAGGATTTACAAAAGTGACACTATTAGGAGAAGGAAGGAGGCATTAGAGCCTATCCCCCCTTAAGGACACATTCCTGAACTCCTAACATAGACCGAAGTTTAGAAAACTTCACTTCTGTAAGAGACTTGGTGAAGATGTCTACAACTTGATCATCTGTAGGGCAATAGAGAACTTCAATAACACTATCATGAATAAGATTTCTGATGAAGTGCATGTGTAGATCAATGTGTTTGTTGCACTGAGGTAGAACTGGATATTTGGCAATCTTGATGGCACTTTGATTGTCGCACCAAAGTGTAGTAGGCTGATGTTGCTCGAATCCAAACTCTGAAATGATCTGTTGAAGCCATAAAGCTTCTTGACTGGCATTAACTGCGGCTCGATATTCTTCTTCTGCTAAAGAAAGAGCAAGAGCTTGTTGTTTCTTACAAGCCCAAGTGACAGGTCCAGATCCCAGACTGAAAACATAACCTGCAGTAGACTTTCGATCATCAGGATCACCAGCCCAATCTGAATCAGTGAAACCAACCAACAAAGGTTTCCCCCCTGTACTGTAATGAATCCCAAATTGAATTGTACCTCGAATATATCGAAGTATTCTTTTTGTTTCTTTCCAGTGAATTTCATGAGGAGTTTTCATATAACGAGCAACATGAACAATGGCAAAGGAAAGGTCAGGATGGGAATGAGTCAAGTATAAAAAACTACCAACAAGCTGACGATACAAGGTGGCATCTACTTCAGGGGAAGTACAAGTGGTAGAAAGTTTGACTCCAGACTGAAAGGGATAAGGGGATGGTTTACAATCTTCCATGTGGAAGCGACGAAGAAGGTCACAAGCATACTTAGACTGGGAAAGAAATATTCCTTCTTTGGTTTGCAAGACTTGGAGACCAAGAAAATAATGCAAATGTCCTAAGTCTGACATTTCAAAATTTTGCTTAAGACTGGATTTCACATGGGTTATAAGGTTAGGGTCACTACCAGTAAGGATAAGATCATCAACATAAAGAACAAGTAGGTTGATATGGTTTCCTACTTTCTTGGTATAGACATTGGGGTTAGAATGGCATCTAGAAAAACCAGTGTCAGGGAGAAAGCTATCCATTTTGGCATACCAAGCTCTAGGAGCTTGCTTAAGGCCATATGAGGATTTCTTAAGGAGACAAATAAGGCTAGAGTTAATCTGAACATATCTAGGGGGTTGTTCCATGTAAATTTCCTCATGTAAATCACCATGTAAGAAGGCAGACTTGACATCCATTTGATGGACTTCCCAGTTATGTAAGGCTACAAGGGAAAGAACAAGGCAGATGGAGTTCATTTTTGCCACAGGGGAAAAGTTTTCATTGTAGTCAATCCCTTCAACTTGGGAAAAACCTTTGGCAACTAACCTTGCCTTAAGTCTTTCAACACTTCCATCTGATGCATACTTAGTTCTGTAGACCCATTTACATCTGACAAGTTTTCTTCCTTTTGGAAGAGGAACAAGATCCCAAGTATCGTTCGCCATTAAGGAACGATATTCTTCATTCATAGCTGCATCCCAATCTGGATTTCCTGAAGCTTCTGCAAAAGTTTCTGGATCATGATTCTCGGAAACTTCAGCCAAAAGAGAAGAGGCTCGCTGAAACTGAGAACGTGTTCGACGTTGATCTCTAGGATCACCGGTAAGATCACCAGCTACTTCACATGTTGAATGGACCCATCGAGGAAGTATTGGTGCTGGCACAATTGGAGGAACATGAGCAGACGGAGGTGGATTTTCATCCTCACTGTCATCATCAGAAACTAGAGTTGGAAACCTGTCAAGGAAGTTGGAAGAAGAAGAAGAAGGCACAATCGCCGAATCAGGCTCGCAGGACAAAGACGGCACACCCGCCAAGTTAGGCTCGCAGGCCAAGATATTTTCATCAAATTTAACATCTCTTCTAATGATTATATCATGTGAATGGGGCTGAAGAAGTCTATAACCTTTTACATCTTCAGAATATCCAACAAATATGCACTTTTCACTTTTAGGCTGCAATGCTTTTCGTTTTTCATCCGGAATGTGAGCCCATGCTTCACAAGCAAACACAAGAAAGTGACTTACTTCTGGTTTAATTTTACTCCATGCTTCTTTCGGTGTTATACCTTGTAAAACTTTAGTGGGTGTGTGATTAACTATGTAATTTGCACAATTTATGGCCTCAGCCCAATATTGAAGACTCGGTCCTTTAGAATGGATCATACAATTAGCCATTTCTTTTAAAGTGTGGTTCTTCCGTTCAGCTACACCATTTTGTTGTGGTGTATATGGAACAGTGTGTTGTTGTTGGATTCATTGTTCAGTGCAAAAAGTATTGAACTTGTTGTTAACATATTCTCCTCCATTATCATATCTTAACTTAATAATTTGATGACCAGATGTTTTTTCAACAAGGGCCTTGTAGGCCAAGAACATGTTAAATACTTCGCTCTTAAGTTTTAGGAAGTAAACCCAAGTGCGTCTGGAGTAGTCATCAATGAAGGTTAAGAAATATTTGAAACCAGAAAAGGAAGCAGATGGAAGAGGGCCACACAAGTCACTATGCACAAGCTCCAAGGGAACCGAGGCGTGCCAAGAGGCACGTTTGTCAAAACTGTCCCGATGATGTTTTTCGAGTACACAACCGGAACAAACACCATCCTTGCAAGATACCAGCAAAAGACCAATCACCATATTTTCTTTACATAGTTGTTGCAATGAGCGATAATTTAAGTGACCAAATCGCTCATGCCAAATTTTGCTCAAGTTATCACTATGAGCAACAAAAACTGAAGGAAAAGGTGATGACCCAAAGTTGTTAAATTTGTACAACCTGGTAATATCATCATCAATTCCAGTAGCAAGGACATTTTGAGGATTTTTAAAATCCTTGATTACAACTTGGTGAGGTGTAAAAGTCACAGTTTTACCTTCACCTAAATGAGTGATTTGATTGACTGATAAGAAATTGCAGGAAATTTTTGGAACACATAGTACATCACTGAAATGACCATTTTCTACTGGAACTGTTCCAAATCCTACAACACTTAGAGATCTATCATCACCACAAATATTTGTTTGGTGTTACATTCATGCATAGTAGAAAATATGGCTTGATCCTTAGCCATATGATAAGATGCTCCAGAATCAATGAGCCATTCATTTGAAGTAGAAGAAGAAGATGCAGTATAAGAGTAACCAAAAGCACAAAGTGCGTGTCCATGAGAGTTAGATTCTGAAGATGAATCTAGGCTGATATGGTGCTTCTTCATTGCTGCTTCCAAGGCTGCCATCTTCTTAAAACATTTAGATTCATCATGATTATCTTTCCCACAAAAATTGCAAT